>OZ025249.1:28811537-29339558 GCA_964019135.1 Arenicola marina
ACTTTTTCCAGCTTGAAAGGGGTACCAGGCAAGGGTGCCCACTCAGCCCTTTTTTATACACGTTAACGGCAGAGATTATTGCCATAGCTATTCGAAAAGAACCCCTCATTGTTGGCATCCCCCTCCCCTTCGGCAGAATAGCCAAAATAAAACAATATGCGGATGATGCCACAGTCCTTACTTCTAACGTGGAGTCAATCGAAACTATATTCTCCATCTGCAGAGTGTATGAGGAGGCTTCTGGAGCCAAGATCAATACGGAGAAAACAGAGGGGTTATGGGTGGGATCTTTGAGAGAGAGACAAGACCACCCCCTAGATCCAAAATGGTCCTCAGACTCGGTAAAGATCTTGGCATTTACTTTCGGGAATATCAATACGGACGTCAGCAATTGGTAACCAAGAATTATAAAATTCAAAACCATATTAAATCTATGGAAATTTAGAAAGCTAAGCTTTCAAGGCAAAATAACCATTCTAAACTGCCTCGCATGTTCCAGCATCTGGTACTTTACTTACATAATCCCCTTACCGGAATGGGCAGGTAAGGAATTAGAGACGGCAATGTTAAGCGTTTTCTGGAGCGGAAACAAGCATCAGGTGGCCAAAGAAATTTTAATCAGCGAACAACGCTACGGGGGACAAAACTTAGTTGATATCAAACGCAAAATAACATGCCAGCGCGTAATCTTTGGGTCTCAATTAATGGTAGCGCCGGAAGAGGACTGGCAAATCTTAGCCAGTCACCTTATAGGCCAATACAGAGATGTCTCTCTGGGGGTAGATTCCTAACGTTACAATATAACCTACAGAAAAATGTCGAAAATATACCAATGTATTACAAGGAAGTATTTAAGGCATGGCATGATTTGAAAATTAAAAAGCACATGCCTACTTCGGTATATCATGACATATTAAACCAGCCGCTATTTTTAAATCCATTAATTAAGCAACCCAACGGCAACTGTTTCTTCTATCCAGAATACTTGAAATCCGGTATCGTTAAGGTGTCCCACCTATGGGACGGAATCAGCCTCCTGGGGCTCCGCGAGGTGGGCGCCCTACCCCGCTTGGAAGTTTCTAGGCGGGGGTCGGCGGCGCACCGCCGGCTCCTGAAGGCGATTCCCAAATTTTGGTTATCAGCCTTGGACCGCAGGTATCAAGGATAACAGAATAGACCATGCTTCTTCTTGGGGGAGGATGACCAACCTCTTGAAGATTACAAATTCACGCTACGGACACTGTATAACAACACTTTTCCCGAATGCGCGGTTCCACCAGGTGTATTGAATATACCTGTGCTTGCTGTGCTTGCCTCGCTGCGACCGTAATGGCTTCTATACGGCGAGCGAAGATGCCAGACAAAGTGCATGTCATTGTAGCATCACATCGTAACGCTGAATGACAAGCTTTATGGTAATCCACTCGAACAGAAAACTCTATTTGCATATATTTTCTCTATAGATTTGTGTCGCCTATTACTGCTGACACGACACGACACGACGCGACACACGCGTTGACATTCTCGTGTTCCCCAGTTTTACTATTTGATCCTGCATGTTTTTGTAACTACTTTGACCGATGCACCTAATGTTCACCCACGAATTTTCGGCAAGCTGTAGTACTTATCTGTACGCCCATGTGTGCTGACGGGGAACGTGGATACCAAACGGGGCAAATACCGCTCCAGTTTGTGCGGCATTTGTTGTAGGACAACAAAAAAAGAGACAAAGCAAACCTGACCGCTTGGGCCGCTTGGGCCGAAAATGACGTCACCTCCTATGACTAGAGGCTATAACCCTGCTAAAAATGTTCAATAGAGTTTCTATCAAAAATATTCTACAGAGTTTCTATAGAATATTTCTAAAGAAGTATCCTATAGAACTTTAGGATAAAACTCTATAGGCAGCCTATAGGACGCATCTATAGAACTCTATAGACATGCTATAGGACTCATCTATAGAAACTCTATAGACATGCTATAAGACGCATCTATAAAACTCTATGGACATGCTATAGGACGCACCTATAGAACTCTATAAACATGTTATAGGACGTATCTATAGGACTCTATAGACATGCTATAGAACTCTATAGACATTCTGTAGGACGCATCTATAGAACTCTATAGACGTGCTATAGGACGCATCTGTAGAACTCTATAGATATGCTATAGGACGCATCTATAGAACTCTATAGACATGCTATAGGACCCATCTATAGAACTATATGGACATGCTATAGGACGCACCTATAGAACTCTATAGACGTGCTATAGGACGCATCTAAAGAAACTCTATAGACATGCTATAGGACCCATCTACAGAACTCTAGAGACATGCTATAGGGCGCATCTATAGAACTCTATAGACGTGCTATAGGACGCATCTATAGAACTCTATAGATATGCTATAGGACGCATCTATAGAACTCTATAGACATGCTATAGGACACATCTATAGAATT
The DNA here is from genome assembly GCA_964019135.1 of Arenicola marina. Classification (NCBI taxonomy): domain Eukaryota; kingdom Metazoa; phylum Annelida; class Polychaeta; family Arenicolidae; genus Arenicola; species Arenicola marina. Next base: position 28,814,003 of record OZ025249.1, read on the forward strand.
CTATAGACATGCTATAGGACGCATCTATAGAACTCTATAGATATGCTATGGGACGCATCTATAGAACTCTATAGACATGCTATAGGACCCATCTATAGAACTCTATAGACATGCTATAGGACGCATCTATAGAACTATATAGACATGCTATAGGGCGCATCCATAGAACTCTATAGATATGCTATAGGACACCATCTATAGACATGCTATAGGACATGATCTATTGATATGTTATAGAAATCTATAGACATGCATGCTATAGGACACCGCTATAGAAATCTAGATATACTATGGGACGCAACCATAGAAATCTATAGACAAGCTAAAGTATCTCGAAAAATATGGATTACCGGGTATTGCATAAATATGTCCTTCATGTGCGTAAAATGTAATCCGCGTAGAAGACCGGTTTCGTTGGTATACCACTATGCAGACAAGAATCGCAAAAAAGACAAGAATAAGAAATCCAATATTGATTATCCACATTTTCAAATATATATTATAAAAACAAGGTACAGAATGTGAATAATAACATAATGCAATAATATGAACTGTACAACATTCTAGGAATATTGACCTACCCAACATAAAATATTCAGCATGTTCAGTGCACTACAATTCAAATCTCTGTCACCACCCCCTGCTTTCGGACGACAGGCCGTGATCGTTAATCCATGGCCCTCCGGTCGGCCCTGGGACCGGTGGGCAATGTTACAGGGCTATTATAGTCATAACTTGTATCTAGCAGTCGTGTATAGGTTTTCACTAAAACTATATTGTATTTTGAGTGAAATGCTGTAGATTAAAGTTTCTGCCCATATTTGCTGTAATCACTCAACAATAGTCATATTATAGTCATAACTTGTATCTAGCCGTCGTGTATAGGTTTTCACTAAAACTATAATGTATTTTGAGTGACATAAGACTATGATGATATCAAAACGTACGATTGTGCTGCCATTTTTATCTGTTTTTTTATAATGTAAACAATATTAGAGGATGACCAACCTCTTGAAGATTACAAATTCACGCTACGGACACTGTATAACAACACTTTTCCCGAATGCGCGGTTCCACCAGGTGTATTGAATTGGGAAAGGGTGTTTCACACAACGTTAGACCCGGATTTAATCTTCGGGACATATTTACAGGAAGTCTTTGAACCGCCAATTATCGGATTTTCAATGGAAATTATGCCATCAAACGTTAAACTGCAATAAATACCTGCACCAGTGCAAAATCATAGATAACCCCAATTGCCCGTTCTGTGACGACATAGTAGAATCTATCTATCACTGCTTCACCAAAAATGCTGCCACTTTAAAGAATGAAAAGCCCTTTTTGAAGTGTTTTTCAAGAAACTCCTGCGCACTAGAAATCCGCTGAATGATTTTACGATATGTTTCGGCTTTACCCAAATCGAACATGCACAGGCATCCTCAAACATTATCAGCTACCTACTTAACCTATACAAACACTCCGAGTGGCTCTCCCGAAAACTTAAAGCTAAAGGCAAGATATCCCCAACTTAGGCAATTTTTAACAACACTCTACATGCCTTAAGATATCGACTTCCAGATTCAAAAAAAGAGCCGGAATGACCATCGTCAGGCTAAGTTCGTAGATGGGCCATGTAGATCAAAGGTCAAGGTCGCAGGATTTTTTTGGGAAATCGCTTAACTATAGAAAAATAGGACCAACATTCGGTAAAACAGCCATAGCATTAACAGTTTTCTTTTAACGCTGCCAATTATTTTACGTGTTGGACCTACAGATACCCTGTATACGGTGTTTCAATTTTGCAAATCGCCCGAATAGTTTTTTGCTGCAAAAAAATCTCAAAATTTAACATGGGACCCTACGAATGCATTTTTACGGGGAAAATGGTCTATTCAATTCCTCAATGAAGAGGACGAGTCAGACAAACGACACTTTGCCTAAGACATAACATTAGTATTTAGGCGCTTGTAACTACATTGATCAAGGTCACGCATCCCATGTCAAGGTCACGTCAAGGTAAAGATCGCGAAACCTGTTTTCTCGCGTAACTTCGTTAATATTAGGTCTAGAGAATCGCTATTTGTTTGAGAGTATTCTGCAGGGAGATGCGTAAACGCATTATGGACTTGAACATTGATAGTTTCGCGTTATTGGATGATCAATTTTGAAATTGCCGAAAGTGCCAAAAAATCGCTGTGACTACATGAAATGCAGGTAGATGACCCATATGTCGTTCATTATGTACCCATGTTACTACATCATGTTTGCCAAATGGCATCGAAATCGAACCTGCAGTTTGGACGCTAGAAAATAATCACACTTTAACATGGTCAATCCCATTATAGAGCCTCGATACGCCAAATAACTGACGGCGCGGTGACATTGCGGCCTATAACCCAGTCGGTATTGTATGTACATAGTCGCAGTCGGTACTAACATGTTCAAGTTGCCCCTATCTACCCGATTTTCGTCTTTTCCTCAAGCTATGCTGGACAATCTCGTTTAGTTATCATTTTGGATTTTAAGACTTATTAGGGCAAGAGCAGAATTACTGGCATGTTATTTCGCCCGAGCTGCAAGGGATTGGAGAGGAGGTGAAGATGGCCGCCAAATAGAGCGTCCATCAAACTGACCTTCATTCGAATATCATAATTGAAAATAATCAAACAATATATTAGTAACTTGTCATCTAATGCATCTATCGTAGCCGACGACTTTCACAATAAATTTTAGGCCATGCTTTTTTTGAATTCATCTTTAAAGCAAGGCTGTCAACCCCACAATATAGGCTGTGTATGCCGTGTATATACGCGGTATGCCATATTATCTACATTTATAAATTATTCACGAAAAAAAAACGGTTCACTAAAAACTACTTCAGTAACTTCAGTTCGTGGCAGGCAAGTACTGACTTGGACCAGAGCTAAGGCCCACAGAGCCGGTCCCTGTTATGTCACGTCCTGTGTCGCTATCCCAGGGGATTGTGTGGCCCATCGATCAACCCGGACAATGGCCATCAAAGGTGTGTGGTACTTATGCACCGTGGGAACCTGGGAGTCTTCAGGACGTCTTCGAGTTCAATTTTGTTGTCGAGGAGGTCAGATCGAATTTGAGCTTGTTGTCATTGCGAACGCCTAGACTCCGGTGAGCCAAGCAGAGACCATCGTCTGGTAGTGCAGAACGCTCGCTACTATTGGCAAGGGCGGACCCAGGGGGTCCAGACCCCCCCCCACCCACCTGTTTTTGAGGAAGAAGGAAGAAGGCCGTGCTTTTCAACTTCCTGGATCTCCGCTTCAGTCAGTCAGTCAGTCAGTCAGTCAGTCAGTCAGTCAGTCAATGGTATGGGCCGCCGTGACCGCCAAAAATACAAACACGCACTGACTTAATGAAAGTTCAAATCAAACAATCACCAAGCCAAACATACTATTTTGGGACCAAACATACAATTTCGGGACCAAGTATGGTAACTTCAAATGAAACAGACATCATTTACCATTCAAAGTGTACAATAAAGTAACGGACGAGTCAACGAGGAATTGGAGAGGTAAGACTAAAAGTCGTCTAATCTACTTCCATTTGAACAATGATCGAATTGCCAATCAATCGAAGCTACTTTCAAACCAACGAGGGAAAACCATATCCAACAATACAGTTCCCAAACCATTTCACGCTAACCCAAATCATACAGTCATCGCATGCCACACGAAGTAGTCAAACGCCGAATGAATGAGCGACGCGCAAATCATAACGTCGTTTTCCAAGCGAACACCCTTTGCCAAACCAGACGATCAAACTCCAAGTGAAACAAGCGAACTTCGAATAGACCACAGAGGGCGCTGCGAGCTGCGAGTCCTTGTTGAGGCGCGCATATTTTCCTACTCCGGATCTGACCACAAGAGCGCCTGTTAAGATGGAGCATCAAAATGAGGTAGGTTGGGTTCGCAATGTCATTTAAACATAATCGTAACTGTGACTCATTTCGGTACTTCCCACGATATAAAATTAGGCGTTATTCTTTCGTTGTAATGCGTTGCTGTTCAAGCACCACGAGATGTATCCTGCTATCGCTGGCGCGATGTGCGGGATGCGGGGCCTGTGCCGTACCCGTGGTTCTAGTACAACTAACATGTCATGCGGTGTCCAGGGGGTGAGTTGTTGGGATGCGGGTAGGCCTACCTGCTGTCTAATTTTTTGCGCATGACCTCTTGGCACACACAGGGGCGAATATAGTGTTGAGTATATTGTTCAAGGCCATCTTATGTGTAGGTGTAGGTGTAGGTGCAGACAGCCTCCCCTCTCCCGGTCGCAACCCCACAGGCTTTGTAAATTCCTAGATCCGCCTCTGACACACTTGCATTGGGATGTAAATCAACACTGCTGGAGTTATATTTAAACATTTATAGATTTTACACATCCCTACCCACCACTTGCTTACGATCTTGGCTGAGGCCGTTTTAAGAACGCCATTTAAATAGTGACGTAAAAATGCGTTGCAATGAGCAACAAAAATGCATGACGTCGTCGTATTGTGCAGAAAAACATTTTCAGCTGGGTTGTTTGCCACTGATTTCGAGCAAGCATAAATAATAACAAAAAACGTTTAGTTTATGCCTTTGAGACTATATTAGCCCATATGGTATCTGAAAAAAATTTATTTCCATAATCGTAATGGACATTTACAAATGAAATGATAGTCGTCTTCAATGGCTTGTATTACGAGACAAAAGCTGCAACATTTCTGTTTACTATTGCTCTATGATGCTCGATCGCCAGCTGATGCAAAGAGCCAGCCCACGAACCAGTGACTACCCTGGGGAGGGGGCGGGGGCTGACACGGCACTCAATGTATTAGTAAAGTATATGGCGATTTAGGGTGGGAGGTAGGGGGCAAAGGGAGGTCGTGTTCCCAAATCACAAAGAATAAATATCTTTATCCCCAGGTCACGAAAAATTAAATGGAGAACTTCCCGCATGCAATGGAAGAGGCGGATAAATGATATAAATTGGCGATGTCCCAATTCTCAGCCAGTTTTTTGCGGTATTAAAATGCTCAGTTCACGATTAATGAAAATCATTGATCACGACGATCGGCTAATGTCTCATTTCCAGTATCAAAGAATTATTTTCCTCATTCCCAACTCACGGTTTAAAAAAAGCCCGTTGCACCCCCCCCCCCCCCACCCCCCACCCCCCTCCGCTAATAAACTTCACTGGCAATCTCCAGCTAGTACCCCCCCCCCCACACACACACACACACACTCCCCATGACTTTAAGCTTATGGAGGTGCGTCTGTTGTCTTATCTTGTCATTCTACACGCCAAATCACCAGCCTAGCAACAGAATGAATGGTGTAGACATGGTAAATGGGGTTTGCATACAAACTGGCTTCACTAGTCAGACTGGCTTGACGGCTGCACAGTGCGTAGTGGCGTACACGCGTCGCGGTGTTCCTTTACAAAATCCAGGGGCGGGACGGGCCAGGCTACGTCTGGGGGGGAGGTGGGGGGCGACAAGGGTTGTATTTTCGTTGTGACCATCAGGAGGTCAGATTTGTTTTGTGGGTTCTGGCTTGATTTTTTTAAATGTTTGATCTGCAGAATACGGAAGCTCGTTAGGGCCATTTCAAAAAGTTTTTTTATTATTGATAAACAATATATATGTAATATTCTAACCGGGAATAAATAATTCAAACCGGGTGTAAATGATTCAAACCGGGTTTACATGATTCAAACCGGGTTTAAATGATTCAAACTGCTTCCAGTACTAAAGCACGCTAATAAACGAACATCAGTCCAGTAAAACTAAGGCCCAAGCTCATACATTGATTGAGTAAAAAAAAAGGGGTTGATTGAGTAATTAAGAGCAGCGTATTATAGGTTTCCCGGACAGAGTTCCCCCGAGTTCGTTCTCTTGCTACTTATGGGAAGTTGTGGACGCGAGACAGTACGGGATTTGCTTGCTTTGATGACGGTTCGGGCGATAAGGCGTTGGGAGAAATATTATTACTGTTGGCACCAAGCCAGGTAGCCCGCCGCAGGCATGGTCACCATGCGCGATAAGCACCCGAAAGCGATATTATGCCGCGGGATAAGAGGGCTCCTGAGGGGGGGTAGCCATGTCGCGTGTCAATTTTAAGAAAAGGTCTATGTCGTGTGTCGATTTTAAGAAAAGGTCCATGTCGCGTGTCGATTTTAAGAAAAGGTCCATGTCGTGTGTCGATTTTAAGACAAGGTCCATGTCGTGTGTCGCTACGTCTTATGTCGCATGTCGATTCTAAGACAAGCCCAATGTCGTGTTGTCGATTTTAAAAATCGCCGTGTCGCCGTGTCGAAAAAGCCCCTCTGGGGCCCTGATAAGGTGATAAGCATGCGATAGCTTTGACACATCTAAGAGCGACGGCTGGATATTAATAGGTTCAAGGCGGCTGCCATTGCCAATGGGCTCTTGCATGCCGCGGCATAGTGGGACAGCCAGCTTCATTTTATTAGTATAGATGAGTCTTTCCGAGGTGTGTGGATTTGGCGCCGGCCATGCGGGCGTGTGTGGCCTTCAAAGTTGCTAACTGTTTGACCGCGTACGCTCGGCGAACAAGGGTCTGAAGACAGGTGCCAGTGCCAACAGATGAAATGTATCTGTGGGCAGCATACCCCAGCCCAGGCATGTTGGTTCTGCAAGCACTCCAGGGCACACGGTCAAAGAGTGCTATTTGATATAGTTGTAGCCATACCCTATGTCGCCAATGGGAGTGTGCGGTTGTGGATCGGAGACAACTTTGGAACCGGCCGGGGAAGCAACTGATTAATAGGATGCTGACAGGGTGGATCCTGTTCCTAGGGATATGGGGGGGGGGGGGCGGTCATTTTGCACCCGGTGTAAATAATATGAACCCGGTGTGATCATTTCAAACCGGATTAGAATCATTTAAACCCGGTTTGAAACACTTATTCCCGGTTGAATAGGAGGACTTTGTTATCGTAAACGGGTAAGGCACGTTGTTTTTAAACAAAAATCTTTTTAAAACAAAAACCTGCACAATGTATGCAATTTACTATTACAAGGGCATGATTATTGTATCTTTTAACGACACAGAGGACTTGTTTTTTCCTTTTCGGTGCCAGGCAAAGCAAGATTTAAAGCACGAATCTGCGATAAAGAGCATTTCTTTTTCAAGGAAACCCTACCCCAGAAATCAAATGGTCCGTCTCTAAGGACCCCACAGTGTCCCCACCCTGATATCTCAGATACGCTCACGGGACAGTGGGATCCGTGTTCTTCCACGTGATATATGTATAGCGACAGGTGGCAGTAATGGACACCCTCGATTAGATAGCGACCGCAGGGCTACCTAGTAGGTAGTACCGACCCACAGACACCACCTTCACCCACCCCAGCTGTTCTCCCCTTAGACATAGCCGCCCCTACCCATACCACCTCTCTGACACAGTTACAACACTGATTTCACCCCGCCGACCTATATATCCACAAGACTCCACGCATGCGCAGGGACGTGGTGGGGGTGGGGTAGGGGGTAAACGCTCTCCCACTCTCTAGAAAGTTTGGCGCAGTCTTCCGCTGCACCCCCCCGACTACGCCGAACTTTTGAGAACTCCCATTTGACCGTAATAGTGTCCGTTAGTCACAGCGGTCGGCCACAGACACAGCCAATGGCAAAGAATGTACGGGACATAAGATTTACTCAATACTCAATAAAAAATACTCATGATAAAAACAATAGTATGTCTCTAGACTGACTTGTTACAGCACAAAGATCCTAACTAACGTGGAAAGTGAGTTAACAAATACAGGGTTGGAAGGGCTTTCATGTTCAGTTGATTCTTGTTGCATGCTGCAGGGAATACCCTGCCGACCTATATCCATAAGACTCCACGCATACGGAGTCTTATCGTAGGGTAATAAAACGGCCCTGTAGCCTATAGCTCTACGTACAAAGAGGAGAGTGTTAGAGCGCTTACCCTCTTATTTTACATGTACTTGCTCCAGAACACACCGCCCTTTTCTTCTGCCGGAAATCGGTCATTTTATAACTGAAAACAGTTGTGAACTATTTCGCAGCGAACCCGCAGCAGTGTCTGCCATTAGATTTCACGCGTTGAGGGAGTCACGTAGTTTGTGTTTGCAGCCACAGCCTCGTTTTGACGTCAATATGGCGATTCCGTGAATAAGGCGAATCACTCGTTCCCCAAGACCTATGGCCCTACCTGCCTCCCTCCCAGAAAGAAAACGTTCCGAACCTCCAAACGGCACGGAACCCAATATAGGTGACATCGTGGCGTTTCTCTTTTTTCGGTTATTTTGTTTCCGTGGAGCTTCAACAGGTTTTCTTTTAAAATTTAAGTCGTGCTCCAAGAGTTTAGGACAATTTATGTTTTGTAAGAAAAAGATCACGATGTCTTAAAGCGGGAACCTATGCAACTGACAGGGGAGTCGCAACTTATTTTTAAAGATCTATTCAAATATAAGCTATTTGTTACGTAGACATATAGGCTACGTGCCGTTTTATTGCCCTACGATACTGCACTAAGCGATGCGAGAAGTGGACTTGTTCATCTGAAGAGGAGGATTTCGAGGGATTGACCAAGCCACAAACCATAGATATGTCACTGTTTAGACTACAACTACGAGCGGTGTAATCCGCTTAACTGTAAAAGTTGGATACTGCGGTAACTGTATGATGTCTAGCATTGGACGCTGCGTCCGCTTAACTGTAAAATTGGATATTGTGGTAACTGATGTCTAGCGCGGTTTCCGCATGTAGTCCGCCTAACTGTAAAGCTGGACACTGCGGTAAATGATGTCTAGCATTCCAAACTACGTCCACTTAACTGTAAAATTGGACACTGATAAAATTGGATAACTGATGCCTAGCGCTGTTTCCGCATATAGTTCGCCTAACTGTATAGTTGGATACTGCGGTAAGTGAGATACTGGGGTAACTGGTGTCTGGCGGGTGTGCGATGTTGTTGCTTTGATGACGGTTTGGGCATTGCTACCAGTTTGACTACCAACTTGCCACAGATATCTGACATGGTGTTGAATTCGAGGATAAGGCATTGGGATCTTTAAAGACCCCTACTTAGACATATGTGCAAATCATTCAGTCCAAATAATTTAGACATATGTCCAAATAATTTAGACATATGTCCAAATCATTTAGACATATGTCCAAATCATTTAGACAAATGTCCAAATCATTTAGACAAATGTCCAAATCATTTGGACATATGGGTGAGGGTGGATGTGGAGGTGAAGGAGGCGAAGGTGGCTTTGGAGGTGGAGGTGGAGGAGATGGCTTTGGAGGTGAAGGTGGCTTTGGAGGTGAAGGTGGAGGTGGTGGTGGAGGTAGAGGTGGGGGTGGGGTGGGGGTGGAGGTGGAGGTACGGGTGGATGTAGGGGTGGAGGTGGGGGTGGGGATGGAGGTGGGGTGGGGGTGGATGTGGAGGAGGCGGAGGTGGCTTTGGAGGTGAAGGTGGAGGAGATGGCTTTGGAGGTGAAGGTGGAGGAGATGGCTTTGGAGGTGGAGGTGGAGGAGATGGCTTTGGAGGTGCAGGTGGAGGAGATGGCTTTGGAGGTGAAGGAGGCGAAGGTGGTTTTGGAGGTGAAGGTGGAGGTAAAGGTAGGGGTGGGGGTGGGGGTGGGGGTCGAGGTACGGGTGGATGTAGGGGTGGAGGTGGGGGTGGGGATGGAGGTGGGGTGGGGGTGGATGTGGAGGAGGCGGAGGTGGCTTTGCAGATGGAGGTGGGGGTGGGGGTTGGGGTGGAGGTGAAGATGAAGGTGGAGGTGGGGGGGGGGGGAGGGAGAGGAGGTGGCGGTGGAGGTGGGGGATGGGGGTGTAGGTAGAGGTGGAGGTGAAGGTGTGCAAATGATTTGGACATATGTGCAAATGATTTGGACATATGTGCAAATGATTTGGACATATGTGCGAATGATTTGGACATATGTGCGAATCGGAAGGATTTGTACATATGTCTAATTGAATTAAAGATATGTCCAAATCAATTTTACATATATTCAATTCAGTTATACATATTCAATTATACATATGTCTAATTCAATTATACATATGTCTAATTCAATTATACATATGTCTAATTCAATTATACATATGTCTAATTCAATTATACATATGTATAATTCAATTTTGCATATGTCTAATTCAATGTTTATTTGTCTGGCAGTCATTAAGAGACGACAAATATTTGGCCATATGTCCAAATTAATTCATTTAACATTAGATAAATTGAGCGAGATTTTTGGCGGGAAAATAACCCCCTGCCGACTTCTAGGTTCTATGCGGCTTTTGTTATTACATAGTACAATGAGCATTCAACTTGGCCTCTGGTAGCCACATATCAAGGTCACTGGGTCATGGTCAAGGTCACGACTGGGTAGAGGTACCGAAACATGTAGCTCCAATATCAATTGATACAGGAGAGCTACAGTTTGTTTGAGAGTATTCTTCTAAGAGAGCCGTAGAAGTAAAAAGAATGTTTTCTCAGACTTATTGTCACAATACGCCGTGACTACATGAATACCATTTCATCCCTCAGACTTGGTGGATTATGTACGGCCGCCAACACTATGTCCCTGCCTCTGATCTGGGCAAAAATGCTTAAAAGTTTGGTTCCTTTTTATATGGCATTGGTCACCACCCTGAGTGAACTCGTCTTATGTATTAAAGTTATGTACTTCTTCCCGCAGAGATTCAATCCATACAGTCGAGATCGGCAGAATGGCGCTAATCGATGCAGGAGGCCAGGTTGGTTACAACGAGTAATCTCAGGGGGGTAACTGAAATTAACTGAAATGATCGAAAGTGGACATATCAATAATCAATCAGCAGTGCATGACCAAGAAACACTGAATCGTATTATCAACAAAGAAAAACGTGACCCTACTTGTCCCGTTATCCTTGCCAGTGATGTTATTACATATCATTTCTGGTTAAAGTTAGCCTTCCCAATGCATATCTGCATCTAATATGGGGGGAGGGATACCCCCTCTGAATCGCAAATCCCCAAGAATTAGGGAGAACAATAGCGAATCTCCAAGATGAGGACATTTTAAAGCTGTGTGCGAGAAAAAACACCTTAAATGTGATATCGCGAATATAAAGGAATTCGCAGACTTTAATAACGGGGGGCGGTAAATAGCCAAGGTGTCTGAACCAGGAATTGTACGGATAACGATCCCCAACATTTGCCAACAGCTAAACGCGAATCTCCAAGAATTCCTGGATGGCAATCGCGCAGATCTAAAAAGGTACCCCCCCCCCCCCCCAAGTTTTCAAATGATTTTTGACAAAAATATAATATATAAACGCAAACATAATATTGTTATAATAATACAAACATAATAATATTATTATTGAAAATGTGGTTTTCTCCCCCAGGAAGGACAACGAGCAAGACATTTGTTTGCCTAGCTGAGACAGATAGAGATGTTGTCCCAAATCTGCAGGAAAAGCGCATCCTAATGCAGAATGGTCTTGGGGAGCGACGAATCGCTCTGCCAATTGCAGGGAACGCGACCGACATGAAGGAGGCCCTATACAGGTAAGCCATATTAGATATACACTGTGCAGTGCATGGCCAGTTACATTTGCCGCGAACAGTTGGAGAACCCCGCCTTTGCATTACATGATCATATCCATAGATGAAGCTCCTGATTTCGTGTTCAATTTATATGTAACCAAAACCGGTTTGCCGAAGTGTTCGACAGGAGATGAACCGAAACCGGTTTCCTCGAAACTGTGAAACTATCGAGAGAGCTGGTTTGACGATTTCGGTTCCGCGGAACTGTCGGTTCAGTGAGCGCATAGACCATAGTTAATCATAAAAGCCTTCTGGACAAAGGTATGTGACTAATTTATTTACGGTAAGTCCAATCGCGGGTAGAAAATAAAACAGACGGCATATTTATGCTGGCATAAACTTCATAAGCACTACATAAGGACATGACCATTGCTCAAATACATGCTGAAACTGTAAACAATATAATTATGTGTTCGCCTTTAGGTGGGCAAGCCGTTGAAACCGGTTTCAAAGCCAGTTTCGGTTTTCAGTCGGTATCGTACAAGCGTTAGTCGCAATAACCATATTTGTCTCTCAATGAATAATTATCGGCCACTGTACAATAAGAAAACAATTCGATACGTACTACACGCGTATATACATGTTAATGCATATTCGTTATCTATTGCAAGTAGCGTGGCATACTTTTTCAGGGAATATCCAGCCGTCGAAACCCGCGGAGGTTTTGACATGATGGCTATGGCCTCCGGGTCAAAGACACGGCTAGAAACCGTAAAGTACGGAGCATGTGAGGTGGCGGAGTTGGGGGCCTTTGGCACCGGGCGCATATACCTACGCCCCATACAGCGGGACATCCCGCTGGTGAACTCATCAGGGTCAGAGCATTGCGAGGAGGAGGTGTGTTTGTTCTGCAGCCAGAGGCTCCCTCTCTGTGACATGAGAGAGCATCTGGAAACCTGCGAGGTAAAACCATTTTGAACTGTGTTACAAGTAAATTGTGATAAGAGCCTTGGGTGAGATGATAAGTGCGCGGACACTGCACACCGTCATATGTGATCAGTGATAATGTGACGAAAATATACACATATCTTGGTCCCCAGGGATTTTTAGTATTCTTTTGTTTATTGCCACAGATGATTTAATTGAAGGAACTATGCAAATTTGATTCTCCTACGAACGAAATTTTAATCTCATGAACGGCTTGAAACTTAGAACTGCGAGGCTTCGAAGATAGGAAGTACCCGCGACATAAATGTGTTCATGCCTCAGGCCTGCAAGAGGTGGGGTTGGTGGGGGGTGGGGGGGGCAATTATGAGGTGGTATTTACGTCGTAAGGTCTCTTTACCACCTCGTCAGTTGTCTAAGTGGGCACTCCTAAATTCTAGCTAAGTCGCTTGGGTACTATGCATTTGACCCACTCCTTCCCCACCCACACGGACTTTAATTACAATTCTTTGGAGCCAGCAGTGACAAAGTGACTGTATTTACCTGTTTTACCTTGAATAAGGGGCTCGCCCTTTTGTTTGTAAGGAAGCAAGAATATCTCAGTTTGCCGACGACAATAGTCTATTCATGAAGGACGAACAATCCATACTTGAAGCACTAAAACGCATTGGGTTAAATTTGAATTGAAGTAAAACAGAAGCAATGTTGGTGGGCTGCTGGAAATATCGACGTAAACGCATAGGTGATCTGCGTTGGAAACTATACCCCCAGAATTGTATCACAATCTTAGGGGTAACGTTACGAAACGATTATGGTATTCGTGAAATACGTAAAAAATGGGAAAGCAAATTCGTCAAATGTCAAAATATTATGAAATCTTGGATGGGCAAAACCTGACAATAATGGAAAGTATTACTATAGTCAAGTCCCTCCTTGCGCCACAATTCCTATATTTAATGCAAGTTACTATACTTCCACAACATGTACTAGAAAGGGTTAATAGTATGTTTTTAAAATTCATTTGGAGTAAAGGGAATGGTGTTACTGAGGATGGTCTGACAAATAGAAAAGAACATGTCAAGAGAGACGTCCGATGACCTAGATAATGGGGGTCTCAAGATGTTTAACATGATTCACTCACAAGTTGCGTTTGCATGTAAATGGGTAAAAAAAACTAGAGGCAACAAAGAATTCCACCTGGAGCGTTATTCCTTTATATTATTACTCTTAAATATGTCCTGGGTTGGGTGCTTAAAAGTTAAGAGTCTCATGTTGCCAGCTGAAAGGTGTGCCGAATAATTTCCCATATGGGTACAAGGAATTACATAGATTGTGGTTGGACAACTGTCTCTGTGACGACAATGCAACGATCGATCTAATTTCTTTATCTGCTAAAATATTATGGAATAACGATTTTCTGTTATACAAAAGTATGCCACTGTATATCGTATGAAAGCGTTGAGTAAAATGAGGAATCATATTTGTTAGTTATTGTTAATGAATCCGGATTAATGGATTACGTTAAATTATATCAGAGGAACGGACTGTCCGCTAACTCATTTCGAGTTAAATGTCGTGAGGGGCGGATTGCCGTCTATTGAAGGAAATGGATAGTTTAATTGTTTTTATAAATGAGATGCTGAATTTTATATCAACGAAGCATATTCGTACTCATCTTAAGAGAAAAGCTTTGTTACAAATACATTTTCAACTAAGAGTGCCTTTAGAGTATGAAAAGGCCAGAACAGACCAATTTGGAAGCTTGCCTCGTTGGTCACTAAGTACACGTTTATTCCTCTGCAATAGAAAATACTCCATGCCATTTATATCCAACTAAATTGTCTTGTCTTGTCTCAGTCAAATCTACGTAACCATTGTTTGTATTTTAAGACTATTGTTTTCAGAACGAGCTCCAGGATCGGGTTGACACATCTGAGGTTGAACGTGGGCCAATCTCCTGTGGGAGGCAGGTATGTCGGGTAGCCTACTTATATTACTCATTACGTTTCTTGCACCCCCTGCGTACTCAAACATAGCTAAACATGCGTCTTGGCCCTAAATCACCAAGAATAGTGTCGCGACGTTATTGTCGGTCTTCTTGTGGGGTCTCTACAGCGAGTTCACAACACACCAGGCAGCGGTCTCTATAATCTTTATTCCTCTCTTGATATTACATACAACGGTCCTCTCTGCCGGTCACTCCCTAACTCCCACACAACCCTACGCTGCTCGTGCACTCTGCAGAGCCGGATATCCTTCAGCCAATCCCGAGAGAGCGCGGGACTGCGCGTTCCCAAGGGAGAGCCGGCGAGCGGGAATCTGGCTAAGAGGCGGGAAACGGAGTAAATGCTTGAAAAGGCAACGATTGCTGAACTGAGCTCGCTGCTGGGCTGGGGCATGGAAATATATGCGTGTCATAATAGTATTTCTAGGGGCGGATCTTGAAATGTCAAAGACGGGTGCAAGGGGTGGGGGTGGGGGGGGGGGAGTGGATAGATTCAGTGAAAATTGCGACCGGGGAGGGGGGCCCACTATTTTGATATGACCAGGGGAATGGGGTGGGGTAGTCGATAACCCAGATGCCCTTGATTTGGCATGGAAGAACGGCGTTCGTCCTGAAATAGTAATTAAAAAAATGTCGACTTTAAGACCTTAACATCCACTTTCTTTAGGGGGGTGGGGGGGGGGGATAAACCCCTTAAGGCCCCCCCCCTCCCCTGTATCTGCCACTGATTTATCAGTGGAATCGCTCTAGTGCATTGTACAAATTAAGGTAAAGTGGTTGCAAAAGCTGGATGATCGGATTTGCGAAATTTACACCAGCGTCGTGTGTTAGAAGTAACCGACAGTAAAAAACTCTTTGACATATAGCGTCACGTGGTTCATGTGTAAATTGTCTATCAATATACTTTCAAGGCGCATTTGGCAGTCAGTCTTGAATATAATACAAAATTTCGGCAGGTCTGAAAGAACATCAACGCAGACTCCAGCTGCGACGTCAGCGACACCAGACCCGCTAGCATCCATGACGTCATCAACATCTGAGCCGCCAGCACCAATGCCAACATTAGAGCCAGCTCCATTTACGTCAGCTGCTCCGCAAGAAAACGAACGGAACGATTTGGAACGGTAAACGGTCCCTCACGTGGAACGTGTATTCCTTGGCTTTTTAGAAGAAAAACACAACATACGCATTTAGAAAATAGTCGCAACTTCGTGAAATCAAATTTTATCGGTCGCAAATAGATATATATGATATATGACGCTGTACGATTATGGATTCTTATCAACTAATATGTACCATTATCAGTTGCCAATACTGTGTTGTCGAACATTACAGTGTATTGTCCGCAGATGAGTTGGTTTACATCATAGCGGCGGAGATGTAAGTTTGAAAATCAGTCCCTGTTTTTATACCTAATAATAAGTCATAGGAATTAAGTCCTCTTTCTAACAATGTTTACATAGACTATAAATAAAAGTATTTTTTATTGTGTACGGTAATGGAACTCCAATGATTTGCAGCTCGATACGTTTTTTTTTTGTGATGTCCCCTGGTTGCAGAATAAATAATGTCATATTCCGAGACATTAATATGCTCGTTTTATTCCGGTGTAGGTATAATTTATTTGGTATACATTGATTGTTTACATTTTTCTCTCAATATGCTTCTGATCGTTATTTATATTTTACTGTTTAAAGGAAAGTTGTGAGCGATCCCGTTGAGATCCTCCGTCGGTTTCAGTCGTTAATAATGACTGGGCGCGAACTGGACCCATCGTCTGAAGATGGCCTATTAGAAGGGGACCTCTTTACGATCTACATCTCAAGAAATCGGTTCTTCTCCGATACAATGGAGGAACTAACCAGGGATGAAGCCCCGAATCTCCGCGTCCCATTAGAAGTTGTGATCTACGGGGAGGAGGCACAGGACCTGGGAGGCCCGAGACCGGATTCTTGGCACTGGCTCTGCGCCAAATAAAAGCCAAATTGTTTGAAGAGGTGGACGGCGAGCTCAATCTGGTCGACAACCAGACGTACACGAGAATGAAGTATTTCTTTGCCGCCGGATTACTGATGAGTGCGTAATTGTTCATATTGATCTGAACACAATACACCGTTTTTTCTTCAAACGTGAAATGGCAACGGATTGCCCGGTTGTGTTATCTGGCTCAAAGGACTTACCTATGCGTGACATATTTATTTCGCTTTGGTGTTCACTTTAGAATGAAATGAAATAGAATGGGGTAATGAGACGTGAGCATATCGGTGCGTGTAACTGCGTGTTCTCTCGCTCTCGAACGAATATAATGGATACAGATATGTTCTTTGACATTTTATTTCTTACAACAAAAGGTTATCGTATGCAAGAAGGATCAGGTTAAAATAAACAATACTTATAAACTACCATTACTTCATGCCAAGGCGATATTTTTCATTCTCTATTCATTTATTCTAGGTGTCTCTATGCTACAAAATGGGCCGATAGCGGGATTCCTGAGCCAGGACTGAACAAGTTGCTGCTCAGGGTCCCTCATCTGTCACCGGCTGAGGCGCAGCTTAGAGAAGGGTTGCGATATCTCGGCATTTTACAGGTTTGTTGTATTTCAGATAAGATATCTAGATAAGGGTGTATGTCCCAGGTATCTGTTGCATGTAGCATTATATGATCGACTGTGCGTTGAAACGCTGCCATCTGAGCGTCAGTAAACGGTGTTTGGGTTGCTGGGACGACGCTGCCATCTGTTTCCTCCCCCGGGTCAGGCACTGGTGCTGGCGGGTCCACACCATATTCCGGGGCTGCATCCTGCAACAAGTAGTTATTACACAGCCATTAATTATCATTGGTCGACATTAATATTCGCAATTCTTGTATATTTTGTACTTGTACTTCGTTAATAAACAGCAGACAGCAGAACAGGTACTTGATATAGTTCTACCTTCATGTGACACATAGCATTATAACGAAATACAAGTTGCAAGTTCGTTACGCATAATGAGCGAGGGATTGATATTTTGTAAACCCACATACGCATCGATAAACCTTGGAATATATGTAATTACATGTATGTAAGTGATACTTAAGATGCCGATCTGAAGCTCAACGCGCTACCTACTGAATCACTGAGGCTCATATCGAGATATAGTTAAGACTTGGTTTCTGAAGCAAAGTTTGAAATAGAATAGAATTAATTTGTTTACCGCTTGCAAGGTTTGTAAGTACTCCGTTGGAATGATGCCGTTGTCGTTGGCTACACGCTGCATCCCCATAACAAATAGTTGAATCGGCGTCTTGGTACGTTCAGTTCTTAATTTGTGATTATTCCAGGATCCTTTAAACAGTTGCAACATTTTGTCAATGACTGGTTGATACACATAGTGCAAGCAAAACAAGTGGACGTCATTGTCTGGATCAAGACGCCCGTTTGCCTCAAGGCTGCTACAGAGGTCATAAAAAAGTGACAGAACAGGCAGGAAAACATCTCGCCAAAGTCGTTCAATTCTGCTATTGTGCACGCTTTTCCCAGTGATGTAGCTGCCGCGACCGGGTCCGCGTTGTGGGTGACTCAACATGAAAGTTGCCACATCTCGGTTCTCCACCCCCATGTCTCCTCGTACCCTTGATGGAAGCTCCCAGTCCTTTACCGCTTGTTTGAATAAGGTAAGGACTGTGGACGATCGGTTATTTGTTTGACACGATAGGTGGACAATAACCCGGCTATATCCATCGATACAGCCGTGCACCACGAACCTCCATCTGAAATTAAAACAAACGGAAAAACAATGTATTGTGGCGATTTCGTGTTTCTGACACCACTCTATTTTTATTCGCTGGTGTGCGACGTCAAAACAGAAAAATTATTTCTCTTTTTGTTCGTTTATTCGAACGACACAATCCGGTTGCGAAGATACGTACATTTCCGTTCCACTTCTAAACTTCTGACATTGTTATCCTAATTTATCGGGCGATGATTCAGGCTCATGATCATAACCCTTTATTTAGACTAGCTAGGCCAGGAGCCCCTCCACCCCTACAGGGACCCACTAGCAGCGTCAGGATTCGCCAACCCCTACTAACGCTGAGGGGACCACCCTGGCACCCTCAGGATTCCCCCCACCCCTACTAAAGCTGAGAGGATCCTCCTGGCAACGTCAGGAATCTCCTCCACCTCCACTAACGCTGAGGGGACCACCCTGGCACCCTCGGGATTCCCCCCACCCCTACTAAAGCTGAGGGGATCCTCCTGGCAACGTCAGGATTCTCCCCCACCCCCACTAACGCTGAGAGGACCACCCTGGCGCCCTCGGGATTTCCCCACCCCTACTAAAGCTGAGGGCATCCCCTTGGCAACGGCAGGGTTCCATACACCTCCTACCTCCGCATGCAGGCTCAGCGCGCCGTGCCTCGCTGCCATATGCTTTGTTTCTACCTTGCTAAATTTTCGCTGGGTGTGTCGATGAGTTTATGAGCGAGGGTGTGTGGGTGAACCCGATTAACAGTTCTAAGCGAAATGGTGTATTCTACTAACCGGATAAGTTTATGATTACTGTCCATGTGCCAAAGTGCCAGTGGCGATGCAACGCTGTACACTCTTCTTCTGATTGTGCGATGTCGTCGTATGTTCCTTCCCTGGCAATACTCTCGCGAATCCGGCTTCTTTGAATATGAACTCCATCACGGACAAGATGGCCTTCAATGGACTTAAAGCCTGAAAATATACCTTCAGTTACTATATATCTATAAACCAGAATTAACAAACCTAGTTAGCCTATATGTTCGTGCTTATAACCAAAACGTATTGGGCCCGTCAGTCGCGAGAGCCAAAGAAGAAATTTGAAATTGTACTGCCCGCCCGAAGATAATGAAAAATGTTGTATTTATCATCAATAAATGGAAAAGTGTTTAGCAAAAACTAAATTTTATAACTTATCTCAGTATAACGCTTATTTCCGTTGCTCATACAGTTCGGATCTGTCGTTAACTTAGCATGTAAAAGATACGATTACAAGTTGTGACGATATTCCTTACCTGATCTGGGAAAAGAGGACACAATCTGCATGACCCGAACATCCAAGGCGTCATCTGCCATGATTGTGAAGCGGGGTCTGGAGGTCAATCCAAAGTCCTGCAGTCTTCGTTCAACAGTCCGCGTGCTGACGGCCAGCATGGAACCCATATCGTGTGACGTGAAGTTATTTTCTGCGCAGAGATTTACTGTATAAGTTACTATATACATATATATACAGTACCGACAAATGTATTCAATTGCTAACTTGTCAATATTCTAATCGTATGGCCTAACCGTTAGTTATAGTTACAATTACGAGTACCGCTACACTGTGGATACTAGTAATGCTTGCTTCGGTTGCTAAATAATTTATACACTAATAAGGCAGAATTCTATTTACATGGCACGTCAATACCATTTAGCCCCGTGCCAAGGCTTTCGAACATAGGTTTATGGCAAATGATAGAAAGCTTGTGTGCCTTACCAAGAAAAAACTGCAGCTGTTCTTGCGATATGTGAAATCTTGGCCTGCCCCGATTGCCAGTATGCAATGTTCTGGCCTGGTATCCAGTATCTGTGTCGACCTTGACCACCTGGTTTGCCATGGCAATGAACTCAAATTTTGCTTGCAAAATTCTATCGATAAGCATGACTGGGACTTGTTGATCCTGCATACAAGATTCTATAAATAAATTCATTTGGGCTGGGATCAAACTCATGTTCGCTGATGTTGTAGACCCATGCCGGACATATTCCCCAATGTCTCGATCATGCGCTGTAGGAATTGAAGGAGTGGGTGATCCATCTTCCTTTTAGTGATGCTGAAATGTTTTGACAACGGCCACTTTTCGCTCACAACACCACGTTAACAAAGAGATGTAGTAATGTATGTTGGACGTATCAGCCGCCATCAACTCTTAATAATAACGGGCGATCCTCTGTGCCATCACATCCGTCGAAATTCTGCGCCTTCATCAGCCGTCATCAACTCTTAATAATAACGGGCGATCCTCTGTGCCATCACATCCGTCGACATGCTGCGCCTTCATCAGCCGACATCAACTCTTAATAATAACGGGCGATCCTCTGTGCCATCACGTCCGTCGACATGCTGGGCCTTCATCAGCCGCCATCAACTCTTAATAATAACGGGCGATCCTCTGTGCCATCACGTCCGTCGACATGCTGCGCCTTCATCAGCCGCCATCAACTCTTAATAATAACGGGCGATCCTCTGGGCCATCACATCCGTCGACATGCTGCGCCTTCATCAGCCGCCATCAACTCTTAATAATAACGGGCGATCCTCTGTGCCATCACGTCCGTCGACATGCTGCGCCTTCATCAGCCGCCATCAACTCTTAATAATAACGGGCGATCCTCTGGGCCATCACATCCGTCGACATGCTGCGCCTTCATCAGCCGCCATCAACTCTTAATAATAACGGGCGATCCTCTGAGCCTTCACGGCCGTCGACATGCTGCGCCTTCATCAGCCGCCATCAACTCTTAATAATAACGGGCGATCCTCTGGGCCATCACGTCCGTCGACATGCTGCGCCTTCATCAGCCGCCATCAACTCTTAATAATAACGGGCGATCCTCTGTGCCATCACGTCCGTCGACATGCTGCGCCTTCATCAGCCGCCATCAACTCTTAATAATAACGGGCGATCCTCTGGGCCATCACATCCGTCGACATGCTGGGCCTTCATCAGCCGCCATCAACTCTTAATAATAACGGGCGATCCTCTGAGCCTTCACGGCCGTCGACATGCTGCGCCTTCATCAGCCGCCATCAACTCTTAATAATAACGGGCGATCCTCTGTGCCATCACGGCCGTCGACATGCTGCGCCTTCATCAGCCGCCATCAACTCTTAATAATAACGGGCGATCCTCTGGGCCATCACGTCCGTCGACATGCTGCGCCTTCATCAGCCGCCATCAACTCTTAATAATAACGGGCGATCCTCTGGGCCATCACGTCCGTCGACATGCTGCGCCTTCATCAGCCGCCATCAACTCTTAATAATAACGGGCGATCCTCTGGGCCATCACGTCCGTCGACATGCTGCGCCTTCATCAGCCGCCATCAACTCTTAATAATAACGGGCGATCCTCTGGGCCATCACATCCGTCGACATGCTGCGCCTTCATCAGCCGCCATCAACTCTTAATAATAACGGGCGATCCTCTGAGCCTTCACGGCCGTCGACATGCTGCGCCTTCATCAGCCGCCATCAACTCTTAATAATAACGGGCGATCCTCTGTGCCATCACGGCCGTCGACATGCTGCGCCTTCATCAGCCGCCATCAACTCTTAATAATAACGGGCGATCCTCTGTGCCATCACGGCCGTCGACATGCTGCGCCTTCATCAGCCGTCATCAACTCTTAATAATAACGGGCGATCCTCTGTGCCATCACATCCGTTGACATGCTGCGCCTTCATCAGCCGTCATCAACTCTTAATAATAACGGGCGATCCTCTGGGCCATCACATCCGTCGACATGCTGCGCCTTCATCAGCCGCCATCAACTCTTAATAATAACGGGCGATCCTCTGTGCCATCACGGCCGTCGACATGCTGCGCCTTCATCAGCCGCCATCAACTCTTAATAATAACGGGCGATCCTCTGTGCCATCACGTCCGTCGACATGCTGCGCCTTCATCAGCCGCCATCAACTCTTAATAATAACGGGCGATCCTCTGGGCCATCACATCCGTCGACATGCTGCGCCTTCATCAGCCGCCATCAACTCTTAATAATAACGGGCGATCCTCTGAGCCTTCACGGCCGTCGACATGCTGCGCCTTCATCAGCCGCCATCAACTCTTAATAATAACGGGCGATCCTCTGTGCCATCACGGCCGTCGACATGCTGCGCCTTCATCAGCCGCCATCAACTCTTAATAATAACGGGCGATCCTCTGGGCCATCACGTCCGTCGACATGCTGCGCCTTCATCAGCCGCCATCAACTCTTAATAATAACGGGCGATCCTCTGGGCCATCACATCCGTCGACATGCTGCGCCTTCATCAGCCGCCATCAACTCTTAATAATAACGGGCGATCCTCTGTGCCATCACGTCCGTCGACATGCTGCGCCTTCATCAGCCGCCATCAACTCTTAATAATAACGGGCGATCCTCTGTGCCATCACATCCGTCGACATGCTGGGCCTTCATCAGCCGCCATCAACTCTTAATAATAACGGGCGATCCTCTGGGCCATCACATCCGTCGACATGCTGCGCCTTCATCAGCCGCCATCAACTCTTAATAATAACGGGCGATCCTCTGTGCCATCACGTCCGTCGTCATGCTGCGCCTTCATCAGCCGCCATCAACTCTTAATAATAACGGGCGATCCTCTGGGCCATCACATCCGTCGACATGCTGCGCCTTCATCAGCCGCCATCAACTCTTAATAATAACGGGCGATCCTCTGTGCCATCACGTCCGTCGACATGCTGCGCCTTCATCAGCCGCCATCAACTCTTAATAATAACGGGCGATCCTCTGTGCCATCACGTCCGTCGACATGCTGCGCCATCATCAGCCGCCATCAACTCTTAATAATAACGGGCGATCCTCTGGGCCATCACATCCGTCGACATGCTGCGCCTTCATCAGCCGCCATCAACTCTTAATAATAACGGGCGATCCTCTGTGCCATCACGTCCGTCGACATGCTGCGCCTTGATCAGCCGCCATCAACTCTTAATAATAACGGGCGATCCTCTGTGCCATCACGTCCGTCGACATGCTGCGCCTTCATCAGCCGCCATCAACTCTTAATAATAACGGGCGATCCTCTGGGCCATCACATCCGTCGACATGCTGCGCCTTCATCAGCCGCCATCAACTCTTAATAATAACGGGCGATCCTCTGTGCCATCACGTCCGTCGTCATGCTGCGCCTTCATCAGCCGCCATCAACTCTTAATAATAACGGGCGATCCTCTGGGCCATCACATCCGTCGACATGCTGCGCCTTCATCAGCCGCCATCAACTCTTAATAATAACGGGCGATCCTCTGTGCCATCACGTCCGTCGACATGCTGCGCCTTCATCAGCCGCCATCAACTCTTAATAATAACGGGCGATCCTCTGTGCCATCACGTCCGTCGACATGCTGCGCCTTCATCAGCCGCCATCAACTCTTAATAATAACGGGCGATCCTCTGTGCCATCACGTCCGTCGACATGCTGCGCCATCATCAGCCGCCATCAACTCTTAATAATAACGGGCGATCCTCTGTGCCATCACGTCCGTCGACATGCTGCACCATCATCAGCCGCCATCAACTCTTAATAATAACGGGTGATCCTCTGTGCCATCACGTCCGTCGACATGCTGGGCCTTCATCAGCCGCCATCAACTCTTAATAATAACGGGCGATCCTCTGTGCCATCACGGCCGTCGACATGCTGCGCCTTCATCAGCCGCCATCAACTCTTAATAATAACGGGCGATCCTCCGTGCCATCACGTCCGTCGTCATGCTGCGCCCTCATCAGCCGCCATCAACTCTTAATAATAACGGGCGATCCTCTGTGCCATCACGTCCGTCGTCATGCTGGGCCATCATCAGCCGCCATCAACTCTTAATAATAACGGGCGATCCTCTGTGCCATCACGTCCGTCGACATGCTGCACCATCATCAGCCGCCATCAACTCTTAATAATAACGGGTGATCCTCTGTGCCATCACGTCCGTCGTCATGCTACGCCATCATCAGCCGCCATCAACTCTTAATAATAACGGGCGATCCTCTGTGCCATCAACTCTTAATAATAACGGGCGATCCTAAGTGCCATCACGTCCGTCGACATGCTGCACCATCATCAGCCGCCATCAACTCTTAATAATAACGGGCGATCTTCTGTGCTATCACATCCGTCGACATGCTGCGCCTTCATCAGCCTTCTCATTGTCGCGATGTTCTAGAGAGTAACATCAGAAATAACAGAAATAACAGAAAGCTATTTAAAGCTGTCAAATGAAAATGACATTTTTTAGGGTTTTTTCATGAATAAATAAGATTGCAGACGTAACTGTGAATGAATTAATGAATAAATGCGTGCAGAAAAGTAGAATCAACACGTAGATGACCTTGTCAGGTTTGAAACAATATTCAGCATGTACTAAATTCCTAATATGTATAATTACATGCTAGTTTCGCACACACCAGAGGACTGTCAATTTGCGAAGGGGCTCCAAAATTCGCGTGTATGGAATAGAATTTTAGAAGATGTGGGGAAGGATGACGTGAAATAATTTGGTCAAATCAGCTGTAATTTCTTGCAACATTATAATTTTCATGAAAAAATCTTAAAAATAACGAGCTTTGTGCATTTAATACAGCAAAAAACATCTTGTACCCTTTCGAAAAAGTTATAATTGTGCAAGCTCCCCGCACGGTGGCGCTACGCAAGCTCCACTTTTACCGCTGCTGTCGGCCGGGGGCAAATTTCAAGATTCTTGAAAAACGGTCAACATAATAGTTTTCAACAATCAAACATAAAAATAACGAGCTCTGCGTATTTAATACATCAAAACACATCTTGTAACCTGTCGAACAAGTTATAATTGTGACAGAACTCTTTCTTTTCATCACCTGATTTCAGGCGTTATTAGGCTTAGGCTGGGTCCCAACACTAATTTGTAGAAATGCGCGACGCATTTTTCCTATCAATCTGCGCAGCGCCGCCCTGGCGAGCGAGTGTAAAAATGCATTCAGGACGTAGGCGACAATAGAGATTTAATGGAGCCCTAGCGGAGTGAGTCGAAGGCAGAGAGTGATAATTGTGATAGAACTCTTTCTTTTCATCACCTGATTTCATGTGTTATTAGGCTTAAGCTGGGTCCCAGCATTAATTTGTAGAAATGCGCGACGCATTTTTCCTATCGATCTGCGCAGCGCCGCCCTTGCGAGTGAGTGTGAAAATGCATTGGGGACGTAGGTGAAAACAGAGATATAATGGAACCCTAGCGGAGTGAGTGGAAGGCAGAGAGTGTCCTGACGGGTGTGTTATCTACGGTGAGCAGAAGATGTATAAATGTTCAAGTAGTTTTAAACTACAATGATTTTTAAACGAGGGAGCGATTGAGCGATAATGAAAGCAATTATGGCATTCATTCCACGTGAACATTCATGGGTTCTGTCAATTATTAATTATGTTGGTATATCCGATGATGTTTATTACGTTTATAACTATAGCTGCCGGAATGAACAATTAGTCTATCCACGCCACCACATTTCCATCGCCTCCCACTACGAAGCATCGTTAAACAGTTGGTGCCACGCCAAAACAACTTTAGCTCATATCTCCTGTGTTTCCACGCTTATATTATCGAGCCATAACGCCCCAAAGAGTAGTAGGGAATACTTTTTTCACTTGTTTTCGCCCCAACCAATTTAAATTCTGTGTGCGAGGAAAGTGACGTCAAAGGGGAATACAAACGCATGTGCCTTTACATTGAGACCCAGAAACTCTCTGCCATGAGAACAATAAAAGCCCTCGACAACAGATGTCTATGCACTGCATCAAAGCTCACCTGTTAATCCTGTAACATCATTGGGGAATTTCTAAATAACGCTCAGATGCAATGCTCTCAAAAATAATCCCGCCTGACCTCACTTTTGCTGCTTTGACGAACGCGTTTATATTGATGTCGTAGAATAAATACTGTAAATTCCCATTAAAACAAATTCTTACTTATTTATCTTCCCTGAACAATTTTAACTCGCTAGCGCTAAAAAAAACTCTCGGCACGAACGCCTCAACTGTGTGAGAGACATGGTGAGAGGGGAAGCCCTGGGTGAGAGAGGTGGGGTGGGTGAGAGGAGAAGCGCGGGTGAGAGAGGTGGGGTGGGTGAGAGGGGAAACGCGGGTGAGAGAGGTGGGGTGCGTGAGAGGGGAAACGCGGGTGAGAGAGGTGGGGTGGGTGAGAGGGGAAGCGCGGGTGAGAGAGGTGGGGTGGGTGAGACGGGAAGCGCGGGTGAGAGAGGTGGGGTGCGTGAGAGGGGAAACGCGGGTGAGAGAGGTGGGGTGGGTGAGAGGGGAAGCGCGGGTGAGAGAGGTGGGGTGGGTGAGAGGGGAAGCGCGGGTTAGAGAGGTGGGGTGGGTGAGAGGCTGGTGCAGTCTGTCTGCTCCACCACGGGGCCTTCACTTAACGCCGCTGCAATCTCGTTACAAAATAGCTCACCGGAAGGAAGCACTCATAAGTTGGCTAAGAGATGGCCCATTAGAGAGCGTCACCGTTTTGTACAAAATGCCTAGAAAATATGTCCACCCAGCATACGACGAGCGTGCCCTATCCAGCGAAGTCCTTCTTGTGTGATACGACTCGCGCTTCTTCAGAATTGTGCTTATCAAGAGTAGGGGAACATGGGGCAAAATGGCCCATCGGGGTCAAATGGCCCACCACAATATCGCGCACTTGCGGTGCTGCCACCTGTATTGAAACGTGTTATATTTATTAGTGGTTGTTACGTGATACCTTAACAAATCTGCATGGGCGCTTAAGCAGACAGCTGACCTTCCTCACCGAAGTGAAAGATTCCGGGCTGTTTCCATCTATGGTAAACACTGGAAAAAAGTAGAGCTCAGTACATACTAGCTTGGCGGAAAATTTTGAAAAATTAACACGATCAAAGATAAGTCCAAGTCAAGCCCTAAACGTTATTCAGATGCGGAATATACTGCGGCGTATTTTTCATACAGCGGTCAAATGTTAAGGTTACTAACAGGGGCAAAATGACCCACGCTGCTTGGGGCAAAATGACCCAGTTGGCCGTTTTACCCACATCCACTTTAATATGTATACTCTAACAGAAACGATTATCTTTAGCAAACTGGATGATATATCTACTGAATCGGAACATCTTTGATGATCATGAATATGCTTGAAGAAGAAAACGATGTGCGTCACAGGGAGCTTGAAGAAGGGAGAGTTGTGCGCCCCTGGGAGCCGGAAGCGTTGATTGAGGCAGAGCCAGGCGGCTAGCGACATCGTGTCCCCATTCAATACATACAGCTCTCCAGGATAAAACGCAGATGGGGAGGGGGGGGGGCGGTGGGCACTCTTATACAAATCTGGTGGGGGGGTTCCGCGGGTGCCTTGATGCCTGAGAGAGCGGATATTTGTGATGAAAAAGATACCCCTATAGAGCGGACATTTATGACGAAAAAGATACCCATATAGTGCGGACATTTATGATGAAGATACGAAGATAGAGCAAATATTTTAAAACTTGCGATCGTGTGGGGGGGGGAGGCTTTGAAAATGTGCGGAGCGGATTTGGGCGGTTGAAAAGGGGGGGCTTTACCCCGGAACCCCCCAAACCCAGCAATGTATTTGTTATCCCCCCTCCCTAAATCCGAGGGGCCGGTTTCAAGGTCGGATCCAATTATGCTGGCCGGTAAATGGTATAAATTATATACATTTCCGCCCTAAAAAGGGAGGCCGGGGCCGCGTCGCCCCCCCCCCCTTGGATCCGCCCCTGCCCCGGGTCTGTTCAACAGTAGGACTTCGCATGAGAGTTCCGTGCCTCTCAGGTGGCCTAAATTTTGCACTGCAAAATCGCAACAAGTGGGGGAAGAGGGTTTCCCCTCCCCCCCGCGCCCGATCCGCCTCTGCTGACGTAAATGTTTTTGGGAATTCCTGTGTGTGATCCTTCTGGGTCAAACTGTTCCAGAGAGTTAGGATTTTGCCTTCTTAGGCTGTTCAGTTCACTCATTAACATGCTGAAATAACGTGCTGACCATTTTGCCACATTAGGGGGGAAAAATAACCCACGCTGACATAAAACATGTTTTTTGTGCTAGTAAAAAATTTGTTCGTGTCACTCGCATGTATCCAAGCTATGTTATTCCCAATACTACTGTTGTCAGTTTACCAAAATTTGGCTCTGTTTATAACACTGCTTGCCCTCCAAAAAATACAAAGAAAGTTAAGGTGGTCATTTTGCCCCATGTTCCCCTATCTTGTTTCCCAAGGTGTACTCAATTTCTTGCCCTACTGAAGATACACAAAAACATGTTTGTCTACCACAGGTTGCCCAACATTCATTGTCGTGAAGGTGCAAAAAAACAATAATTTCCCATATCCTGTACCTGTAAAAAATTGAGTGCATCAATACTTCGCATTCAGTGATACCATGTAGGCTACGCCCGTTTCTTGTTTAGTCTACGGCACGTGGCGGCTGGGTTGCGTATTAAGATCAGTTAGTATCATTAAGATGATGGGCCTACAATTTGCTCACCGGCTCTATAGACCTATAAATGAGGGTAATCTCTATACTTGCTGCATCGCTAAACATTTGGCCCGTTGTGGCTGTTTATTTAACACGTGTCCCAAAGATGGCGGTCTAATAAGAAGGACGACGAGCGATTGTCTGCGTCACTTCCGTTTCCCTTTCCTTCGTACTCATTAAGTTGCAGATCGACAAATTATAATAAGTGGATATGTATATATGTATCAATCTCTCAGACAATTTATATGTAATCCGTTTGGTAGAAATCTGTAGATCACAAGCTCATGAGGAATCGATTTAAAGTTTTTTTTATAATTCAAACAAAATCAGAACACCATATCTCCCCTTCTTCTTGCACGCGTCTGTTTGAATGATACTCTAGTGCGTAAGTCTGTATGTAAGTTTATCTGAGATTTAAATTAGAGCAAAATAGATGTTCCACGACAAACTGCACTGTTAAGACAGACATTTAGACCGCACAGACAGCTACTTTTAAAACTCGGAACACTAAACCATGTGCAGAACTTCGCGAATCACCAAGCCAAGCAATTCAAGGAGGCAAACACTTTCATACGAGTTAAAGGTAGAAATTAATCAACTAGGGCAGAATGATGTCATTCGTGTGATTCTGCTGTACTTTAACACTAGCTATTCTGTTAATACTGCAGAACAGCAACCGCAATCTACGGCAATAGAACTGTTGAGAAATATAGTTACCATAGCGAACAACAAAGATGAGAATACATTGATTAATCAGCAAAAGTAGATGCGGTGACCAAGCGCATCAAGCAAGAAAACACTTCCTTCCAGCCGTTAATGACAGCTGATGAGATATTCCGTTTATCACAATAGAGCGCCTCTGGTACAAAGGCATGAACGCTAAGTATAATGCACTCTCGGTAATGGGAAAAGAAAGTTTGGGTCCCCATCAACGGGCTTAATGGTGACATATATCATTGTTCGCGGCTCCCATGATTCACAGATGAATTGCTGTCATTATCGAAGCGAACGGCTGATTAGTTACTAATGTGCAGCTAAAGGGCTTCCTACGTTAGACCTTTCTATTATTCGGTTCAGAGTTGGAGATGAGAAATTTGCCGTCGTGTCCCGCTTGCAATTAAGCTAATTTCAACATATGACAAGAATAAGTGTGGTTGAGAATACGAAGGTTTCCGTGTTGCTGCATGGACGTTTTGGCGCGTCACGCTCTGAGGTCACAATGACGTCACAATTTAACGCAGCCTCGCTCTTACCGCATAAATAAAGCTCTGATTTTCAGTCAGGAGAAATCGGTATATATGCAATAGCCAAGCTGGTGGAATCAAGAAATAACCATCACTTCAGATTTTTCGTCATTTTCACCCTACCTTTGACCCAATCTCGTTGTTTATTGTTTATTGTTACGCAGACACTTTATCGATCATTATTGCCGTTCTGTTGATTATTCTGGGTTTGATTCGATTTTGATAAGTCCTATTGCCCCGATGTTCTAGCCTACCCGCGGCACTGTTTACTTTAGTCTTTGCCTTCCTGATAAGCCAGTTCCACCGCAGATCCTGTTATTAAAATAAGAAATTTAAATGAGCTTTCTGTCTTTGATCAGATTATTATGAGACAGCGTAAAAACTATATATCCGAGATTATTGAAAAATGATTAATGTTACCTACGATATTTTGTATCAGTCTTTCCTTTTTTTATTGTTAGCCGCGCTTTGGTGGCCGATGCAAGAAGTAATCTTGCTGTTAAACGTGGCCGTTAGATTATCAGGTAAGATCATGCCAAGCAAGAAGCTATAAGGCTCAAAATATACATACACGTCCCATGCGCATCCTGACATGGCGGCCACACCGCCTGTCTCCTCCACTCCTTAATGGATAGTGCTCACGGCTATCTAGAGTGACCGTACGCTATGGGGGGCCCGAACGATCAGTAGCACCTGCAGCGACCGCGTCTGGCGACGTTCTTCATCGCAGACAAAGACACCATTCAGACTTCTGCTGCCCCCTGGTCAGCAGCTAGGTATTAATGCCATAGTACAGCGAGAGGATCCGCAAGGGACGTATTCGAGGGGTGGTCCAAGTAGTAGGGGTCTGGAAGGGGTAAATGGCGACACGCGACAAAGGCATATCTGAAAAATCGATATTCGACATTGACCCCCAAATTCCGACCCTGGGGATCCGAAAAAGCGACACAATTTTGTACACGATACTGAATTTAGCCAAAAGGCGACACGTAACGTCGTGAAAAATCGACATTCGTCACTAACAATTGTGAAAAACCGACACTGGACGCTGGACCACCCTTCCAGATCCCTAGTAGTTACCTCAAAGAAGGTCGGGTGGTGATCGGGGTAGTAATCTCAAGGATAGTCGGCAGTGATCGGGGTAGTTATCACAAGGATGGTCGGGAGTGATCGGGGTAGTTATCTCAAGGAGGGTCGGAAGTGATCGGGGTAGTTATCTCAAGGAGAGTCGGGAGTGATTGGGGCAGTGATCGGGGTAGTTATCTCAAGGAAGCTCAGGAGGCATCGGGGTAGTTATCTCAAAGAGGGTCTGGATTGATTGGGGTAGTTATCTCAAGGAGGATCAGGAGTGATCGGGGTAGTTATCTCAAGGAGGATCAGGAGTGATCGGGGTAGTTATCTCAAGGAGGGTCGGGAGAGATCGGGGTAGTTAGCTCAAGGAAGGTCGTGAGTGATTGGGGTAGTTTTCTCAAGGATGGTCAGGAGTGATCGGGGTAGTTATCTCAAGGAGAGTTGGGAGTGATCGGGTTAGTTATCTCAAGGAGGGTCGGGATTGATTGGGGCAGTTATCTCAAGGAGGGTCGAGATTGATTGGGGCAGTTATCTCAAGGAGGGTCGGGACTGATTGGGGTAGTTATCTCAAGGAGGGTCGAGATTGATTGGGGCAGTTATCTCAAGGAGGGTCGGGATTGATTGAGGTAGTTATCTCAAGGAGGGTCGGGATTGATTGGGGTAGTTATCTCAAGGAGGGTCGGGATTGATTGGGGCAGTTATCTCAAGGAGGGTCGGGATTGATTGGGGTAGTTATCTCAAGGAGGGTCGGGATTGATTGGGGTAGTTATCTCAAGGAGGGTCGGGATTGATTGGGGCAGTTATCTCAAGGAGGGTCGGGATTGATTGAGGTAGTTATCTCAAGGAGGGTCGGGATTGATTGGGGTAGTTATCTCAAGGAGGGTCGGGAGTGATCGGGTTAGTTATCTCAAGGAGGGTCGGGATTGATTGGGGCAGTTATCTCAAGGAGGGTCGAGATTGATTGGGGCAGTTATCTCAAGGAGGGTCGGGATTGATTGAGGTAGTTATCTCAAGGAGGGTCGGGATTGATTGGGGTAGTTATCTCAAGGAGGGTCGGGAGTGATCGGGTTAGTTTTCTCAAGGATGGTCAGGATTGATTGGGGTAGTTATCTCAAGGAGGGTCGGGATTGATTGAGGTAGTTATCTCAAGGAGGGTCGGGATTGATTGGGGTAGTTTTCTCAAGGATGGTCAGGATTGATTGGGGTAGTTATCTCAAGGAGGGTCGGGATTGATTGAGGTAGTTATCTCAAGGAGGGTCGGGATTGATTGGGGTAGTTTTCTCAAGGATGGTCAGGATTGATTGGGGTAGTTATCTCAAAGAGGGTCGGGAGTGATCGGGTTAGTTTTCTCAAGGATGGTCAGGATTGATTGGGGTAGTTATCTCAAGGAGGGTCGGGAGTGATCGGGTTAGTTTTCTCAAGGATGGTCAGGATTGATTGGGGTAGTTATCTCAAGGAGGGTCGGGATTGATTGAGGTAGTTATCTCAAGGAGGGTCGGGATTGATTGGGGTAGTTATCTCAAAGAGGGTCTGGATTGATCGGGGTAGTTATCTCAGGGAGGGTCGGGATTGATTGGGGTAGTTATCTCAAGGAGGGTCGGGAGTGATCGAGTTAGTTATCTAGTGGAAGATCGGGAGTGATCAGGGTAGTTATCTCAAGGAGGATCAGGAGTGATCGGGGTAGTTATCTCAGGGAGGGTCGGGATTGATTGGGGTAGTTATATCAAGGAGGGTCGGGAGAGATCGGGGTAGTTATCTCAAGCAGGGTTGGGGGTGATCAGGGTAGTTATCTCAAGGAAGGTCAGGTGGCATCGGGGTAGTTATCTCAAAGAGGGTCTGGAGTGATCGGGGTAGTTATCTCAAGGAGAGCTGGGAGTGATCGGGGTAGTTAGCTCAAGGAAGGTCGGGACTGATTGGGGTAGTTATCTCAAGGAGGGTCGGGAGTGATCAGGGTAGTTATCTCAAGAAGGGTCGGGAGTGATCGGGTTAGTTATCTAGTGGAAGGTCGGGAGTGATCGGGGTAGTTATCTCAAGGAGGATCAGGAGTGATCGGGGTAGTTATCTCAAGGAGGGTCGGGAGAGATCGGGGTAGTTAGCTCAAGGAAGGTCAGGTGGCATCGGGGTAGTTATCTCAAAGAGGGTCTGGAGTGATCGGGGTAGTTATCTCAAGCAGGGTTGGGGGTGATCAGGGTAGTTATCTCAAGGAAGGTCAGGTGGCATCGGGGTAGTTATCTCAAAGAGGGTCTGGAGTGATCGGGGTAGTTATCTCAAGGAGAGTTGGGAGTGATCGGGGTAGTTATCTCAAGGAGGGTCGGGACTGATTGGGGTAGTTATCTCAAGGAGGGTCGGAAGTGATCGGGTTAGTTATCTCAAGGAGGGTCGGGATTGATTGGGGTAGTTATCTCAAAGAGGGTCTGGATTGATCAGGGTAGTTATCTCAGGGAGGGTCGGGAGTGATTGGGGTAGTTATCTCAAGGAGGGTCGCGGGTGATCAGGGTAGTTATCTCAAGGAGGGTCAGGACGCATCGGGGTAGTAATCTCAAAGAGGGTCTGGATTGATCAGGGTAGTTATCTCAGGGAGGGTCGGGAGTGATTGGGGTAGTTATATCAAGGAGGGTCGGGAGAGATCGGGGTGGTGAGAATGCCAGGCTGTTGAGGTGAGTTTGATGCAAGGGTGCTTTATCTCTGCTCCTCGATTCATATATGTGTACTTCATTTCCGGCAGCCTTTGTCCCACAGATCTGGTCTCCGATTACGAAGTGATTTCCGACGCTGCCTCCCCGTCACTACGCCAGACAGTCCTCACCCCCCGGCACTTACTGCCTCCAACCCGGGGCACCACGTCTCCGGATGTCGGAATCCAAGACGGAGGCAATTTATCTTTGTACCGAGCTTCGTACTGAGGGTCTGGGAGTGATGCACCGGGGTCGGCGTAGCCCTGAAGAACCCAGGACTCGCTACCGCTCGGCCAGGGTCCTGAAGTGCAGCCTGCAAATCCTCAGCGATTTGAAACCCCTCCATTGTAATGGGACTAGTGTCACTTTGTGGGTGAATACCACGTCCAATCCTTATTATATTTGAATTCTACATACCTTAAACTATCTATTTACGTATAGTTTGTTTCTTTGAAGAACTGTTGATGTCCACAATACCGGCGATATTCCGCATTTCATTCGTAACATGCGCGCGGCCATTCGAAGTGACAAGCGGCAACTTTGTCAACAGATGACGCTACAGGGCGGAAGCGGCAAATTCCACGGTTTTACCGGTTTACCTCATACAATTTAGCTAGGCGTTCGCGCTCGATCCAAGACGTGGTCATGCATCTCCACAATAAAAAAAAAGTGTCTTCTGGATGTGGAAATCGCGACATAATGATGACACTAAGATTGAATGAAGCCTTGCATTATACTGTGCAATCTTTGTGTCTTCGTTATATCGCGATTTCAACATCCATAAGACACCCATTTTATTTTCTTGTAGATATGCGCGAAAACGTCTTTGGATCGAGCGCGAGCGCCCAGTAAAATTGTACGAGGTAAACCGGTAAAACCGGGGAATTTGCCGCTTCCGCCCTGTAGCGCCATCTGTTGACAAAGTTGCCGCTTGTCACTTCGAATGGCCGCGCGCATGTTACAAATGAAATGCGGAATATCGCCGGTATTGTGGACATCAACAGTTCTTCAAAGAAACAAACTATACGTAAATAGATAGTTTAAGGTATGTAGAATTCAAATATAACAAGGATTGGACGTGGTATTCACCCACAAAGTGACACCAGTCCCATTACAGTGGAGGGGTTTCAAATCGCTGAGGATTTGCAGGCTGCACTTCAGGACCCTGGCCGAGCGGTAGCGAGGCCTGGGTTCTTCAGGGCTAGGGTCGGCGGAGATCCTTGATCGGTGACATAGGACTGTTCAGTAAACGTCTGCTGGTGGCCCGTTGTGGCACCACGAAAGGAAGGAAGGAAACATTAATGTGCCATTCAGGCGCGGGATTCTGTAGCCCAGGAATCAGTAGATTGATTAAGTGTTTGTACTTGTGCTTAGATATGTTCTCTTGCCGTAAGTCATCAGTTTTCATCAGACGAGATGTTGGCTTCGGTTTTTGGGTAAAATGCGCTCACCTGTCCGCACTCTCGGTTCTCTTGTGAGATGAGCTCACCTGTCAGTACTGTCGGTTCTCGTGTGAGCTGAACTCACCTATCAGTACTATTGGTCCTCGTGTGCAATGAGCTCACCTATCAGTACTGTTGGTCCTCTTGTGAGTTGAGCTCACCTATCAGTACTATCTGTCCCCTTGTATGATGAGCTCACTTATCAATGTTGTCGGTTCTCTTGTATAATGAGCTCACCTATATGTGCCGTCTGTCCTCGTGTGAGATGAGCTCACCTATATGTGCCGTCTGTCCTCGTGGGAGATGAGCCCACCTATCAGTGCCGTCGGTCCTCGTGTGAGATGAGCTCACCTATCAGTGCCATCTGTCCTCGTGTGAGATGAGCTCACCTATCAGTACTATCTGTCCTCTCGTGAGATGAGCTCACATATCAGTGCCGTCGGTCCTCGTGTGAAATGAGCTCACCAATCAGTGCCTGTTGTCCTCTTGTGAGATGAGCTCACCTATCAGTACTGTCGGTCCTCTTGTGAGATGAGCTCACCTAGCAGTATCTTTGGTCCTCTTGTGAGATGCGCTCACCTATCAGTACTGTCGGTCCTCTTGTGAGATGAGCTCAGCTAGCAGTACCTTCGATCCTCTTGTGAGATGAGCTCACCTAGCAGTATCTTTGGCCCTCTTGTGAGATGAGCTCACCTATCAGTACTGTCTGTCCTCTTGTGAGATGAGCTCACCTATCAGTACTGTCTGTACTCTTGTGAGATGAGCTCACCTATCAGTACTGTCGGTCCTCTTGTGAGATGAGCTCACCTATCAGTACTGTCGGTCCCCTTATGAGATGAGCTCAGCTAGCAGTACCTTCGGTCCTCTTGTGAGATGAGCTCACCTAGCAGTACCTTCGGTCCTATTGTGAGATGAGCTCACCTAGCAGTACCTTCGGTCCTCTTGTGAGATGAGCTCACCTAGTTAGTGCTTGATGGATGGTTTGGTGCGCACCTGGGATAAACAGTAACCCCTGGGATGATGAGATGAAAGGAATACATGTTCCCATGCAAAGTTTGGTACTAAACCAAACGCTTAACACGCGATCGTGTTAAAGCGTCAATATGGACGCTGTTGCTTTCTCTGTGTTTCACTTGTCCGCCATCTTGCTCTTGCATGCACCCAGGAAAGTGGGGAGTACGACACGAGTGTTGAATCGCATCAATCTGATCACAACACGAGGTGTTCGATTAACGTGCTCTCATGCCCCGAGTACCCCGATCCTACAGCGGTGACAGAATGGTGTAACTGGCTCAACGTCGTCTCGAGCACAACATTGCAACCGGCACAACGTCGTAACTGGCACAACGTCGCATCGAGCACAACGTCGTAACTGGCACAGCGGCGTATCTGGCACAACGTTGCGACGAGGACAAGGTCGTAACTGGCGCTAGATGGCCACGTGGAGGTCTATCATCCTGCATACCGACCGTGTTTGGAAAGGTTTAATATTTGATGAGCGTCATTCTGGTCGACGAGCCTTTTAATTTGAGAAACGACCACCATGCGCCACTATTATCGTGTCGCCTGAACATTATGTTTCACATATGTTGCCATTAGGGGGGCTGCGTGCTTTCTGATGTACAAATGGACACGCATAGAAAATTATCTTAGCGTTGCATCTCGGAGGACTAAACACGGGGGTTGGGTGGTTGGGGGGGGGGGCGGCTGGGGAAGGGGGGGCGGGGGATGGCGGCTGTAACGAGTGTATGTAAACAGGTATGGATAGTTAGATGTTATATCGCATGTTGATATTTATATTTACAGTTACCGCGTATCAATATTGGTTAGTTACCACCAACTTACACTGTACAACACTTGTTCTGGCTTCATTTATCATTGAAGACATTCGCTGCTCTTGGAACCTGTGCATTTCCAATGATGTGTTACGCGATTCGAGATTTTGGAGTTATCTTGAAAATTAATCAGCATCATCGTGCGTCATTAATCAGCGTCGGGTGTCTGGCTTCTGGTGTCTGGCGTCGGGTGTCTGGCGACGGTTGTTTGGCGTCGGAGGTGACTGACGGTTATGGTAGACCTATTTCATACGTCGCAAACCTTATCCAGTAATAGGAGGTTTCCATGAGGCCTAGTCGTAAACAACAGTCTTTTGCTAATATAAATTAGCAAAACAACGGTAAAGCAAAACAAGACAATTTCCAGGGCAAACCCTTTGCGTGGAATATTGTTCTCTTTGAAATGGACTAAACACGACTACCCTGATTACTACACAATACATGTTTATTACATTCGATATAAAAGATTTATTACATTGTAAAATAATACGATTTACCACCATCGTAGTGAGCAAAACACGTGTTAGATGTCAGTCTGCGCAACAACCAACCTGCTTTGAAATGTCATCATTCAGCCACTTGTAGCGGGAAAAAGTACCCCGTACCACTTCGTCAAAGGTATACAAATATAAAATATTATGTCATGTACATCAATTTCATTAAAGTGATTCGACACTGGTCCCCTGTTCCATACTCCATACTCCATACTAAGCGTCAGTTTTGAAAAACGCGCAACGTCGTTCAATTTGTGTTGTTTATTATGTACCATGGCTTCTGACCTGAAAAGTCCATGTGCTGTTTGATCCGATCTGCAGTGCAACGCCCCTCAACAGAAACCAACACAACGAATATCATTTAGTCAACGTACCTCACTGTTACAAGCACCGAAGTAACTTCCATCAAATAATTACGATATTCCTAACCATAATTTTCACATACAGAATTGTTATTACACAAAGTGCGTCGTGATTGAAAGCTAAGACAATACTTGATGTTTAGTAAACTGTTTGAATACATATTATAAGATGCAAAAGTAACATATATCTTATTGTAACATAGTGGTAGTAAAACATTAATGTGCGAAATCTGGCAAGGTCAAAGTAAGGGTAACTTTCATACACAAAGGCATTTGTTCAGTAAAAGTTCAAAAAAAGTTTTAAATTCGCCAAAATAATATCATATCAATATCAAGTTCGTTGATGAAAGTCCTGAAAGTTATCAAAGTGTTATTGAGGTAAATGCTTTTGTTGGTGCAGCTTTACAGATACGAACGTAGCTAATCAAAAGATGAATACATGATATCAAATATGAAACTATATACAAATAATAATACAAATATTAATACATACCCACTGCAAAGGAAAAATAGCTTCACCTGTCCACATTGGTAGGGCATCATATAAGATGATTGCCATGTAATTCGTTGACGATCTTGGCCAGCGAAGCAACTACTGTTTGTCAGTAATCGGTGTGATACATGTATGTTCTTCTCTCGTCTCAAGGTCAGATAGCACGTGTTATAGTCCCAATATTCATGCACTACTACCTTTTACGTATCGAGGTGGCGAGTATTTTCAGCGCCTTCATGCCCCCCCCCCTCCACTCCTTCATCTCAACGTGAGCGTGTCACCCTCTGAACATATAACAGTCGCGCCCCAGGCCCTGATCTAGGTCATGTCCTACAGCATTAGGGGGCGTTGTTCCTCTGTGTTCCCGTTACATATCCGCACCTGTTATGACAGACTCAACTCTTCGTTCCATTAATCAAAACAACTCTTCACATTTCACAATGCTTCGGGATAATTGCAAATGTCCTTGATATGGGCGTAAAAACATGGGAGGAGTTACGCCCGTGGTAGCCAAGTGCAGGGCATTACCCATTGTGCGGGGCATTCCGTGGCATTGTTCGCCCTCGCGCGTTGTAAAGGGGGGATCCATTAGCCGGTGAACCACGTGGCTGATGCCACAAGTCTGATAATAAAGTTAAAAAAATCAGTCCCCAGTAGAAAAATAACTTACGCAAGGTTGTCTTCCCAGAATAGTCTTGTGTGAATCAATATTCAGAACTCGCTGAGTGTTGAATTGTTCCCTCCATTGGCTCAGGTTGGACATAATTGAATGACGCAAATTAAGCCGCTACTCATCCTTGTCTTGCATTATAGTAGAGATGGTTTGCTCCACGGAATTCTCCTTGTCGTCCGCGTTGCGCATCTTCCAGAAGCAGCAGCAATAGATCTGGATCCAGAGACGCCGGATTTGGCTGCCGAGAGCCAGATAAATAGCGAAGCTGAAGGCCGAGTTGATGATCGCCATAAGTGTCGGGATCTCGTCGAAGAAGAACCTAAAGTCCCCGCAGGCCGGAAATCCCGGGTAGTACGACTCGATGATGCGCCGGATGGGCTCCCATGGCTGTGTGATGAAGAACAGCAAGACGATGGATATCAGAATCTTGTTGATGTCGGTCTGGGTGGCCTTGCGGCTGCTGTTGCTCTTGCTATGACTGCTGCTACTGCTGTTTTTGGTGACACTGGCGGCATTGGAGCTCCCCAGGCGAAACTGCTTGGCGCGGCGAAGTTCCCGGATGAGTAAATAGGTCATGACGGCTAGTATGGTGAGCGGGATGACGTACATGATGACGTAGTAGGCGGTGGTCTTGTAGATGACGTTGTAGAGCGGGTTGTTCCCCAGCGGGGTGTAGTCGTAGTAGCGCGTGGTGACGTTGGTGGCAGGGTCGGTGTAGGAGGCCAGGTAGTGGTCGAAGTAATTGGGCAGCTCGAAGGCGACGGAGAAGATGACGACGAGGAGGACGTGGACGCGAACCTTGGGCACCGTACACCATATGATGGATTTGTGGGGGTGGCACACGGCGATGTAGCGGTGCACGGTCAGCAGGACGGTCATCCAGGAGGCCAGGGCATGCGCCACGGTGGCGGTGGGCCACCCCCATACGAGCAGCCAGGGATAGAAGTCGAAGAAACCCTCGCAGATACCGGTGAAAGCGCACAGCGAAGGGACGCTCTTCATGAGGGTCAGCGTCACCAGGGTGACTGTGTTGGTAACCAGCACGGCTTGCATGACGATTGTGGCAGCAGCGCCCTCTCGCTGCTGGCGCCGAAACTTTTCCAGTACCGCCACGCACAACACGTTGCCGAAGAAGCCGACGAGGAAGATACTTCCGGTGATGCACGTGGACACGGCAAACCTGTAGGCATCGCACAGGCCGGTGGGCGCGCTCTCCCCAGCCGCCTCCTCAGTCGAGAAGACCACAATCTCAACCACCTGGGTGGTGCCGGCTCCCAGATCCACCTCCACATCCACGCTGGTACTAGGTTCCATTCCGACTTCTGATTGGCTGACCAATTCAAGTTCACTATCGTTGAGGGCCATTGTTTTCTTCTGGTGTTGCTAAATAAAAAGAAGGTATATTCAATATGTCGTACTAATCAGATGGCTATATGACACTTTCCACGCAATGTCATCAAATACTTTACGAGTATTAACTCTATTAAGTATTCTTTATCTAATGTGTAACTTCGAGTATTTACTATTTTGTTCTGTTGTGTAACTTGGAGTATTTACCATATTGATCTGATGTGTAACTTGGCGTATTAATTCTATTGATCTCAAATTTAAAGACATTTTTTTCAGATATTCAGCTTTTGAATATGTTTGACACACAAATGTATTGATTTGCACGTAATAATGTAAAGTGTTATATGTACCATGGGCGTTGTGCCTAAAGTACTCCAATAAATATCACAATAATATTATTATTATGTGCTAAAGCATTCGTCATACAGCAGTTGTCCTATATCCATATAATGACATAATTATTTATAAAACAATTAAACACATTGATTTAAGAAATGTATGCGTTATCATTTTATGTTCATCTTAGCTTAAGCAAAATGCAGCTATTTCTGATGACGTAGAGCGCAGGAAAGACACGCCTACCTCCACATAAGAAGCGCGAAATGTAACAATGTATCTTGAACAACCGGGCATGTTGGCCATTATATATTTGCAGTTATATAGTGATATATATACATAGTTATATGACTTATATAGTATCATTTTAGTACGTACATGTATATCATTTCCATATAAAATATGGTTTATAGTAACATATTGGCTATCCTGAACACTGCCACACGCTAACTTGGCCCACCGGTTTAGCAGTTCGTATAATTATATAACAGGCCTCACAGTTATGTTAGGCCAAAAGCCACAGAAAGGCCACAAGAATCATTACTTAGGTGAAGAGAGGTAAACATTATAAAATGGATATTTCCTACCGATAAAAGACATTTTAAACGTTAATCCTATGCGTCTCTTGGCATCTGCACATCTCATTTTACAAATCATACTTTTGACGATGATACGCATAGACGTAAGTCAACAATAAACTGCCAGGCGGTAGTGAAGATGTCTCTAATGCCTCTAGATATAGTTAGAGCTATGTTTAGATACGGCACATCCTGGCGCATTTGCTTTGCTGAATCTATGAACACTATTGTGCACATGGAAGTTAAACTGGCCGTTAAATTATGCAATTCAAATGGGGTTCGTGGAAATATGTCCTAGATACAGATGACCTTTCTATGGATCATAATTGTTGTGTTGTGTGTTGGTGTGCGTCGATTTTTACCGCCCATGACGCCATGTCCGGTAGCACAATGCTCCCACCATTTCACTGCTTTAGGTGGTTACCATGACAACATTTGACGAATAAGTCATCGCCATAAATGTTTGATTGTACGGTCAATGCGATTGCAACAAAGAACACGGCCATTCCTGAAGGGTAGATAAAGAACTGGATCAAGCAGTAAAGTCATTTTTTTTCGCCCTATGCACGCATTGCATCAGCCAATGAACTCGAGAGGACGACACTCATTCAATCCTCTCCGATTTCTAACATGTTACTTCCACCTGGTCCAGCGGTGCGCCATCTGGGTTATAGGTAATTATCGTGTGATCCCCTTTAGGAACTTTACTCCACCAAATACCAAAGAAATACTTGTTGGTCAGTGGATCAATGGGTCAATCGGGGGCAGAAGTGGAGCTATGCTGCACTCACGATCAAGAAACCAGTGTTACATTTCGGTCTGAGGCACTAGTACATTGCGTCGCAGCTTGCGAAAGATTGTCAGTGGTGGAAAAATGAAAAAGCAAAGGTTGAAAGCAAGTATTATCAAACATGTATGAGGGTGGGGGACCGAAATTAGCCTCGCACACAAACAACATTAAATCATTAATCAGGTCGAAGAAGAAAATGGATATGTATGCCCTAAAATATTGGAACGAGCGGCGTCGGGATAAAAAAAACATGTGTTCGCCGAAGCCGAAGCAAGACCATGAATGAAGGCTTGGGAACAGACAAACTGGTATCATTTACCGGCGGAGCGACTCTCGCACCTCTGCACTGAGGCACGATTAGTGCCGGTATGATACGTGTCATTATCAACCAAGCGGCGATGAGCTTTCAGCATTTGCACGAGAAGTATGGTATGATATGTTAAAGGTACCATTACAACAACATGCACACAGGCGAACCAGCGGGGCCCCATAAACTAATCTTCCGATTAAGATCGAGCATTCTTCTTTAAATATTTATGACCGTTGGGACCACCGCATTTTGCAGAGCAGAAATCATGGCAATGCATGCAATATAATGCCAAGCGGAACTGATCTGGTTGGAGACAGTGTCGGGCATTACTTATTGACAAACATTCGCCAAGTACTCAACTGTGGCGCTACAAATACGGCCCCCAACATTCATATCAGGCAAGGCGTTTATTTTGTAAACCATTTGGTTGAGCATCAACAATACATACCCGGGGCATAACGCTAGCCTTGAAGAAGGAAAGGAGTGACAAATGCCAACAATGCAAAAACTGCAGACGTACAATATCCCTTCAATATAATCTTAAATAACAGAAGATTAAAGCTATGGTATAACGTCACAGAAGTTTGAAGTTATGGCATGAGGTACAACGCCACAAGAGACAATAGAAGCTATGATTTGACGTACAATACCCCAACAGGCAATAGAAGCCATGGCCTGATGTGTAATACCCCAAAAGGCAATAGACGCCATGGCATGACGTACAATACACCAAGAAAGAATAGAATCCATGGTATGACTACAATACCCACAGCAGACAATAGAAGCTATGGCATGATGCACAATACCCTAACAGACAATAGAAGCTATGGTATGACGTACAATACCACAGGAGAG
Organism: Arenicola marina; assembly: GCA_964019135.1. Taxonomy (NCBI): domain Eukaryota; kingdom Metazoa; phylum Annelida; class Polychaeta; family Arenicolidae; genus Arenicola; species Arenicola marina. The sequence goes on from OZ025249.1 coordinate 28,857,292, forward strand.
CATAGAGGCTATGGTATGACGTACAATACGACAACGGACAATAGAAGCGATGGTATGACGTACAATGCACCAGGGCAGAAAAGAAGCCAGGGTATGAAGCACAATACACCAGGAGAGAAGAGAAGCCATGGTATGACTACAATACCCCAGGAGATAATAGAAGCCATGGTATGGCTACAATACCCCAGCAGACAATAGAAGCCATGGTATGGCTACAATACCCCAGCAGACAATACAAGCTATGGTATGACTACAATACCCCAGCAGACAAAAGAAGCCACGGCATGACTACAATACCCCAAGAGACAATACAAGCTATGGTTTGACGCACAATACCCCAACAGACAATACAAGCTATGGTTTGACGCACAATACCCCAACAAACAATAGAAGCTACGGTTTGACGCACAATACCCCAGCAAACAACAGATTTGATTTGATTGGGACTTAACGGCACTTTTAGCCTGTGCAAACAATAGAAACCATAGCATGACGTACAATGCCCCAGCAAACAATAGAAGCCATGGTTTGACGCACAATACCCCAAGAGACCATAGAAGCAATGGTTTGACGCACAATTCCCCAACAGACAAAACAAGCTATGGTTTGACGCACAATACCCCAACAGACAATAGAAGCTATGGTTTGACGCACAATACCCTAACAGATAATAGAATCTATGGTTTGACGCACAATACTCTAACAAACAATAGAAGCTATGGTTTGACGCAACTTACCCTAACAGACAATAGAAGCTATAGTTTGACGCACAATACCCGAACAGACAATAGAAGCTATGGTTTGACGCACAATACCCCAACAGACAATAGAACCTATGATTTGACTCACAATACCCTAACAGACAATAGAAGCTATGGTTTGACGCACAGTACCCTAACAGACGATAGAAGCTATGGTTTGACTCACAATACCCCAACAGACAATAGAAGCTATGGTTTGACGCACAATACCCCAACAGACAATAGAAGCTACGGTATGAAGTACAATGCACCAGGGCAGAAAAGAAGCCAGGGTATGAAGCACAATACACCAAGAGAGAAGAGAAGCCATGGTATGACTACAATACCCCAGGAGATAATAGAAGACATGGTATGACTACAATAACCCAGCAGACAAAAGAAGCCATAGCATGACTACAATACCCCAACAGACAATACAAGCTATGGTATGACGCACAATACCCCAACAGACAATAGAAGCTATGGTTTGGCGCATAATACCCCAACAGACAATAAAAGCTATGATTTGACGAACAATACCCCAACAGACAATACAAGCTATGGTTTGACGCACAATACCCCAACAGACAATAGAAGTTATGGTTTGACGCACAATACCCCAACAGACCATATAAGCTAAGGTTTGACGCACAATACCCCAACAGACAATATAAGCTATGATTTGACGCACAATAACCGAACTGACAATAGAAGCTATGGTTTGACGCACAATACCCCAACAGACAATATAAGCTACGGTTTGACGCACAATACCCCAACAGACAATGGAAGCTATGGTTTGACGCACAATATCCCAACAGACAATACAAGCTATGGTTTGACGCACAATATCCCAACAGACAATGGAAGCTATGGTTTGACGCACAATACCCCAACCAAGGGTTGTATCTAATTGGCGGTAAATTTAAATAGCGCCAATTAAATGATGTGTCGAGCGTTTATCTAGTCTACAAGAGACATATATTCAACCATAATCGTAATCGATAGCGTCAACTTTCAAATCGCGAGCTTTTTGACCGTCACAGCATCGCTAAACCCTCACTGGGCGCTACCGATAGACCAGGCGTGTCTGCCGCGGGGACGAACGAACACGTTTTCACGTTTTTGCTAGGGCACCGTATGTAAGTTCAAAATGTACTAAGCTGCATGGGGCTATTGGAACGTCACACACATATTCGTAATCGACACCGAAGCCATATGAGTTACGACTCCCGCTCGGACTGGATGGACGACATGGATCATAATGAAGTGATCTAATCAGTACGCAAAGGGAACCGCGCGTCATGGATTCCAGCTTAAGCTATTTTTTGAGACATGAATTCCAATACAATTAGACCAAGAACCCTCTCGGGACTATGACACATGGTTGGATAAAACATATCCATGATGCAGGCGCCAGGGCGCGAACCCACGACTCCCTGATAAGCAACTCATCCTGTTTACCAACTGAGCACAGAATGACATATTTACCCAAATAATTCGTCATGTAATAGAAATCGAAGGTGTGGTCAATGTCTTCAAAGCAAAACAATGATCATATTTCACATAGACTCGCTGGGGGAAAAAAAGGGGTGGATGAAAGTCTACCGGTTCGCTATTAATGCATACATTTTAAGGGGGAAAAGAGAGAGTCACACATACCTTAGAGCCGCATCCAAAATGTCACGACTGAATGTTTCTCTGCTCAACCTTTGCGCCAACTTGCTGCAACTGCCACTGAGCGCTTCTGTTCAAGTGACGCCTGTCGCAGCGCATGCGCGGCGGAGGCCTGGCTCCGCATGGGCAAAAAGCGTGGACGCGTCACCAATGTAAGACAAACATATCAATCCGCCACTGCGCTCATTCGACGCCCAGTGTTAGCGCCCACGCAATCACTGCCAGACCGCTGGCGAGGTGTCACTGGCAGGGAATGCTGGCTGGCTGCTGGCCTCATCGGGCCTGCTTGGCCAGCGGCAGAAGTACTCTAGCTGCATGGCACTCTAGCCATTCATCACATGCACAAGAGCTTAGGCTTCGCAGAATTCGTCGTCACTGACGTGGCGACCGCATTCCACTGTGTATGATGCGCCCACAAAGGCGATCCTTACTTCAGACCACATCATGTTCATTTTGATTCTTGATGTTTTTCGATGATATTTTTGTTTAACCCATCATGCCACAATGCTTTATATTAATAAGTCCATTGTGTCCATGTCGGATGTCATTATGCCCAACCGGCAGTGGTTCGCGTACGGACGGAGGCATACATTGAGCCAGCCTAAAACTCAACCCTCAGAAGCGTGCTAAAAAGCGGGCTAATTCAGTCCGTCGATGGCTGCATAACAGCACCAACCAAACAGTAATCGCAGTCCCACTATCAGTGGCCAAGAGTAACTCTCAGCCAAGAGCAGATGGCGGCCATGTGCGAGAAGCCGGTCACGAGATTAACTATCTTGATTTCGGCATATATAGACCGCAGCGAAATTAAATATTACGCTGGATTTTCTTCTTGAAACTGTCAAATCGATACCAAATGCTCTTGCCACACTTGATGAATTTGCTCTCTTCTGGATCCAACATGCTGCAAACAATATATTGGGAGCCGACTATGCATCGAATTCTATGCTGATCACATCGCTGGCAATCAGTAGAAATAAGATGCAATGCTTGACATATTGTGAACCAACTGAGCCATTAATACCAGCCTAGCGTCAAAAATTACCTAAATTATATGTTATATATAGTCTATATATACATGCACATTAGTATCAAGTGATGCTACATTGTTCTGTATCTCTCATTGTTGAAGGAAATTTTGAACTATTACATAAGGACTGAGATCGATAAGACTTTTCAACTTTGGGATGTTTAATTTGATACTGTCGATAAATGTAAGTATTGTCAAGAAAAATTTATTGATGAAATAGTTTTATTCCTTTCCTTGATTGTGACAACATCAAAGTAGGTAGGCCTAGCTAAAGCAAATTTCGTGCACGAGAATTTCGTCGTTTTGGCGGAGAGAACAGCTCTATAACTCTGTTATACGAATTGACACCAACGGCGATAAGTCTATCGTGAGAAGTTCTAGGGTGGGCTCTGCTTGTCGTGACTTGCTTGGCGTTGAACACTATCTTATTTCTGACTGATGTTTAAGCAGATTTCCATGGAATATGGGAGACCGGAGACTGTTGGCCCTCGGGGTAAGTTGGTCCACATCATTTTTTTCGACCTGGTACTCTGTCGCTAGCTGAATGCCTCGTTGCCCCGTTAGCGCCCTGCTAGCCTTTCGTTGGCGCCGGAAGGTGATAAGCCGACTATGTAACGTCAGATATTTAAAGACCCTTTCTGACTCAAATGACGTATCGCCTATTCTATGATTGCTTATTTTTGATGATGTTGCCTTCTCATATTATATACAAAAACAATAACTTGTTTTGCAAATGGTGGCTTTGTATAATGTAAGCGCTGTGCAGACAGAGAGCGGTCGTTTGATTCGTTTCAAAGTGACGCGCAGAACGACAACGACAGACAACAACACGTGGAATGAAGGTTCATATATTTACTGCTGATATGTGAAAGATCCAAGCTAGAACATCGTTGTGATGCCTGTGGCAAGCTATGCCGGTCTCAAATATAGGCTTATTTTGTTCAAGCGCAAATGACGTCAAAGAAAGCTAAATACTTACATAATAATACTAAATGATATGCATCTCATCGGCTAGAGCAGACGGACAGATGCCAGGGATCCATGATTGTTCGATCGGTTCCCATGCTGTCCAAAATATAATCTTATCACCGTGAAATGCATTTAAAACATCGCTCTTGTACAAACGAGTGTACTTTTGCTGTAGCTTGTAGAAACTTGTATGAGCTATTGACATTACAATGTACATTGACTATTTGTACATTACACCTACTCGTTACGTTGCAAAATAATGTGCGAGTCGCACGAGTAATTGTTCTGTAAATACTCAATTTATTTGGGCCCAATGGGAGCTTTTGGCCGTAATAGTGAGGCGGATATGTGACAAAAAATAGGCAAGATGTTCGTTTCCGGCGGAAAGCATAAAAATTGGTATATAGGGGTTTTAAGAGTCGCTGATTCCGATAAGAAAAGGAGACATTGGGTACGAGCGCTGTATCCCGCTCAAAATGAGGGTTGAAGGGTGGATGAGGCACCAGAAGAACCCGAGTGGCAATAGATTCAGTTGCTAGGCGTTTCTAACGTTATTCAATAATTGTTTCCAAGCAAAGTTATTATGACGTCATATTATGACCCATTCTCAGAGCTGGGAACTTAGGATAATGTCTTGATTTTTCTGGATGTCATTTCCTCGTCAACTTAGATCATGCAATGTGGAGTGTTGTGATACATAATAATTTCAGAACGCACTAAATAACGTTATCGAAAAAATATCGTCACTAGAAAGGTGGAAGGGCAACATATATACGATATGCGTACTGTATTGGTTTTCCCTATCTTGTCCCCCCCCCACCCCACCCCTCACCCCAATATCTACCATAATGGCATCTTACAAACACATATCCTGTGCGGATCCAAGGGTGGGGAGGGTGGGCGGTCCAGCCCATTTGTGCCGTGGACTGCCCCCCACCCCATCCGGTCGACAATTTGGTTGACCACTGGTCGCAATTTTGTTCTGAGCCCCCAGCCCCCTCTGTCGCAAGTTTCAATGGAGCCCACCTGCTTCTTGCATTAATTTTATCAATCACGGATATCGTGCATCGATTATCACCTCCACAACTACTGACAATTATCTATTTTCGCCCACGACGAAGCGGGCTAGTGAAGGCCAGAAAAAGCACCAGCCCCGCTGGTTCCCCTGACACCTGTGCTAAATAATTATGAAGTTGTAGTCTTATTATAATCGCTAACAAACAGCAAAATTATCAGCAAGTTATGGAAACCAGCCCCCGCCCCCCCCCCCCCAAGTGACACCTGTGCTAATTAATTATGAAGTTGTAGTCTTATTATAATCGTTAACAAGCAGCAAAATTATCAGCAAGTTAGGGAAACCAGCTCCCCCCCCCCCCCACCACTGACACCTGTGCTAAATAATTATGAAGTTGCAGTCTTATTATAATCGCTGACAAGCAGCAAAATTATCAGCAATTTAAAAAAAAAAAAAAAAAACAATAGACTGCTAGTGAAATACGTTCTCGAAATATATATATATATAACGCCTTGGTGGCACTAACAGCTAGGCTTAATCATTGCCGCATCAACACTACAAAATGACACATATTTAATGTCAAATATACCTGAAAGCATGAAAGGATACCACCAGGCTTTACATCAACTCGATTAATAGCGATCATCGTATTTTTAGTTAACGGGGCGCCGCTGATCACGCAGACTGCGTTATCGTCAGCGCAGTGGCAGCCCAACGTTACCCGCTCGCCGCATAGCCCTATATATCAATTTCCATGCTTACCGCCGGAAACGAACATATTTCGCACATATCGACCCCACTATAAAATTAAGTTCTCTACTTATGTTAGAAATATCCCGATGGATCAAAGTGGTCACAGATAGCCTCTAGTCATATTGAATTGAATTGAATTGAAATCATTTATTTGATCAAATTCATACATACATACACATCACAAAATAAACTTAACATAATATTCGAAAATGATCGGGGGACACCCAAATAGGATATGACGTCATTTTCGGCCCAAGCGGCCAGGTACCCTATGTTTTTTTCTTTCTTTTTTTGTCCTACAGCAAATGCCGCACAAACTGGAGCGGTATTTGCCCCGTTCGGTATCCACGTTCCCCGTCAGCACACATGGACGTACAGATAAGTACTACAGCTTGCCGAAACTTCGTGGGTGAACATTAAGTGCAACAGTCAAAGTAGTTACAAAAACATGCAGGATCAAATAGTAAGACTGGGGAAGATGTGTGGTGAAATATTGAAATGGTAAGGCAGAAACTGATTATATCGCACAATTGTGCTCAACGCGTGTGTCGTGTCGTGTCGCGTCGTGTCGTGTCGTGTCAGCAGTAATAGGCGACAAATTCCGCCTCCAGGCTGTCGGCAAACGGCGACCTCTCCAGACACTAAACACCAAACACCAAACAAATCTTGCAAATAGAGTTTTCTGTTCGAGTGGATTACCATAAAGCTTGTCATTCGGCGTTACGATGTGATGCTACAATGACATGCACTTTGTCTGGCATCTTCGCTCGCCGTATAGAAGCCATTACGGTCGCAGCGAGGCAAGCACAGACAGACCTCTCCCGGGCACCGACCAAACAGCGTGGCTCGTTTTGTCCACCCTTCACACCTGCCAATTCACACATGGCTATTACTGGCACGCGCATCGCATGCGTTTTATGGCACCTCCAATCGCAGATGTAACTACGCCTGTGACTACAGAACACGCTGATGTCATAGTGCGCAATGCGATCCATATCCACTTAGGGAACAGCAGCTTGTGGGTGGTGCCCGGGGGTGGTGCTGGGGGGAGGATGCGTCTGAAGCGTTAAAGTGGTAAGGAAATTCATCTCAGCGGCATTGCTAACAAGCGTTGGATGAGAGTGGGACGGCCCCATGCGCAGTCAGATTTTTCTTCAGTTTAATAGTAATTGAGGCCATTAGCACTCGAAAACATTTATTATTGTCGGTGTGTTCGGTGTGTCTGTCTGTGTGTCTGTCTGTCTGTAACGCGACGCATTATCCTTCGAATGCCATAAGATATCGAAAAGAGCCGGAATGACCATCGTCAGGCTAAGTTCGTAAATGGGCCATGTAGATCGAAGGTCAAGGTCGCAGGATTTTTTTGGGAAATCGCTTAACCATAGAAAGATAGAACCAACAATCGGTTAACATGGGACCCTACGAATGCATTTTGGCGGGAAAATGGTCTATTCAATTCCTCAATAAAGAGGACGAGTCAGACAAACGACACTTTGCCTAAGACAAAACATTAGTATTTAGGTGCTTGTGACTACATTGATCAAGGTCACGCATCCCATGTCAAGGTCAAGGTCAAGATCGCGAAACATGTTTTCTCGCGTAAGTTCGTTAATATTAGGTCTAGAGAATCGCTATTTGTTTGAGAGAATTCTGCAGAGAGAGGCGTAAACGCATTTTGGATTTGGTTTTTATCTAACATTGATAGTTTCGCGTTATTGGATGATCAATTTTGAAATGGCCGAAAGTGCCAAAAAATCGCTGTGACTACATGATTGCAGGTAGATTACCCATATGTCGTTGAATATGTACCCATGTTACTGACCTCATGTTTGCCAAATGGCATTGAAATCGAACCTGTAGTTTGGACGCTAGAAAATAATCACACTTTAACATGGTCAATCCCATTATAGAGCCTCGATACGCCAAATAACTGACAGCGTGGTGACGTTGCGGCCTATAACCCAGTCGATTTTGTATGTACATAGTCGCAGTTGGTACTAACATGTTCAAGTTGCACCTATCTACCCGATTTTCGTCTTTTCCTCAAGCTATGCTTGACAATCTCGTTTAGTTATCATTTTGGATTTTAAGACTAATTAAGGGAAGAGCAGAATTACTGGCATGTTATTTCGCCCGAGCTGCAAGGGATTGGAGAGGAGGTGAAGATGGCCGCCAAATAGAGCGTCCATCAAACTGACCTTCATTCGAATATCATAATTGAAAATAATCAAGCAATATATTAAAAAGTAATCTAAACTAATCTAATGCATCTATCGTAGCCGACGACTTTCACAATAAATTTTAGGCCGTGTATTTTTGAATTCATCTTTAAAGCAAGGCTGTCAACCCCACAATATATGCTGTGTATGTCGTGTATATACGCGGTATGCCATATTATCTACATTTACATATTATTCACGAAAAAAAAACGGTTCACTAAAAACTACTTCAGTAACTTCAGTCCGTGGCAGGCAAGTACTCACTTGGACCAGAGCTAAGGCCCACAGAGCCGGTCTCTGTTATGTCACGTCCTGTGTCGCTATCCTAGGGGATTGTGTGGCCCATCGATCAACCCGGACAATGGCCATCAAAGGTGTGTGGTACCTAAACACCGTGAGAACCTGGGAGTCTTCAGGACGTCTTCGAGTTCAATTTTGTTGTCGAGGAGGTCAGATCGAATTTGAGTTTGTTGTCATTGCGAACGCCTAGACTCCGGTGAGCCAAGCAGAGACCAGCGTCTGGTAGTGCAGAACGCTCGCTACTATTGGCAAGGATGGATCCAGGGGGTCCGGACCCCCCCCCCCCCCACCTTCCCTCCCTCACCACCTTTTTTGAGAAAGAAGGCCGTGCTTCAGTAAGTCAGTCAGTCAGTCAGTCAATGGGTATTCAACCCGCTGTAGTTCTTTTTTACCGAACGCAGTTATTGACGCCGCAAAATACAAGACCAACATATCGACACCAGTTAACTGGAGCTTATTCAAGTTGCATAGAGGTTCAGAAGGGACCCACCCTTGGCTTTCGCTGGTTCATGATGACAATTGTCTAATTCGTCAAGCGGGGGGCGAGTGAACATCACAATGCAAAATTAAGGTTTCTTATAACGTCGTTGTCACCAAAATCCGATCTCGGTCTAAGCCTAATAACACACGGTATCAGGTGATGAAAAGAAAGAATTCATTCACAATTATAGCTTTTTCAAAAGGGTACAAGATTTTTTTTGCTGTAATAAATACACAGAGCTCGTTATTTTTATGTTTTATTCTTGAAAATTATAATGTTGCAAGAAATTACAGCTGATTTCACCGTTTCTCAAGAATCTTGAAATTTGCCCCCGGCTGACAGCAGCGATAAAAGTGGAGCTTGCGTATCGCCACCGTGCGGGGAGCTTGGTGCCTAGGCAGTTGTCGAGGGCATCTATTGTTCTCGTGGCTTCATGTGTTTTTGTAGAGTTCAAGCCGAGAAGAACCTGAGCCTCCATGTATAGGCACATGCGTTTGTAGTTGTTTTTGACGTTACTTTCCTCGCGCCCAGATATTAAATTGGTAGGGACGAAATTACATTTAATGCACACTTCTATTGTCTCGACCCGGGAGTGTTTTGCCGGTAAGGCCCTGCGTACCATGATCCGGTGGTCATTATTTTCTCAGACGATGATTGGCAATGGCATTGGCTCACTCAGAAATACATATTTACTGCACGGGCACATAAAGTTACGATTTGTCAGTCAAGAAACAGCAGACGGAACCATTAAAAGGAACACGAACTCTCAAGGAAAAGAAACCGAACTGGGCCCTAGAGCAACTCAGGGTTGCAGCTAAAGACAAGCCACGGGAACCTGTGATGGGGTGGCGTAACCGATTGCGCTACACACAAGTGTAATGCATCGCCCTGTACGTAGTCGATGATGGATTGTGTTGTTCACAATGATGGTTTGATATTCACTGGGGTGGTTTGCGTTGTTCACTATGATGATTTGTGTTGTTCACTATAATGGTTTGCGTTCTTTACTGGGATGGTTTGTGTTGTTCGCTATGTTGGTTTGCTGTTCACTATGATGGTTTGCTGTTTACTGAGATGGTTTGTGTTGTTCACTATGATGGATTGTGTTGTTCACAGTGATGGTTTGCTGTTCACTTGGATGGTTTGTGTTGTTCACTATGATGGTTTGTGTTGTTCACTATGATGGTTTGTGTTGTTCACTATGATGGATTGTGTTGTTCACAATTATGGTTTGTGTTTTTCAGAATGATGGTTTGATGTTCACTGGGGTGGTTTGTGTTGTTTACAATGATGAATTGTGTTGTGCAATATGATGGTTTGCGTTGTTCACAATGATGGTTTGCTGTTCACTGGGATGGTTTGTGCTGTTCACTGGGATGGTTTGTTTTATTCACTAAGATGGCTTGTGTTGTTCACAATGATGGTTTGTGTTTTTAACTGGGATGGTTTGCTGTTCACTAGGATGGTTTGTGTTGTTCACTGGGATGGCTTGTGTTGTTCAAAATGATGGTTTGATGTTCACTGGGATGGTTTGTGTTGTTCAAAATTATGGTCTGTGTTGCTCACAATTATGGTTTGATGTTCAAAATGATGGTTTGATGTTCACTGGGATGGTTTGTGTTGTTCACAATGATGGCTTGTGTTGTTCACTATAATGGTTTGTGTTGTTCACTGGGATGGTTTGTGTCGTTCACAATGATGGTTTGATGTTTACTGGGATGGTTTGTGTTGTTCACTATGATGGTTTGTGTTGTTCACGATGATGGTTTGTGTTGTTCACAATGATGGTTTGTGTTGTTCACTATGATGGTTTGATGTTCACTGCAATGGTTTGTGTTGTTCCAAATGATGACTTGTGTTGTTCAATAAGATGGTGTGTGTTGTTCACTATGATGGTTTGTGTAGTTCACTCTGATGGTTTGTGTTGTTCGCTATGATGCTTTGTGGTGTTTAAAATGATGGTTTGAGGTGCACTGAGATGGTTTGTGTTGTTCCCAATTATGGCTTGTGTTGTTCACAATTATGGTTTGATGTTTACTGGGATGGTTTGTGTTGTTCACAATTATGGTTTGTGTTGTTCACAATGATGGCTTGTGTTGTTCACTATGATGGTTTGTGTTGTTCACTGGGATGGTTTGTGTCGTTCGCTATGATGGTTTGTGTTGTTCACTATGATGGTTTCTGTTGTTTACAATGATGGTTTGATGTTCACTGGGATGGTTTGTGTGGTTCACAATGATGGTTTGTGATGTTCGCAATGATGGTTTGATGTTCACTGGGATGGTTTGTGTTGTTCACTAGGATGGTTTGTGTTGTTCACAATGATGGTTTTTGTTGTTCACAATGATGGTTTGATGGTCATTGAGAAGGTTTCTGTTGTTCTGAATGATGGCTTTTGTGTTCACTATGATGATTTGTGTTGTTCGCTGTGATGGTTTGTGTTGTTCACTATGATGGTTTGTGTTGTTCACTATGATGGTTTGTGTTGTTCACTATGATGGTTTGTGTTGTTTACTATGATGGTTTGTGTTGTTCACTATGATGGTTTGATGTTCACTGGGATGGCTTGTGTTGTTCACAATTATGTTTTGTGTTGTTCACAATGATGGCATGTGTTGTTCACAATGATGGCATGTGTTGTTCACAATGATGGTTTGATGTTCTCTAGGATGGTTTGTGTTGTACACTTTTATGGTTGGCTGTTCACTGTGATGGTTTGTTGTCCACTATGTTGGTTTGTATTGTTCACTGCGATGGGTAGTGTTGTTCACTATGATGGTTTGTGTTGTTCACTATGATGGTTTGTGTTGTTCACTATGATGGTTTGTGTTGTTCACTATGATGGTTTGTGTTGTTCACTATGATGATTTATGTTGTTCACTATGATGGTTTGTGTTGTTCACTATGATGGTTTGTATTGTTCACTATGATGGTTTGTGTTGTTCACTATGATGGTTTGTGGTGTTTACTATGATGGTTTGAGTTGTTCACTATGATGGTTTGATGTTCACTGGGATGGCTTGTGTGGTTTGTGTTGTTCACAATGATGGCTTGTGTTGTTCACAATGATGGTTTGATGTTCTCTAGGATGATTTGTGTTGTACACTGTGATGGTTTGCTGTTCACTGTGATGGTTTGTTGTCCACTATGATGGTTTGTATTGTTCACTGGGATGGGTAGTGTTGTTTACTATGATGATTTGTGTTGTTCACTATGATGGTTTGTGTTGTTCACTATGATGGTTTGTGTGGTTCACTATGATGGTTTGTGTTGTTCACTATGATGGTTTGTGTTGTTTACTATGATGGTTTGAGTTGTTCACTATGATGGTTTGATGTTCACTGGGATGGCTTGTGTTGCTCACAATTATGGTTTGATGTTCTCTAGGATGGTTTGTGTTGTACACGGTGATGGTTTGCTGTTCACTGTGATGGTTTGTTGTCCACTATGATGGTTTGTATTGTGCTCTGGGATGGTTTGTATTGTTCACTATGATGGTCTGGGTTGTTCACAATGATGGTTTGATGTTCACTGGGATGGTTTGTGTTGTCCACTATGATGGCCTAATGTTCACTATGATGAACAATGATGGCGATGAGAAGACGCCATATGTAACAAGGGGAAGAAATATGAAACTGTTACATAAGTAACGACGAGGAGAAGACGCGATATGTAACAAGGAAAAGAAATATAAAGCTGTTGCATCGGTGATTACGGCATGCGAAAGTGGTGCATTCGTCAGCCGGAGATCCGCGCGCACATTAATTAATGGGCATTATATCTGAGGACTGTAGCCCGGACAAGCTGTCGGGCGTGGCCGAACGCCGACGCAAAGAGCTAACTACAACGTATCAGATGAATTCCTGCTTACTCATTACTGTTGATGCTCGTATAGATTTGTCTGTGCCAGACGGTACCCAGATCGCAAGGAAAACTCTTTTTTCTCTTCGTTATATTTCTTGATGTTATATATGGTTGTTGACTTGCGATGCATACTTTTGGATAATCGTTTCGACGTCGTATTGCTTCGGCAAATGGAGATTCCCGTCGGGTCCCATTTTCCGTCGGGTCCCATTTTACCGTCGGCAAGCGACGTCGATCCGATATTGCATCGTTGGAGGATATCTGCTATGGGAACACTCGGGCCACGTGATAGCGGATTTATATCGATTCTATGCATAAATCCGATAAATAAATGGCTCAATTTGTAAAGCAGTCTTTAGAAATGAAAGGAAATGTTGTTGTTTAAGTTCTGGCGCACACATGGACGAAATGTGACCACTGAACTTACATAATCAGTGATTGAAGCGCGGGCATTATTCATGCCTGTGACCTGGATCAACTGACCATAGAAAATAAAAGTGTCATTATACAAAGACTGAATCAGTGTAGTTCCTTTCCTTTTGGCGGTGTGACATTACAACGTGCTGCCGAACGTCATCGTAAGATTTTTTTCATCGTCGTCAATCGATATCGATTCGACCTCGAATAACGTTAGTAATTTGTTGTAGGGTTTATTATAAGATGTTTGCCCATATTATTAAACTAACCGTATTTTTACCATTGACATATCTATATATTAAAAACAATTAAACTCCAGAGAAATATAATGATGTTTTACGACACCACGTCTGTGACGTAATTACAAAGCGACCTAGGTACGACATTTGCCCGCGCGAATGGGTTGGGCTGCACTAAAATTCTTTGTCGGGTGCTTTCGAAAAAAAAACATTTCTCGGCATAATTCAAGGTAAGATACCACAAAAAACTTTTCATGTCGAATCGATTCGAGGTCCCGCAATTTGCTTTGGAACGTGTACTGTGCACAGTAATAATTGTGAAGTATCATTGCAGGCCTATATCGGATTCAGATCTTCGAACTGAATGGATTTCAATGCCGACTCGCTGTCAACTATCGAATCTATGTCGACACTGATGGTAGAGACTTTTCGACGTCGGTGAGTCCGAACTTACCCTCGATTTTCTATCGAATCTCCAGCGATTTACGTCGGCTAGCCGTTCGGTAATCCGACATAAAGGGTGTCAAATATCGATGTCGAGCCGACCATAAGTGTCGACTCGTTTCGATGTCTAGTCGAGCCGACCTTGCCATCTGGGTATCTTCTTCGTTCTCGCAGACACCTTCCGAATACACACGTCGGCTACAATGTAAATGCGAGGCTAATTCAAAAATCAATGTATCGAGGGGTTGAATATATTTTTCAACGTTCTGGTCTCTGAGGTCATGCTATGATGTTCGTTTCATTGTCTGAGGCGGAATACAAAAACAACACAAAAGAAACGCCCGCAAGCAGATTACACGGTCTGTAATCTGCTTATCTGTCTGTAATCAGCCATATCTTTCAAAGGGCTAAATTACAAACACATTTCAAAAACCCTGAGAGAGATTTCTTTTAGGCCATTGCCCGCTCATTGCGATCCCCGAGTGTGCTAGTCCCTCGGTCTAACGTTACTGCAACGTCATGCGGAAGCCTGTTCTGAAACGTTTCATCAACCATCGTCGTCCCATGAGGAATGACGTATGGTGAAGGGGACTTCAAACTGTTCATTAAACCAATATCATGTATCCGCGTATGATCACGTCTGCAGTGCTAAAAAACGACCCTGATAAGCCACACAAGACACACGTACCAATAGCATCACATCGGCGTTTATTTTTTCCCAAAGAATCGATTTTTTGTCTCCCGTTCTGCTTTCCCCACGGCTCCGATTCTTGTGCAGTTTTTACAACAAAGTCAAGATGAAAGCAGATTTTAGGATCCATATTGATATTAACATTTCGTAAAAATGACAAGCAGGAGAGTTCCAAGAAATAGTTGGAGGCTGTGATGTGCACACCTATCCTGCGCCGGCCTGAGCGCCACGTATAATACTTGCAATCTTGGACTGATGTCTGCGAAGCCGTATTAGGGACATGGCGAGAAAACAAAAATCCGCTAGTTCGCCTAGGCGGATTACCAGTCCGCCCGGCGGATTAGCCATAGTCCGCCCCGGCGGATTACTAATCCAAAAGTGAGGCGAGGATGGCCAAAAGGGTGGAGAGGGTGGCGAGAGGTGGCAGACGGTGGCGAGAGGGTGGCGAGTTGGTAAAGAAGATGGCGAGAGGGGAGATGGGGCCGGAGGGCGAAGAGAGTGAAGAGGGTGCTGGTGTTTGGTGAAGATGAAGAGGGTGGATGGTAGAGGATGCAGAGGGTAGGGAGAGGGTGGGGAGTTGATGGAGAGGTTGGCGCGGGTGTAGTGAGGGTGGGGAGGGTGTAGAGACAATGGAATGGGTGGAGAGGGTAAAGGGTGGAGGGGTAAGAGAGGGTGAGAAGAGGGTAGAGAGAAAGAAGAGGGTGGCGACGGTGAAGAGAGTGAAGATGGGGTGAAGGGCGAAGAGAGTGAAGAGGGTGCTGGTGTTTGGTGAAGATGAAGAAGGTGGATCGTGGAGGGTAGAGGGTGGAGAGGGTCTCTCCTTCCGAGTAAGCCCGCTGCAGAAACTACATAACTTCCCATGTAATCCCCTTCACTTGGATACGAACGACGGATACTAGTTATTGTTATTACGATTGCTATCATTAATAAGTCAATGTCACTGGAAATCTGGGCCTAACCATTCACGCGGTTCCTTCTGGTGAACGGCCGTGACATGCTGCAATCTGATAGGTCGAGAGCTTGACCAACATCTGACGTCACTGTTTATTGCTTCTTCGGGTAAATTAGTCCGCCTCGGCGGATTACTATTCCGCCCCGGCGGATTACTAGTCCGCCCCGGCGGATTACTAGTCCGCCTCGGCGGATTACTAGTCCGCCCCGGCGGATTACTAGTCCGCCTCGGCGGATTACTATTCCGCCTCGGCGGATTACTAGTCCGCCTCGGCGGATTACTCCGTACGTCTTGTGGCTTGAGGCCTACCATACCAACAAAGATCCCAAAGGGATCGCCGGATATCTAATGAAAACGGTGAGCAAACGCAAAGGGTGCCCTGTCATAAGAGCAGACCGAGGCACAGAGATCGGGCACATTGAAGTTCTGCAAACGTTTGTGCGAAGAAATCACGACGACGGTTTAAGCGGCGATCAAAGTTTTCGCTATGGACAAAGTGTAGCCAACCAAAGGTTCGAAAGTTGGTGGAGTTGCCTACGTAAGTGTGTTCTCAATACTGGATGAACGTCTTCTCCGAACTGAAAGATGGTAACCTCTTCAGGCGCCAATCAATGTACGGATGTCCAAGGATAAACTGTGGCGAGCTGCAAAGGGACCCCCTACCTAAGCCGTCACCCAGGGAGACTCTTCGGACTCCGGTGTTGGAAAAGGAACAGCTGCTCAAGGACAAGAAAGGTCATACTCAAGGTCATACCGTGAGCTTTGTTGGAGTCTCCGTAACAGCCACACGGGTTCCCGTGAGTTCTCTATCCGACGTCCGGGAGGCATACAGGACGCTGATGTTGGATCCCGCCAGACAGGAGGCCGCTCACGTGACCGCTGCATTCCGATTCAAGGACTCCCGCGGAGCCCACGAGACAACCGAGGGATGGCAGGACGACGGGGCCCACGGCGCCGGGAGACACCTCCGTTATCTCATGCGTCGTCAAGAGATGGATAACACCGCCGTATTCCTAACCATATCCGCGAACAGTCCGCAGCTGGGGCAAACGGGATGCAAACTCATCGAGTTATCCCTAAATGACATTGGCTCCTCAACTGGTGTAAAATCGTAATCAGGATTTCATCGCATCACACTTCTATGTAACAGTACCACGGTATGTATACTGACAACGTTTGTATTAAAAGATGGGTAGTCATGGCATGATAATGGGCGAACGAGAGGTTAACATTTAGGCCAGTCTTTTCAAATCCCTAACTATTAGCCACCCATTGAATGCACCTGGTTAGTTTCTTTATGTTGTATTACAGATGTATTGTTCCGGGCGAATTAAGGGTAGTTTCTGACATTTGAGAGTTATTCACCGATGGAGTTTGTCTTGTATTTAGCGGTCTCATGTTTGTTCACTCAAGCGCGGCCACCGGCGACCGAGAAGGGGCTTCTGTTGTTTCCTTCCGCTTATAATTCCTGTATCTGACCACACGCCGCTGCCACTGCCGATAGCATGTATATAGGTACCAACTCGTATTGTTGTTCATTACTGCTCATTATGTTCGGCCCTGTTGGGCTCAAGTTTTTTGTTGCTCGTTCGTGTTTCTTGTTGATCCAATCTAAGAAGGTCAGAAATTTGCATTGGTTATATGAATTACTCTGTCATCTATTTGTATTAAGAAGAGGTGTATGTAGCCAACAAAGGGTACTAGGGTCAGGGCACAGGTATAGTTGCATGATCTTGACTAGGAGCTTACGGGGGCGAAAAGAAAAGAAATGTTTTCACTAAAATGTACTTCGTTTTGTGAGAAGCTTCTGACACATGTATCTTCTGCCATAATCAGGTTATGCTCCGGTGATATCGAAATGAACCCCGGCCCTAGCGGTGATCGGGGGACTCCAGACCGACGCCTCAGGGCGGTCTCTGTGTGCCATGCAAACGTTAACGGATTACACGATGATAAAATACTCTACATTTAACTCAAAACTTTTGTGGTGCTTATGATATCATTTGCATAACGGAAACGCATTTGAAACCCACGTCCCAGATTGACCTCAGACTAACAGGTTATCAGCAGATTTTTCGCAGAGACAGGGTGGAAGGGACTTGGGGCGGGGTTATGATATGGGTATCTGATAACGTGATAGCTACACGGAGAACCGACCTTGAGACAGGCGACATTGAGAGTATCTGGTTGGAATGCATCACGGGCAACAACAAGTTTCTGTTCTGTGGAATATACTGACCCCCAAGTTCTCCTGTGTGTTTCTGGGATACACTCCAGATCAGTATTGATAATGCAAAACACCGCCTTAATTGCAATATTTTACTCACGGGTGATTTAAATGCCGATGAAGTAACGAACCCCGGCCATCATCTTCACATGAAAACTTTGGCAAACGACAATCATATGTCTATTCACGTTGACAAGCCTACGCGTGTAACTCCGACAACTCGATCCATTCTCGACCAATTTATCAGCTGCCCGTCACACCTTGTTCAAAACATTTCGATAATGACACCTGTTACCACAAGTGACCACTCTGCGATAGCTTGTAAACTGTGTTTTAAAACGACAAGAGCCAAGTGTTATGAGCGTAAGAAATGGTCCTACGATAAAACCGATTTCAACTTATTTCGCGAAGAGTTGTCACAAACTGACTGGAGCGAGTGTTTCACTGGATCAGATCCAGACCTGATGTGCGAAAAGTGGACTTCGCAGTTTATAACTATTTGCTCCAATCATATACCAAACAAGATGGCGACCATACGCCCAAATGACAAACCGTTCTATAATAACGGTCTTCGTTGTAAAAAAAGAATGTTAGACAGGGCCCACAACAAGGCCACGAAATTTGGAAAGGACAGTGACTGGGCTTTATATAGAAGGGGACGTAATGAGTATATTTCTAACATTAGGGAGGCAAAAGCAGATTATTTAGGTGAATGAGAGCGGGTACTAAATGAGTCGAGTAGTGTGTCACCAAAGAAATGGTGGAGTATATCTAAGAAAATGCTTGGCATAAACGAAAATCATGCGTATCCGGTGTTGCAGAATGATGGGCACGCAGAGGCTAACGCTGAAGGCAAAGCGAATATGTTTAACAATTACTTTTTAGCTCAGTCTGTGCTCAGTACAGACGTGCGGATATCCGGGATTGAGTCGTATTATGGTGACAAAGGAAGAAGTCTCTGATTTATTGAGCATTTAGAGCTTTTGAGCATCTACTGCTATTTTTCCATTGTTCTTCAGCAACTCTTCCTTTTCACCTTTTTCAGTCTTTATCTGTTGTTGCAAATTTTCCAGCTTTTGTTTTTTGTCTTTCAATTCAATACTCAAATTATCAACCCGATTTAATAGGCTTTTGAAGGTTTGCCACTGCACATCAGGGTGTGAATTTACAGCAGTCTCATATCCATGAGATGGAGAAAGTGACTTACATTCAATCAACTTTTGATCAACTAATGGCTGTAAAATTGTGGCAGGGATATTACTTTCAGTTAACAAATCTTCCAGAGTGAGACTAGCCTCTTTATCATCTCGCAAAGAGATGATAGCAGTAGCACGATTTAGACCAATTCCCGTTAAAGTTTGTAATTCTTCCAAAGTTGCAAAATTAATGTTTAAAGCCATATTGATTATAAGAATATTTTATAAGGTAAATATACAAACGGAAAAGAAAACCATCTTTGTAATATTTAGTAGTTAGTGGTATGGAAAAGTAGACATTATCCACCAACAAACAAGCCAAAATATTCAGATAAGTGTCAGGTTGGCCTAGAACGAAATGGTCAGCAGGGCAAACAGAATCAATTATGCACAAAAGTTGGTTGTCAAGATAAAAAAAAAACTATCAAAACAAACAAATAGTAATCTGACTAGGAAAAGAACGAGTGAGAATCAGAAACTTCCGATACTACACAAGTCAATAACCCGCCAGGCTACTAAAATGTCTACCCAAGCTAACAGTAACACATCATGTGACCAATGCCGGCGAAAAAATTTCAGGCCTGGTCAGTGTCAACACCCGAACAAAGATTGTCAAAGTCAACAATAACCATGCGATAAAACCCCAAAAATAGGCGTTCATCCATGGACTTCTGACACCAATGTTGTATAAATGGTATTCTGAGGTTTTACTCACTGGTTGTAAGTTCCAGTCGTATTTGGAGTTGTGAGATGGCTGCCGGCTGACACAACAGAACTTCAAGGTCCCACCGTGCTCTTTGCCGTTCCGTGCCAATCTGCCGGCCAACAGTCCCTCTCGCTAGGGGGTGCGTCCGCTTCCAGTAACATCCGCCAGGGGCCGCATCTACAAGTGAGAGGGCGCTCATGGTCCCCCCAATTGACCGCACTTTTGCCCGATACTACAAAATGTATCAATGTAAAAAAGGCCAGTGGTCATGATGGTGTTAGCCCGCGAATGCTGCGGGAAGCCGGCTCTTTTATATGTGAACCCCTATCTAAATTGTTTAACGTATGCCTTGAAACGTGTAAGATGCCTCTCTTGTGGAAGCAGGCGAATGTTATCCCCATATACAAAAAAGGTAGCCGCAATGTGGTTGAAAACTACAGACCTGCGTCGCTTCTTAGCTGTACCGGGAAATTACTCGAAAGGGTTATTTTTAAGCATGCCTTCAACTACCTGCGCGACAACGATATTCTATGTCGATTTCAGTCTGGCTTCATACCAGGTGACAGCACAACCAATCAATTAGTTCACTTATGTCACATATTTAGTGAGGCATTGGATAAGCAAAAACATGTACGCGTTGTGTTTTGTGATATCTCTAAGGCATTTGACCGTGTTTGGCACTCTGGTCTTTTAAAAAAACTTAAACGAATTGGGATTTCTGGCAATTTACTAGAATGGTTTAAAAATTATTTGGAAGACAGATATCAGCGAGTTGTAATTGATGGCGCGGCGTCTTCTTTGGGCAATATACAAGCCGGGGTTCCACAAGGATCAGTCCTAGGTCCCATGTTATTTTTAATCTATGTTAATGATATTGTTGATGGTTTACAGTCGAATATACGACTCTTTGCTGATGCCACGACTGTATATGTAATCGTTGATGATGGTGACGAGACCATTGTAGCTGATATGGTAACTCAAGACCGGGAGCGTATGGAAACGTGGGCATCAGATTGGTTCACTACGTTTAGTGCCCCCAAGACGAAATCTATGGTGATATCTAACAAACATAGACGTGATGTTCCAGCGTTGCACATGGGTAATGAAACTTTAAACAGCGTCACTGCATGAGCACAAACACCTCGGTGTTACGTTAAGCTCAAGAGTAACCTGGACGGCTCATATTAATGAAATTTATCTGAAAGCTAATAGAAGGGTTGATTTGTTGGCAAGGCTGCGTTTTAAACTCAATAGAGGTGTATTAGACTTGATGTATAAAACATTTGTACGCCCAACTATGGAATATGCATGCGTTGTGTGGGATGGCTGCACCCAAGCGGACGCTGATAAATTAGAAGCTGTTCAGCTCCGAGCTGGCCATCTTGTGTCTGGAGCCATTAAGCACACAAGCCACTTATTGATTTATAACGTATTGGGCTGGGAAACACTGAGTGCTCGACGTAGAAGGTTTAAACTTATCTTGTTTCACAAAATGTTTTATGGGGAAGCACCCGAGTACCTGTGTGATATCCTACCACAAACTGTAAATGATAGAACGCATTATGGGTTACGAAGTGCTGAGGTATTTAATGTAACTACTGTTCAAACACGTCTGACGTCGTACTACAACTCCTTTCTACCAAGTGCAATTAGGCTCTGGAACGAACTACCAATCTCCGTAAGATCACTTAGTGACAACAAAGCTTTTAAAAGGGCTTTAGTCAACCTTGACATTCGAACCACGCGGGCAACAAATAAATTATTTAACTACGGTCGGCGCTCAACGAATGTTGTTCATGCGCGTCTCAGAATGAGTTGCAGTGACCTAAAAGCACATCTATTTGATATGCATATTACTGACGAGCAGCAGTGTCTTTGTGGAGCGACGAGGGAGGACACAATACATTATTTCTTTCAATGTCCGAGGTATACCGTCTTGCGTGATCGACTGGCACAAATTATTCTGAAATATACATCTATGTCTATCGGAACTATTTTATATGGAAACAATGATTTACCAATTGAAGAAAACAAAGCTATATTTAGAGCTGTCCATGATTATATCGATGGAACTAGAAGATTCAAATCCTAAAGAATACATTTCTCTGTATAATGACGTCTTGTGTGTAGATCTGTATACTGTGGAGTTTTGTCCAGACTAGCCCAATGTTGTTGGCGTAAACTTGTATTAACTTGTACTTGATGTTAGATGATTTTATACATGCTTATATCTGACGTATTATTTTAAGCAAAAGGAATTTGTACAGGCAGTGCCTGTTTTCCGATTGAGTAATAAAAATATGTTTAAACTAACCTCTTCAGCGGGGATTTTCTCGACAAAAGTTTGATTCGGTTCTGCTTCCTGCGACTCGTTCAGGTAACTGTTAACTTCGATCTTCCTTCTCTCACTTGTCATAATAATAACCAAGAAATGTTAAATGGTAATGCTGCCCCACAAGCTCGGTTGGTTACAGGCGCGGTGCATGTCCATGTGAACCTAACAGGGAGCCTAACAGCACGCGCAGCGCTGTGGCAATGTGTGTGTCATAGTAAGATCAGGATCCATGATGGAATTGTTAGGTTCCAACTCAAAACGAGTAGGGGTTAATCCAACGACGTCCCTTCGCTCGCCTTTTCTGTCCGCTTTTGATGCGATATGATTATTATCGGGTAAAACTTCAAGAGTAAACTTGGGATTGCCTCAGTGCCACGAATAAGTTACATAGGTATGCCATTTGTAAATGCAAAACCCAGGAAAACTGTTTTCCTTTCAGTCTGACTTGGATGAGACAGCCAAAAATCGCATCGGGGGGTATCGCAATATGAACTTAGTATGAGGCAAACCGTTTCTGTTATACCACCGCCCAGAAATTGTTCAATTACCAAGATCAGTTGATGCCCGTCAGCCAAGAAGAGGTTGATGCATGTGTTTCGGAGACGACGGCGAAAAATTACTCTTGTGACCAGGACGTGTTCATGTTGTGCTGCGTACTTATGCAGGAAAACGGTTGGTCCCCGCCCCCCCGCCCCCCCCCCCCCCCACCCCCCCACCAAGGGACACCGAGGGCGCCGTAGAACTCTACAGATATTTGCGACAAATGATACTTCACAATGTGATGTAACCCACTTTCATCATGAATTGACTATGTGATGCAACAAGTGTAAGCAAACTGTTCCCAACCATTTGAGTCGCGCGATGACGAAGGCAGCCATGTGGAAATCTGTCTCATTTAACATATACAAGTCTTCCCCTGCAATATATCATGCTATGGCGCCATTCGGTGTTAATATGTTATACATCACATTGCGCTTTTATCAGTTCAACAAAAGTCTGATGGTAAAGGCATAAGACTTCATGAGCCCCCTCTGTTTGTTCGGTGCCTGACATTTGTCTTCCTACATACTGTCGCCATTGTGAGACCGTGTACACCTTTTAACGTAGAAATGCATAACATGAGCTTTATAACAATAGCACAATGCATGCACTCGTCCTGGGAGGTTCAAGATTTATGGTTTTTGTCAGGCTTGGACATTGTTGGCTACTGTGCGCTAAAAATCCACACCACACATTACAGCACAAAAAAACTGATACGCCCGGCTTAATTCTATCGGCACCGGGCAAGCGTCATTTTTGCATGATGGCAGCATGACTTATAGCCTAACTTGTAAACTCAAAGCCAATGCTCACATTCTGGAGAATAATCAAATACAAAAGTCATTTGCTGGTGGCTTATCACTAATCTATAGAACAGATATATATAGAGAATCTAACTTATAATTACATCGCAGAGCAATATGCGTGTCTGCTTAAGAACATACGCTTAACATAACATAGCCATAACATATACTACTGAAACGCAAGCTTCCAAGTAATGTTCATGATCATGGTCTACTAGGTTGCAGAGAGGTTTGATACAAAATTATGACGGTAAACAGTAATATAGAGAACCTAACTTATAATCACATCGCAAAAGCATAACGTAGGCACCTAATAATGCACGGGCGGATTCTGAAGTCAGCAATTAAATATCCGGGAAAGTAAGCACTCCCCATCCACAAAATCAGTTGTGACTTATAGTCGTTTTTACTAGAAGACAACATGTCACTGTCGAATAAATGAAACCTCAATAAACGACTGAAATGCAAGCTTCCGGTAATGTTCATAATGGCGGCACAGATGTTTGAGTTTATCAATTGAAGAGATAGTTCACAAAATATCGATGGGCACCACTGTGACTGCCAAAATGTTGATGAACTCCTCCGTCAGTTCAGCATGTGACCTGTAAGCAGTCGACAACTCTATCATAGGCGTGCACGTCCTTACTATGGGCGCTCTGGCCAGTCCTGTCCTTCTGTTGAAGTGAATTTCAATTTTTCCAACGCAAATCATCTCTGCACCTGTGACATGACGAAGAAATTTCTTTAGGGTTCCATCATCCATACCCCTGATGAATTGTTTGAGGTAACCCAATAATCTGTCTTCTTCTGTTTCATTCTCAACCGGGTTGAGAAGCTTCAGAACCTTTCGAACTGAGGGTGTTTTGGCATCGTACATTTCCTGGACGGACCTCGCGTCAGGGAGCTCTTACCAGAGCGGCTCTCTTGCCACGCTTACCAGTGCGTCTAACGCATACTTGCCGATATTATCTCCTTTTGGACGATGCGAAGCACAACCGGTTTGAGCTGATCGCTTGCAGGGATGGAACAACACTCCATGCGAAACAAGGAGGTTCAGAAATTCATCCTTGTCGTCATCATCCTCCAGATCATTGTTGAGTGCCTTCTGAAGGACAACTACTTCCGGTGGTGTGATATAATGGAAGAACGATTCCATTAGTAGGTCTGATATAACGGCCTCCTCATCAAACAGCAGCACAACCACAAATGCTCGGCTTAACTCCAAAAGGAAAAAGCCTAAGTCCATGAATCATTTGGCTAAGATTCTTCCGACTGCCTTCCATTCCGCCTTTTGGTACCGGGCATGTATGCAAGGCACACGTTCCGCTTCACCTTTCGCAGATTTCAAGAAAACATCCTGCCAAAATTCGCTGTAGGCCTCTCTCGCCAATCCATCTACATCGACGCCACGTTCATAAACGAACTTAAATTTCACTTGGGCGGTGATAATGCTTGGGTCCACAAAGTACCCAATCATGTCCTGTTTAATGGTTACTCTACGCACACGAATATAAACAAGGTCTTCCTGCGGTATTTTAGGTCCAATACTTTTGCGCCATACTGTAGTTTGCGCGCGTGGGTTACTATAGCAACCACAGCGGTGATGTCACCGCTTGGGTTGAGTTTTAATTCAGTTAGTCAGCGGCGTTGCGGGAGGACGGGTTTTAGCACAGGCACAGTAAATCAGTGGAGGAGGGAGGCCGGGGTGGGGGGGGGGGGCGCACAACGTATACTAAACACACAAGGTGTCCAACTCCCGCTGGAACTGAGCGACAGGCACCCGCTTCAACCCCCAATATCGCACCTTCACCGCGCTTGACGGGCCCCATAAATGCCTAAGTCCGATTTCTAAGTAATTTATTTATTTCATCAGTAAGTAAACAAGACCTGTACTGCCGTGTAGTCGCGACAAATAAAGAATTATGCAACGACAACAACCAACTCTGGAACAGATTGAGCAAAAATGGCTGACATCGCGAGAATTCTAACAGAATAAATATGCAGTGCCTACCCGTCAAGTTGCTTCATTAGATTCCTGAAGCTTTTATGACTTTCGTCGGACAGTCATTTCTTTGGTCGGTAGTGTATTTTCTTGTAATCCGGGCGATTTGTGTCCTCTCTCGCTTCGTTTTGAATGCTCCGCCGCTCGCCGGAAGTAAACAAACTGTGAGTGAGCACTCGCTGCCAGGCGGCGTTTGTTGACGCCCGGCAAATGACACCACGCAACCGCTAAGAGACGTGGGATGGGGGCGGGTAACGGCGGAGGGGTGGGGGGAGTAGAGACGTAAAGGGGAGGGGGTATGGCAGGCTGAGTTTTTTTTCCGATTTTTATAAAGCAATTTTGTTAACGATTTCTTTTGCTTGCGGGTTATTTTATTCAAAAGGTTCGCTTCTTTGAAATCGGAAACCCCCTAGAAGGCGTGGGAGGAGGGAGAGGGGGGCGGGAGATAAGAAGCGTAGACACTAAAAATGGATGCATTTTTAGGTTGCATGCCATAGCCAAGGCATAGCCATGAAAAAAGAGTGTTAAAAGTGGGATGACACAGTTTAACAGTAACTTAACGGAGATACTCTAAGCATTAATGAAAACATCTTTGGCTACATTCCCCATCCATGAGTCTGATCAGACTAACAATGCCTAATTTACAGATCTTCACACAGGCAGTTGACACTGGTTGAGCTGTCAAACAGTCAGTTGACAATGACAGTTCGACCGTCAAAACATAAACAAACATGGTCATGGACTAATCTCAATTGTTCACCGAAACCTCATAGAAAAGACACTTAGGCCTACCTCTCTTTGTCCCTGGGGAATTGAAAGAAGGAAATATCTCCTCTTGTCCC
This sequence comes from Arenicola marina, assembly GCA_964019135.1. Classification (NCBI taxonomy): domain Eukaryota; kingdom Metazoa; phylum Annelida; class Polychaeta; family Arenicolidae; genus Arenicola; species Arenicola marina. The sequence continues at coordinate 28,883,734 of OZ025249.1, forward strand.
TTTATAATTGTGGCAATTCCATGCCGCACAAATTGTGCCACGACCGGACTTCCAGCGGCTACAACCTGCGTCCATTTTGCCGTCTGCACCGAGTTGACCGAGCGCTGATTAACCCACCCCGCTAGGCGGCGCGCGCGCATGTCTTGTTACCGTTCTACGTCGCGCTTTCGCTTCTTGTTCTATAAATTCTTTGATGTCACCGCTTGGGTTGAGTTTTAAGTCAGTCAGTCAGCGGCGTTGCGGGAGGACGGGTTTTAGCTAGCTAGCTCGGAGGGGAGTAGGCCTTTTATTTAGTTCGGATTCACCAGTTCACCGCCTCGTGGAGCAAGAGGCTGGCAGACAGTTAACAAACTGCTGCCAGGTAAGTTACACACCGTTTAACCGAGTTGGTAACTGGTTTAATTTGAGTTTTAAGACAGTATAAATAAATCATTGAAACTTAGCCACTGCGTTTCGCCTCAGTGCCTTCGCAACCACGTGTTGAGACCGATCTCGGAACGAACACCCAGTTGAGGTTGTCAAAATTAAGTTTAGAAACAATTAGATCAACACAACGAGAAGTAAAATAAGTCAGTAAAGACTCTCCTTCCGGAAATATCACATTCCGATGGAGGGATGACATCACGTCTCTGTTCCGGCGTTGACAGTAACTCAGCCCGAAAGCCCGGTGGGGTGAGGTTGACGTCCGGTAGTTCAATGTTACCGTCTTAATATCCCGCAGTCGACGAGGGCTCAGCGAAGCCAGCAAACAGACTTCCTAACACAGCCGAGTCGTATAATGGCAACGTGTCAGACAACGATGTCCCCGCTGTGTGTTTGCTATCTTTGGCAGTTACCATCGGCTCATCAGGATCGGTAACATCCAAAGCCAGCGCCCCTTTTCGCGCGTAGGGAGCAGTGAGGTGGTAGACGTGTACGTCTGACGCAGTGTCCTTAATTCGTTCAGCCTGTACTTCAGTAGAATAGCATGACATAGTCACTGTACTCGATGCATCAGTCAATGACGTGTAGAGGTAGAAGCGTAACACTCACAAAGGTTGAGCTGAGTCATAAATCATCGAAACTGTTAATCCGTCGGGCACTTCAGTGTGGCTGAAGTCCCTGAGCGCAAAGCTGCATTCCGATGTCTTTAATCCTCTCCTAAAAGTACCGTTGGGGAAGAACAGTAATATTCCCTCTCTAATAAGCTCTGAGCGGGTGGCGTGTTTAGGGACGTCAATCCTTCTAGCGCCGCCCCCAGACCGAGCTCGAACAGACTTATTCTCGTGGTACCACGCTAACTCGATCTTCCGGGTTGCCTTTGAAGCATTTGTGTTACCGTGAAGAAGTTCAGCCTTCCTTCTACTGGGCCCAGCTTCTGAATTATCAATCGATGATTCCGTCGCCTCCATTCTCAGTCTTTTAAATAGCCTTCTTTTTACCGGTTTTGCTAGGAGATGCCTTTCCCGTGCCATCACATGAAAATTTAAAGCCTCCTGTCGAAGTTCTTTTTTTCGTCTGCAATTTTCATCAATCAAATCAGTCTTATCGTGGGAAGCATCACTGTCATCGAACTCCCTGCAGTCGCTTTCTTCAGAAGACATGTTCAGTGTTGATTCCTAGTTAACCAAGACACACTTAAAGTTGCATATCGAGTTCTTTCCCGCCAAAACCAAGCCCAGGCGAAATTTATATCAAAATTTGCAGAAAACTCGATTGTTTCATTCCATAAATTTAGAAACCTGATAAACCTCGCCGTTTCGGCTGTGATGTGGCAAACGTGTCTATCCCGCGACACCATGGAACATTGTCGCGGCACTGCTACTTATACCAAAGCATCACGAAGCACACAAACTGATTTACTCGATTTTGATAAATTATACGCCATGTTACATTCGAATTATGTTTTCACGTTTAATCGAGGTCGAAGGCGTGATGCGCTCTGAACCTTGGCCCAGTGTTATTTTGAAATATTTTTTCGCTTAACTATTGCGTCGAAAATACAAACTATAACATAAAACACCCTCTGTAGGTTCCGCGGTAACCCCCCCCCCCCCCCCCGCCTTAGCACTGTCAAAATGTGCTCGGGCGGGGCGTTTTACCGTCAAATCGGCTAGGTCGGGGTTTTACCGCCAAAATCCGCTCGAAAGGGGTATTTTTTCGCAAGCCGCTCATTGGCGGCACAATTTCAGAGCACAAGCCCTCCCCCATCCAACCGAAAATATATATACGTTAAAGCCATGTTTAGATGATCGTTTATTGTATTGACGTAGCTCATGTATCGGTGGCCATGCCCAGTGGCGGATCCAGCGGGGGGGCTACTGCGGCTATAACCCCCCCCCCACCCCCTGGTCAAGCCTCAGAAGCCCCACCATCGATAGGTTTAGCCCCCCCCCCCACCGACAGGTTTAGCCCCCGAGGTTAAAGAAATGCTCAAGGAGGGCCATTGCCCCCACCCCCCGGTCACACGTCTTGAGAGCACCCCCCCTCTCCCCCGCTCCCGCCCGGTCGCACGTTTTCAGAGAGTAAGCCCCCCCTTGGCAAATTCCTAGATCCGCCCCTGATGTCTGTGTGGTCGCAGGATAAAGATCCCATGTCTTTCGTCGCAAAGAGTAGGGGGTGACCCCGGGGACATGTCTCCCGGGGAGACTCTCTCCGTCCTTCTCCTATTGAAGAGATATGACCGTCATTCACAGTGTCCTCCTGAACATACAACCAACAACAGACTGGTTTTCATAAACATGCAAAATATATCGTTCCAGATACCCCTGGCGACATCTGTGGCCAAAAATTTACACCGCGTGTTTCCAGTTGGAAAACCGATTTCCGCTGCTTGCCATGTATGTCTATGAAGCTGGTTCGGAATTTAATTATCGCTTATATGTCTTATATGACTATATGCTAATATGTCACTTGATTATAAACCGTTTAACTGTCTTTATTTGTTAGACGCCTTGTTAGGCATGCCAGGTTGCTACGCAACAAGGCCGATGCCGCTCTGGTGAATCCAGCTTCGCATAGAAAAGAAAAGACTGTACAATATATATTCCTGAATTAGATGTCGCCGGGAGTATCTGGAACGGTCTATTGATTAAGTTAATCGGTCAATCGCGTTTTGGTTTCTATGGCTGCTCATACTGCCCGCCCAGGCCTGTCACGCGCAAACACATGTACCTGGCACAACGCCTCCCACGCCAAGAGGGTGTGGGGCGAGGACAGTGTTATTACTATTGAACGACGGGCAGAGTTTGACGAAAGCAGAGTAGGCCGTAGTGGCTGCGGTATGAACAGACGAAGTAGGCCAGTAATCCGCCGAGGCGGATTAGTAATCCGCGGGGGCGGACTAGTAATCTGCCGGGGCAGACTACTAATCCGCCGGGGCGGACTAGTAATCCGCCGGGGCGGACCAGTAATCCGCCGGAGCGGACTAGTAATCCGCCGGGGCGGATCACCACCAAAATCATGCATGCGCAAGGGGCCGCTAGGAGAAAAAACACGCACTATTGGGATGGTGATCTATTATCCATATATGTTGGTGGTGGGGAGTGGGGGTTAGATATAAGTAGGGCCCCCGAGATAATAAGTCGGTCCCCTAGATAATAAGTCGGTCTCCCTAGATAATAAGTCGGTCTCCCTAGATAATGAGTAGGGCCCATTAGATGATAAGTAAGGCGCCCTTGTTTGGTCCTTCTACCCTGGACCTTGGTACGGCGTTTGAGTGTGCTTTGATTGTCGAGGCCAAGCGACCGGTGCGTGCTTCGAGTCCCACCAGACAAGGGTTAATCATAATCAGTAATCGTAATCGATTGTAATCGATTACAGTTTCCAAGTAATCGTAATTGTAATCGATTACATTGGTTTCAAAAGCAATGTAATCGTAATCGCAATCCATTACATTGCTAATGTAATCGTAATCGCAATCCATTACATTGCTAATGTAATCGTAATCGTAATCCATTACATTGCTAATGTAATCGTAATCATGATTACTTTTGATGATTACTTTACTATGTTCACTGTTTCTTCTCCAAACTGAGAGTATCACACTTTCTACGTCGCCAGTATTATAAATGGAAACTGGCCGCTGGATTCCTGTAGAGATGCACCCCCCCCCCCCCAACCACCCCTACCCTTCCGTTCCTGTGTCCCCCACCCCGAGACATCACCAGATATAACAAATTATGCCGGCTGGATACCTAAAATGGACCACCTCCTAATCCCATTATTTATCTTGTTTGCCTTGGAGTCCAGAGCCATCTGTATTGTTGGGAGTGGGTGGGTGGAGGCTGTGATGGGATGGGTTTAGATGCTTCTGTTATTGTACTCTATATAGTTGGATTGGAAGAAGTGTTGTTATGAAACGTTCTCGATTGGGTTCAGTAGTGGGGTGCGGTAACGTATGGCACGGATATATCCCCGTGTCCTATAGCATTAAGTGTGGCTTCCTTTTTGTACCTGCCATTTAACATAGAGAACATAAGTTCTGTTACCCACCACACCTCCTTATAAAGAAGATAAGAATAATTGCAGCGGATTTGTATCAAAATATACATCGTGTTTTTTATATTAAACTATTTAATATGTCTAATATAATAACTTGTCTGCTGGTATTTTGATTAGTCTTACAATAACTGATTACGATCGAAGATTGTTCTCCTGAAAGTGCCTACCGTAGGCTGTAACCATCAGTAAATGCCCTCAAAATATGTGCCCGTCGGGAATTGAACTCACAGCCCTGATGAAAACTCCGCCACTCTCCCGATCAAGCTGCCAGTCTTCATATGTGTGGCCCCGCTCATCCAATGTTCACTGTTTGTTTAAATAGCTACTTAAAGGCCTAGTCCAGTGTTCATTTATTAAAAACATAGAAAGTAATCATGATTGTAATCATGATTACTTTCAATGTAATCGTAATGGATTACTTTCAAATTTCCTGTAATCATAATCGTAATCATGAAATTTCCAACTAATCGTAATCGTAATCGATTACATTTACAATGTAATCGCCCCATGCCTGAGTCCCACCTATGCAAAATATCTCTGATGGATGAAGATGCCATTTCTCTATAGTATAGCATGTATACAGTAAAGGGGGATTCTCCCGGAGGCATTTCTTGGTTTCTGACTGCTTCAGAAACCGAAGGATTGTACCATGTATAAGCGACGCTATGCTGGTCAATATCTTATTGTCTGGGATCAGTCTAATCTCAAACAATGATGGATCAATCTGACGCAATGGCGACAGGAGTCAAGGTCATGGCCTGTGCTGAGCTACCTGAACCATCCATGCCCCCAGCTGACACTAACGAACTTGGAAATCTCCTGATGTGTCAAGCATCGCTATTGGCTTCATTCTGAACAAACGAACAATCCTTTATCATGTGCGTGGCGACTAGTATGTTGAGCCAATTAATCAGGGCCGGATCAGGTGGGAGGTTTGTAATTAGACCAATCTAAGTTGTCCGTCATCCGATGACGTCACACGCACGTTTAGTCGACCAGATGGCGAGCTAAATTTAACCGCACTTACCTCTCTTTGTATGTATGTTTGAAGATATTTCACGTGCATATTACTGGCAACTTCACGTCACGTAGAAGTCTTCATTTTCGTGGATCAACAGCCTGTGATCGGAAGAAGATGCGATTAGTTTATACTCGTCACGTGACCATGATTTTTTGAGAAAAAGAACAATTAAACATGCCTACCTTCGTAAATGTTTCACATAGAAAAGTCAGATTTGTTTTAAGATGTTCTGCTATAGTTGAGTCGCCCAATTTGGGTATTGTTAAGACGAAAATCGTAGATAGTGTGTTCGGTTTGTTAAGACGAAAATCTGCGATTTTCGTCTTATGTCGGTGTGTTCGGTTGGTCTGTCTGTCTGTCTGTTTGTCTTGTCACGCATTATCTCTCCAACGCCTCACGATATCGACTTCCAAATTCACAAAAAGATGCGGAGTGGCCATCGTCAGGCCCAATTATCAGATAGGCAATGTAGGTCAAATTTCAAGGTCACAGGAATTTTTTGAAATTTGCTTAACCATTGATAGATAGGACCAAAAATCGGACAAGTCGCTATAACGTTCACAGTTTCCATTTATTCGCGCTGCAAATTATTTCACGCATTAGGCCTATCAGTACCTTGTATGTCGTCTTTAAATTTTGCAAATCGCCCGAATAGTTTTCATGCAAAAAATTCTTAACCTTTAACATTGACCCCTATGAGAGGATTTTGGCGGGAAAATGGCTCCTCAATTTCTCCATGAAGGGTACAAGTGAGACAAACGACGCTTTGCATAGGACATAAGATTAGTATTTAGGGTCGGATGACGATACTGATCCAGGTCACGCATAAAAGGTCAAGGTCAAATCAAGGTCAAGGTCACGGAACATGATTTTAGCAGTAACTCCGTTAATATTGGGTCTAGAGATCCGCGGTTTGTTTCAGAGTATTCCTCAGAGTGAGGCGCAAAGGAACCGTGGTCTCATTTCACGTCACATTATAGTTTTCGAGTTATTAGATGATCTAATTTTCACTTAACGAAAATGATACAAAAACCGATGTGACAACATGCATGTAGTTAGATTAAATATGTGTGGTGGAATATGTCCTAATATTACACTCACGTGTGCCAAATCCCATCGAAATCGAACCGGTAGATATGACGCAAAAAAATAATCTTACTTTAACATGGCCAATCCCATTGTGAAGCATCGACAGGCCAAATGACTGCCAGCGCGGTGACCGATTTCGCAATAGACCTCGTTCGGTACGGGTTTGTCGCTCAGTGACTTTTTTTGGAGATTCATACGTTCTCGCTATCCTCCAGCTATGTTATACGCGGGTTTATTAATACGGCCTCTGAACTTTATCTGCGACCTTTCATAGTTATCGGGTCAAGGTCAGTTGCACCTATACCCCGATTTTCGTCTTCCCTCTCAAGCTACGCTTGACAAATCTAGTCTGTGAGTCCGTTTGTCTGTCTGTTTGTCTTGTCGCGCCATATCTGTCGAATGCCTTCAAAATTCACACAATGATGCGAAATGGCAATCGTCAGGCTAAGTTCGTAGATGGGCCATGTAGGTCAAAGGTCAAGGTCACAGGAATTTTTCGAATTTCGCTTAACCATTGAAAGATAGGACAAAAAAACGGAAAATCGCTATAACGTTCGCAGTTTCCATTTAATCACGCTGCAAATTATTTCACGTATTGGGCCTATTAGTACATCGTCTTATATTTATGCAAATCGCCCAAATAGTTTTCCGGCTAAAAATTCCCAAAGTTTAACGTTTAAAGTTTAACGTTTAAAGTTTAACGTCTAAAGTTTAAAGTGGTGGGAAAATGGCCTCTCCATGAAGGGGACATGTCAGACAAACGACACCTTGCGTGAGACATGACATTAGTATTTGGGCGCAAAGTACTATATTGATCAAGGTCAGGCTTCCAAGGTCAAGGTCACAAGGTCAAGGTCAGGAATCCTTCGTAGCTCCGTTAATATTGGCTCTAGAGATCCACGGTTTGTCTCAAAGTATTCTTCTGAGAGAGGCACAAAGAAATGTGGTCTCAGATTTCACCTCACATTTATAGCTTTCGAGCTATTGGATGGTTCAATTTGACCCGAATAAAAATGGAGAAAAATCGCTGTGCCTACATAAATGCAGATAGACTTCCTGTATGTCGTGGAATAAGTACCAATATTACTGACATCATGTGTGCCAAATACCATTCAAATCAAACCAGTGCTTTGCACGCAAAAAAAATATGACTCACGGCGCGCTGACATTTCGGCCTATACTCTGTCAGTAATGGATATACGTACTCGGCACTCGCTATATATATTCCAGTTGCACTTATCCCCAGATTTTCGTCTCCCTTCTCAAGCTACGCTTGACGTTCTCGTTTCACTTTTGGAGTCCCATTCATTTTAGAGAAAATGAGATCATATATAGGTTTAAACCGCATAAGGCGGCGTCCGTCAGTTTGTTGGTTTTTCTTTTGATACATTAACGATTAAGCTATCGCCATGGGGCTCTAACAGTTCATGAATCAGAATGTCTATCCCATGCGTCAGGTAACGTCATGATGATCTCGCTTTAGATCAAAGAAAATCGTCAAAAATCCGCATAAAAATGCTAAATATGTGTTACGTCATGTGGTGGCGAGAGAAATACCCGATATAGGTGGCGTAAAACAGCAATACGTGCCTCACTTCCGGTTCCAGAGTCGACGGAAGCTCCCTATGGGACTTCCCGTGTTAAGGTCGTCAATCTCTCATCCCAGACAAAGGGTGTTCTCGGATATTGCAGAAGTTATATCCCAATGGTAAAACATTGGAATCTACTATGGCTCATAGTTAGGAACGTGCGGCAAGTTTCAGTCACGTAATCTGAACAAACTCTGCGACATCAAAGCCGTAATTGTCCCGCCAAGTGATGCAGATGCAGGTTCCGCTTAATTGTTGATCACGCTAATATAGGCAGGCGAAGGATATGCAGATAAATTGCCATTATTAAGAAAGGAGGTAATTTGTGTTGAATTAATAGTATCTGGAATAGTGTTTTAATCTACCATGTTGGGTTACAGATTTTTTTAGCAAAAAATAGCATGATTGCCTGTCTCATGCGTACAGTGCACCAGCTCTTCAAACGAGCACCTACATTTACGTTCCAAAACGTCGAAAGATCGGCGCCGGCTATTTATGACGGAAAATCATCGATTTTTTCGTCATCTATCAGTACGTTGGTATGTCTGTGTGGGGGGGGGGGGGGCGGGGGCGCTCTGTAGGTCGCAAAACGCAACATTTCGTTCTGTAACTCAACCCATCGATAGGTATCCGACATGGCTAGGGCCTCGTTCGCAAGCGACAGCTAGTCGACTATTTCTTGACCTAGATTTCGCCATTGCGCCTGCGCATTACAGCCTAATGCCGAACGCGGGATAGTCGAAAAGGGTTGACAATCGGTCTCATGGCGGAAATAACACCAATAACAAGCACCCTTAACCGCCGTGTGTCCTGACCCTCTTGTGCAAAATTCTGGATCGTCACTGTATTGTATTACAAAGAACAGTTTACCCTGTGTCCTTTGGCTAGAGCCACACTGTATCGGCTAGGTGACCGGAGGAGTACCAACGACCCCCCCCCCCCCCAACAAAAATCAAAACAGTGGAGATAAGGGTACCGTAAACGAGCGTACAGTTAGTTCGATCATGTGAACATTTAGCACGAAAACATGATAAATTGGCAAAATAAGCAATTACGTATGAACCATGCTATATTTTAATTCGTTTAAATGGATATCAACTTGCAAACGAAGTTACAGATCAAGTATACGCCACAAAGATGACGCGAACACCGCTTACTGCTCATTTCCCTCCGCCATCTTGGACGACAATCGACCAGAGGAACCGTGGGTGGCGGCATGGTTCGTTCTGGTCGACTAGATGGTTGGACAAATCACCGTTCGGCAGCCAAATCGTCAACCATTAGTCGACTAACGGTCGCTTGCGAACGAGGCCAAGGTCAATTTCGTTAGCGTGGTATGTAGGTCAGAGGTCAAGGTCACAAGACTCTTCTGCAAAAAATTCCCAATCTTTAACATGGGACCCTACGAGAGCTATTAACTATTAGGAACAGCTGGCCGATATCAATCACGTGATGTGTGGCCGGGGACTCGTGACGTGACTTATCCCGACAAGGTATCAACACAGCGCGGCTCACTAATCTGCTAATCATAACAACATTACAGCGAGGCTCTGGACTGTCGCGGCGGTGACAGCGACCGCGGTGCCAGTGTAGGCCTACTGTAGTGAGCGGGTTGGGGGGGCGGTGGGGGGGGGTCAAGCTGGGGTGGTAGGATGATTGAGTTGGTTGCTATGAAACGAATGTGAATGCTAGGGATGTAGAAACTAGAAATGTAGACCGAAACTGAATAAACGGGCAGTTTGGTTTTAGCTTTCCACCGACTGAGATCGTTGGTTGGTTGGTTGGTTGGTTGGTTATTCAGGACGCTTTAACCACTTTTGGTCATATCGCGTCAATGGAAGAAGGAAGGAAGTGGAGCCATGTCCCCGGGGGTAACCCCCTACTCTTTACGAAGAAAAACAATGGATCTTTATCCTGCGACCACAGATGATTGAACCTGGGGGCGAAACCAAAGAGTGACTTTTACTTTCGTGATGGGGCCAACAATTCAGAGTATGCTCACTCTAGCGACAGTTTTAGAGCTGCCGGATCTGAGGGGTCAATATGGGTCTGAGGTATCAAATATGGCCAAAAATAGATATGAGGGGTCAATCTGGATCTAAGGAGTCAAATCTGGATCTGAGAAGCCAAATACGTCACAAATAAAGTCACAGTCAAGTCAATTGTTAAGGTCAAGCCCATTGTAGTGGACCGAAGACATAATCCGAATTTTACATTTTTAAGTCATTCTCACACTACGGGTGACGCAATCTCGTTCTTTTTTGTTGTATAAACTTTATTTATTTAAGGAGGTTACCGATAACGAATACACATAGCAACGGCCACCTCGATCTGAATCTCTCAATCTCGTTCTTGCTGTTTTAACTCGTCATGTGGATAATGGTACATAATTCTAATAGTGCATGCTCCCAGATAAAATTAACGGGTTTAATTCCTATTTTGATGGAGGGATATATTGGGATTATTATCTTGAAAGTTCCTTTGGACCTAGGAGCTGGACTTGAAAGCGCTTGAAACAGGGATCCCGCCAATGATGAGCATAGGAGATTCGCGGCACTCTAGACCGAGTTGCAATGGCTAACTATCACGATTTTCGCCCTCGGTTTTGGCCTAGGGGGCTTATATTAAAGCTGCGTGTTGAGCTTTTCCCGCCAAAATCTAAGCCCAGGCGACATATATATCACAATATGCAGAAAAGTGGATTGTTTCAATCTGTAAATTCAAAAACCCAATAAACGACGCTGTTTCGGCAGTGATATGACAAACTTCGCGATTTTTTTAAAATTCGACATTATAGACACAAGACCCTTCCTTACAGACCCCGGGTTATACAGGCTTGCTCTCAAAGGCGGTAGGGATGACGATTTATATGCTCTTATTTGTACTTTATTCTTATTTATTACGTAGCATTTGCGTCTTGTTTATGACCGAATAAGTCTGTCTGAGACCGAGAGCTTACCACTGTCATCACATCGATGTCCTATCGTCTGGAGGGCCGCTCCAATAGCTCAGTAAGCTCTTAGAGCGCTCACATAGAGCGCTCTGGCTACCTATAACGACACATGGATCGAGGCTTCGAGCCCCGCTCTGGTCATGTCTGTGTGGTCGCAATGTTCTTCATCGCAAAGAGTAGGGTGTTATTCCTTTATTATCTTATCTTATCCTTACCCTTTTTGACGCGATATGACCAGAAATGGCTAAAGCTTCCTGAATATACGACCAACCTACCTATCGTTTGATCTTGGCCCTCATGGTTGGCAGTTTCACGTGTAAATTCTCAACCCAGAGCTTATCGTGCTGGACCATGCCAGCTTATATCGTGTGGATGTCATGAGCCTTCTCGTCACGTTTTGCAAACCTTCTTAGCTTAACAGTTTAGCCGTCTAGCTGCTTTTTTTTTCTTTTGGCGCACGGAAAATAAAATATTAAACACGCATTTCCAAATGGGCTTCGTCGAGTCCTAGCAATTGTTTTTCCGAGCGAGCAACCAGTGCATCATTGGCTAATAGCAATTCTCTGATTAGAAAGCGCACCCGCTTGGATTTTTAATCCAATCTTGTATACAACTTGTGAAGACCCTCTAAGTTCCCAACAAGAGCATGCAAAATGAGCATGAAGAAGAAAGTGCCAAGTAAAGTTGTTGCTACACAACCCTGCTTCACGCCATATTTTGTCCGTCGAACTGTACCGTATTAAACGAATGTTCACGAAAAGAGCTATAGTGAACACGTGAATATTAAAGTGGCTTGCCGGGGACAACCAACATCAGAATAGATGGGTATAGACCGTCAAAAATACCACGAGGTAGGCTACGCGGCATTGCCAATGTTGCATCTGATAAGCTGTATATACAATATGTATGTTGAGGTGATCATATACAGGTGTGTCTATGATAACAATATAGGCTAATTTGTTGTACTTTTCAGCCAATCATTCAAGATTTCTTTTGTCTATACTCCACCCATGCCAGACTGCCAAATAGTGTCTCTTAGCTTGCCCGTCATATCAATTTACCAAGAATTTTCATTTTAGTAGTAAACGTCATCAGTTTGTGTGCTTCGCGATGCTTTGGTATAAGTAGCAGTGCCGCGACAGAGGTCTCTGGTGTCCCGGGATAGACACGTTTGCCACACCACAGCCGAAACGGCGATGTTTATCAGGTTTCTGAGTTTATAGAATGAAACAATCGAGTTTTCTGCAAATTTTGATAAATATTTTGCCCGGGCTTAGTTTTGGCGGGAAAGAACTCGACATGCAACTTTAAAGTTATCTAGCATGGTCTGAACATAGCAAGTCGCTTGCTACCACGAGATTCGTTGCTGGCCAGCATAGCACGCATACAATATCGTCATTTAGTGAGCTCATGAATTGTGCTTCCATCTTAGGAGTCAATTGGTAAAAATATTGTAGTGGTGCGACGAGAATATACCACGTGGCGCAGACAGGGGCGGGGCTTAGCGCGGACCCTGGATTCAAAATCCGGTCTAATTTGGGAACCGGAAAGAAACAACCCGATGGGTTAGCTTTACATAGACGTATGCCGAGGAGTCAGGTTTACATAGTCTACATAGATTTATACCAAAAGTATCAACATTGGCAACTCCTGTAAGGTTTGAAATTGGAATTCTTAATGGAAATTCCGTCACCAACAAGTCCAATTTTTGACGCATGCCAAATAGTGACGTAAGGGAGGCTAGGGTTAAAGGTTATAGAACACGATTATAGGACGGTTGATCACAGTCCTTTACGGGTTCATTATGACTTTTGTGACCTTTGCGTATGCGACTGGCGGCCAGGGGAGAGGAGTACAAATATAACTGCTTAAGTAGAAAAAAAGGCTATTCTATCAGCCTAAAAAACTCTTGCTATCATTCCAACAAAAAAAAAGAAAAACAAACGGCCCCCTGCCCCTGGTAATAAGATTATCCACCCCTAAGTAGATCTAAGTAGGCCAATGTTCGCTACAATCACAAGGCAGCCATCATACTTCCTTAGAACAAAGTTACATTCGGGTTGTCAGTTACATTCGAATATTTGGCCCTTTGCGCAGCTAGAGTACGTTCCTAGAAACTGGTCCAGTCGAATACGCGGAATGAAAGTAGCAAGGTTTAAGATTAAAGTTACTTATAGAGCAATATTTTTAGTGAGAAAACTTAAGTTGCATATAGAGTTCTGGATTTTTGGTCCAGTCGAACATTCGGAATGAGAGTAGCAAGTACTAAGTTTAAAGTTACTTACACAGCAATATTTTTTTTCGAAAACTTAAAGTTGCATATCAAGCTCAACAAGAGAGTGTTCCCGCCAAAACTAAAGAGGTCAAAATACAAATCAGAATCAGCCCGTGAATCATCCAAAATTTCTTTTGTCTATATGCCAAAGGAGTCTCTTTGCGGTCTCCAAGTTTGCCACACCACACCCGAAACGGCGATGTTTATTATGTTTATAGAATGAAACAATAGTTTTCTGCAAATTGTGACATATATGTCGCCTGGGCTTAGATTTGGCGGGAAAAGCTCGACAAGCAGCTTTAAAGAAGATTTCACTGCATGGAAACGATATAAAAGTATAAATATAAAACCTGACATGTTGTTAAGCCCTTTATTTTTGCCAAATTAGTGCATCTCATGTGGGAAAGTGTGTTTTTTTGTAGTAAGTCATCCACATCTGCACATTACGGCAGCTTTTTGCCTTTTAACCGGTGATAACACATCTATTTTTCATCGAGATAACATTTACACAGTCAGACAATATGTGCAGAACATGTTTCTAAAATATTTTGAAGATTTTAAAGTACCGGTAATTGAAAATTGCTGTTTGAACAGCTTTATATACATCTTAATTTTGCCTTTGTCCTTTCATATCGCTGCATCGTATTGCATTCCTTTTCGATGTTTACACTGTTTAAAAAAACATCGACGAAAGAAAGTCTGAAAAGCCTCAACACACAGCAAGAGAGACTTTTTTATTTAATAAATATTTTTAACGAGCCAATCATGACAGATGACAAGAGTTGATGACCTAGAATGGGAAACATGAAAACGCGGAGTATCTAAAAAAAAATTCTGGGCGAGCCGATTAAGGGATATCTTCATCGCAATATATAAAATACAAGCGCGCGGAGAAGACACACTTTACAGAAAGACAAATATACATCTATGGTATTCAACTTAAATATGAGACAGCTCAATAACTGTTACCATATATTTTTAATATTTGACAAATTGTCAAGATTAATTAACACATAAGTACCGCGGTATATGGGCACTCTGTGCCAGCTTCCAATAACTTCAAATCTCAAATAGCCATCTTGTTCACGTGATGTGCTGCGAAGGTATCACAAAACCCCTAAATTACGTACCGGTATGTACCTTAATCAATAAATACTATTGCGCGTTACTCGAATTTCTGTCAGCCTATACGATAACAATATTGATGCTATCAGATGTAAAACAATTTTAAATCGATATAACAACACACTGACACGCTAACTTCAACCGTGTACAGCAGATCCATCCACGGACACCTTGTATATCGCCACGAATTGATCGTAAGCAGCCTTGATGTTTAAACGCAGATGTTGTGCGGTAGTGTTGTTCAGAGAAATCTCCTCCATCTGCAGTTGTCCATCGCTATTCTCCAGCTCTGTTACAGAAAATATAGATATCGTTTTGGCTCATCCCAGCTAGAAATTAATAGTTTAGTATTAACAGCACATCATATTTAAAAAAACTATTACATGCATGTGAACAAGTACACACACAACAATGCATGGGTATAATTCGGATGTATTATAAATATTAATCTGTTAAGTCAATTAAAAAAAAATAATTACCAAATGTACAATTTCATATTCCAAATTGGTTGTATGCACTCTCCACAAAGAGAGATACTGGTACTAGCAACATATCTTACAATACTTGGGGCTCACTAGTAGTGTACAGTAAAGACTTACTCTCACTGCTGAAGATAATGAAAAAAAAAAAAAGATTTACTGATAGTTAAAAGCACATATACACACCTTTTTCTTCCAATGGCTCAAAATCGTTTGGCTCATTTTGAACACTTCTTTCCAGACAGAGCTTCTTGACTGAAACATTGGCAGAGTTTGAAACATATATGTCAAAATGCTATCTTTCTGTATTTATTCATAGATTTAAATAGGCATATATTTCTAATGCATATTTTAATTACTGGGCAGGTAGTCAGAATATGCAATCATATTTTTGGTTTATCGATAACCTACTACCCACTTTTTCCCATAGTTGCTACAATGTATTCATGTGCATCAAATGAAGCACTTTATCCTTAATAACTAAAACATTTAAGAAAATATCAAAATAGATCTTAGGAAAATCTGCTTACCATTGTAGCAAACTATGGAGACAGAGGAGATATTCATTAGTGCCTGAAATGTAATGACTAGCTCCTGAGGTATCATACCAGTTGATACCCAAAATGTGTCATTTTTTCTGCAAGAAAATGACGCATATCAATTTGTACTATGTGATCAAATATACATATATACTATTTTTATTTAAGCTAAAGAACAACTGATGTACTATAATACATATATAAATTTTGTCCTTTCACATAGAAAGAATACCTTGCTTGTCCTATTGTACTAGCTATTGGTATAAGCAACTGATATACAGGTACATGGCTCTTGTCTACATATTGGTAATAATCTGGCTATATCGACCTAAAAATATTGTGAAGTACCGGTAAATAATTTCATATATTCTGCCAGCACTTGTTGCTGGCCAGTAAAGGGGAAGAGCCAATTAACTGACTATTGTCTGGTGTCTTTCTGAATGAGCAATGATTGACATCTATTGGGAGAGCGATCTAACTAGTCTCAGGATCTGCATCCATCAAACTTGACTTCAGTGAAATTCAAGACTTGACCATACGCTTGGGTATAACCATGCATCCCCATTTCCATAAAAAAAATATATACAGCTGGGACAGGCACGCAAGAGGGCTTTTAAGGACTTTTGCTAAATTAGGAGCATGACCCTGTTTAATTTATGGAACTAGCCCTCCATTACACAGGTGCTTTGAACCGTAACACACCTATAATCCAAACCAAAGCAACACCCGCCAAGGGCCCCTGAGGGGGGTAACCATGTTGCATGTTGATTTTAAGAAGAGGCCCATGTTGCATGTTGACTTTAAGAAGAGATCCATGTTGCATGTCAATTATAGAAAAAGGTCCACGTCGCATATCAATTTTGAGAAAAAGGCCATACATAATTTGTTGCTAAGTCTAAATGTTTAATGTCGATCTTAAGGCCAACCTTTTTTCGAAGGTATCCACATGTGTTATGATACAAATTAATTTTGACTGTGATTTCGGTTGGGGATAAAACTTAGCTTATTTACCAGTTTATGACACTCAAGGATTCAGAAAGGGTACTATGTCACTATCCTTTTAATAAGGAACTTTTTTCCATATTTACTTTTGAATGACTGCTAGGCTACAGAGAAATGATATGCAACTAATCAAAACCCTAACCTTGTAAACTTGTATTATAGTGGCAGGCATGCAGGGATGGATATTAACTTTGGATATCGCCTGTCCTGTCGGGTGTACTGTGTTGAGATTGACCAACCCTCCTGAAAAAGGAGGTTCTGTACCTGTTCTATCAAATTGAAAAACTGTGAACAATGTTGATATAACTAAGAAGCGATTTATTTACTGTGCTATTTACCAGGATCTTGACGATTCTGCAATGTCATGTTCTGAAATGTGAGCACCTATTACTGAATGCATAGTTTTCTGATGCAATATACTGTAGGGGACAAAAAACAAAAGCTAGGTTACAATGCAGTTATTGTACGCATTGACAAGTGCCTGCAGGTTGTCTGCTCAGTGTAACTACTGAACATTGCTGAATAGCGGAACTTCTAAATCTTCACCTGCCCCGCCGGGCATATAACCAATATTCTAACCTACCCAACCATGTAATTCCACTGTCCCGGGCAGTCAGGCAGTCGGTTATATGTCTTTCCCTGGGCATAGCTTTTGATTAGTCCTGCAAGTAAGCCATAGTGGCTACAGCCAACAGTATAGTTCCTCAACTGGACCCATATGGGAGCAGGTTTTGATGTCAAAGTTAAGGCTGTTGATATTATATATTGCTAGATATTGAAGTAGAGCAAACAAGTATGCCTGTCTTGTGGGGTCTCAATAAGATCTTGTAGTGACTGTACAGCCCTATACCCTGTCAGCTGCTCAGCCAGCACCCGCTCATTCTCACTCGGACTCTGTTTATGCAACTGCAAGCTTACCCATCTATGATATTTTCAGGGGGGTACTTTTCATCACATGAAGTTGCAAGCACAACTTGAGAACCTGCATTTGCAAGAGCAACATCAAACATCGTGATTTAATTGGTTGTGAATCAGATAATGGTTATAAACGCTATGAAAACGATGAGATAATCAAAATCTGCGAGCTGTCTGACGTTACTGGAGAAACTATGTAAACATCCGCTTTTTGCGTATGCTGAGCTCTCCGCATGGTGGCGCCCCAAAAGCGCCCAGCTCTAGCCCCCTGGCGGAAGCGAGAGGCAGATTGTGCTCAAACAGAAATTGTCCACCTCAACTCCTTATGATTTTTTAATGCGCTGGTAACTGACTCGCCCATCAGTGGGTGATCGAATCAGTGCCATATGTATCAGGGCCAACACTTTCACACATGAGAATGAGATGCAGCGGTTTACACTGGGAACCGACCTATAGCCGTTCGTAGCACTGACACCTACGCTCATACGCGCTGGTACCCGCGACGCCCGACGCGCGTCGGGTAGGGGAAAGTCGGGTAATTTCGATCAGCGCGTAACTTCGATCACATGATATATCCCTTCGTTTCTCTGCTGCCTAATCACATTGATATTTATACTATAGTGAAGACCAAACAATTCATAATCATGAGCTTTATGACGTACGTCGCGGAAGCCGACATACCCACCTATAAGCCGTAGTTATGATCTCCCTACAGCCGCATTTGTTTTTCGAAGTGATACAATGTCATAAAGTTTAAGGGACAGAGAACTTGTTCAAAGTGTTGAATGCTAAAAGAACATCTATTTTTAAGCGATATTAAGGCAATAAGATGATCGAAGTTAGACTCTAAAAATTGTGCGCTGGGTGTAAATTCGATCAGTCGGTCGGGCCAGTGGCGGATCTAGGGGGGGTTAGTGGGGTTGCAACCCCCCTCCCCCTTGGGAGCCAGAACATACAACAGATACATGTTAACACATACATAGATGTTAAAGTCTCAAGTCTTTAAATAGCAACCCCCCCTTGGGAACCTGAACATACACTGTTAAAGTCGGGTTCTCAATGCATTAAGTACCCCCCCCCCCCCTTCCCTATCGCACATATATACTTTAATAACAAAATACAACAGAGGGGTGAATTAAATACGAAAAAAACTACTTAAACTAAAATTTAAAAAAAATATATTTAATACGGCATACGTATACGTTGCTATCGATTCTGACTTCCTTTCCAATTCTGACCCGAAGGCAGAGACAAAATAACTGCTCCCCATTTTTGTCTAGACTGCTATTGGCAGTATTGGAGTTTGTCGGGTCAAAGACATATAAAGATCTCATAACAATGGTATACCATGAATAATTTACTACATTTTGGTTAATGCAGGGGCGGATCTAGGGGTGGGGGGGGCGGGGGTAGCACCCCCCCCCCCCCGCCACCCTTGGGAACCAGAACATACAACATACATGTTACTGCGCCTACCAGAACTGGCAGAGTAAGACAGACCTGATGAATTGTAAAGAATATTAGAAGTTGCTCATACTATCTATAATATATCTATATGTTTAGCCTAATCTATCTATCTATCTACATGTTACTATAGATGTTAAAGTCCCAAGTCTTCAGAGAACAACCCCCCCGGGTTATCCAAGCCCCCCCCCCCCCACCCCGGTCACAAGTTTTCAGAACCCCCCCCCCCTCCCTTTTCTCATACACTTTGTCCCGTGTCTGTACTCCCATAAACAAACATCGGATGATTAGGAGTTTAAAAAGATAATTGAATACGCTAGGCCTAGTGGACATGGCAATGAAGAAAAAATATAGCGACAACATGACCGGAAAAAGGAATTTTCTGATGTATATACTGTGGCGAGTCAGAATTGACAAGGCAGGTCAGAATTGACAATCACACACGTAAACCCCGCAGGACAAATTAAGCCCAGACACACGCGTCCACCGCTTCACTGCATGACTCAGTCATCGGATCTGCGGCATCGCGGCCGGTACATGATTCAGTTCTAAATTAGGCTGCATGCGCCTTGTAGTATGATATAACGTTACCGCACACTCTGTGAATCAGACACTTATAAAAAAGTAACTTCGCACGTTTTCACCGTTTCTCTGCCATAATCGACTCGACGTTCTCTACGTTCCAGCTAGCTGCAGGCATCCGGTTGGGGTTTCTCCGGAGGTACCACATCCCAGTCATTTTATCGCCTGAATAAAATTGCTTAGGTAAATCCGCCAGCGGAAAGCTAGTTTTTCTAGCCCGCGAAAGCAGTTGAAAATTATAATTTTGTTGTCTCATCGATACAAACTTGCAGGTAAAATATATAGCATAATGTGAAGTTTGTAACTTTTAATTATTTGTAGCATTTGCGAAGCGATTTGTCAATTGCTTTAGTGAGAATTTTAGTGAAAAGTCTCTGTAGTTTTAACTTCCCTATTATCGCCCATTTGTATTTTGTATATGGAAATGTTCAAAAAGCATAATTGGGTTCCTTGGGTTGACAGTTAAATTGATAGCGACTGGGTAACTGCAAGTTGTATGATGTGTGTACACAGGCATACTAAATCGAGGAGCGCAGAAGAGAGGTGGATACAGCGCTGATGTAGCTATGAGTATATTTGTAACTCCTCCCCCGCTCTCCGTTCTGCAACCATCAATTTTCTGTGGCTGTGTTTGTGTGTATAATTCTCCCTTAACTCATTGTATCTGG
This sequence comes from Arenicola marina, assembly GCA_964019135.1. NCBI lineage: Eukaryota > Metazoa > Annelida > Polychaeta > Arenicolidae > Arenicola > Arenicola marina. Next base: position 28,903,917 of record OZ025249.1, read on the forward strand.
ATTTTGGTCGTAGTTAGCCTTTTTATCCGATACGATTCTACATTAAATTTTGATAAATATGAGGGGAGCCCCAGGTTCGCCTCAAATATGAGTATGCCAATGACATCATTTGACCTTGTTTTCACACAGAAATCCTCCTGCATATATTACGCGTCATTTCCAACATCTAATCAGATTTAAGATCATGACTTTGAGTACTTTATGACTTAAAAATACCTGTATATTTGCTTCTGGCGGGAGCGAGAAGAAGCTTTTTGACCTGTCAATGATGTTCCGGCGGTTTCACCTAAACCCCTGAATTTAAGTTCTCCTCCCTCCGGAGGCTAGAGCATTGGGTTACTTTCAACTCTGCTACACTGACGAAATGTGGGATACACTGGTTGTTTAAACCAACTGGTATTGTGTCGACAAGTGGTACATCCAGAAGGTAACTTTCTCAGGAAACTGCGATGGATGATATAGACTTTCTGTATAAGACTATCTACATCCCATACAAGAATGTTACTGTAGATGAATCCATGGTGAAGTTCAAGGGTAGATTGGCCTTAAGACAATACTTGCCATCTAAACCACTCAAGTGGGGCATCAACAGATCAAGGTGTAGTTCCTCTGTGAATCAGATACTAAATATACATAAAACTTCCAAAATATACACAGGCCGCATTGCTGGACAACAGGAACATGGACTTTCCTTTTGTATTGTCATGGACCTGTTGGAAGAGCTGCAAGATTGTTCATGGAGAATTTTTACACCAGTGTAACTTTACTTGAAGCTCTTTATGCCTATGGGATCTTGGCATACAAAAAATATGCAGTGGTGGGTTTCACAAAGATGATATTAGGTAATACCAGTATTAACTTTAATACCGGCAAATTTTGTCTTAGGTAATACCGATTCGTAATACCGTTTCCCAAACGCAAATAAAGACGGTATTAGCTATGACCGGTATTAAGCGATTTAATACCGACTTTAATACCGATGAGTGACATCACAACATATAGCGACAAAATGCTAAACGTAAACGTGGTAGATCTATAAGCTTAGTTTATACGTTTCAATTTCTAAATCGAACTGTTTTTACCCACGAATGGGTCAGATTCAGGCAAACTTACCTCATTTAAATTAATATGTGTGGTCTAACGCTATATCCAACCAACGCTTTATTTCAAGGCGCCGGGTGAAGGATTACACACTTTTGACAAATATTTAACTTTTCAAATAGATCTACATGCTGGTATGGAAGTATAATCATGGCAAAAGTGACCTCGAGGTGGTTATATCCATTGTAAAACTCTTCTTTCAACTAGATCTATCAAATAAATGTTATCAATGTTTTGCCCATCTGTTTCGAGATCAATAAACATCTACATCTATGTGGCATGAGCATCGGTCTGAAGGCTGAGGTGAACTAAGAGTACAGCTCGACCTATATCCTGCTGTGAGACAATATAAGCGCAACAATGTAATACAAAGTTTCTAGCTCTATGACGACATGAACTCGTGACTCGATCTGTTTGTAAATGTGGCATCGGTATGGAATGATTTCCAACTGCTTAGATTTACCGCCCCTTTCGTCAGTTTTATTTTAAATCATAAAGCATAGAACACGAAAAGTCTGTCACAATAAACCTTGAAATGATGACACAGACAAAACCGGATTGCCTGCCCATATGAATGTGCCGTCGACTGCATTTATTGCCATCAAATCAAAGGACTTGTGCCAAGTTGTGGCTCCTCGGTCGGTATTATCAGCGCTAAACCTGCTACGACTCGGTATTAAAGTTAATACCGAGTTTAATACCGACATTCCCTTAATACCGTCTTTGTGAAACACGTCATAAAGTTGGTCTTAGGTTAATACCTATTTAATACCGGTATTAGCGTTAATACCGGTATTAAAAAGCTTTGTGAAACCCACCACAGGAATATGCATATGCTTGGCCAAAGTGCCATCAGGATACAATTTGTTAACATACTCAAATGAGAGAAGGCTTATATATCATTAGTATTCTAGCCAGAAATAAAAATTGACAAGATGCTTGATATGGTATAATATCAATGGTGCCATTGGTATGAATAAATGCTTCATATTTAGAGAAGTACCCGGTAATTTTTTTTAAATGGTGGAGTTCTGAAATGAAGAAGGGCCATCTGATTCTCAATTTGAGGGTCTATAGATTTTAATTCCTCTGGTATAATTTTCATCCTTCTCAATATATTTAAAAAGCTAGTTACTATGATAGCAGACCGCATATATAAGATGATAAGGTTTGCTTTGATGTCTTTTGTTTGAGCATCACCTAATAATTCTAAATCTACTGCAAAGTCAGGGACATGGTATGAAGCTACCGGTAACGGCGGATGATCTGCTTGGCTATAAGTTTCATGGATACAAACCATATCTAAAGTTATTTCTTCTATTGACAGTGCCATGCACAACCTTGTATTTTAAACTAGTAATGAAGTACAATCATTTATGGTATTTATATTATTTATTTTTAGGTCAAGACAATTACCATGGCTGTGGATAATGTTACAAAGTCTGGTCGCGTAAGTTGTCATCTGGTCTTCTTATCTTATCTAACAGTGTTATGTCTAAGTGCAATCTTTATATTATGATTGCATTCTTAATATTACTCTTTTATATAATTCTGTTGCCGGATGGATGCAAATGAAATAATTACTGTTGCCATGCGCAATATCAATAACTGCCAGCTTAACTACCGGTAATAATTGTTAAATACTGTGATCTCATTTGAAAGCTATTTTACTTATAAACAGTGCAAATGCTCTCCTTAATTAGAGAATTGATTTCTATAGTAAAATTATGTTTGTTTGCAAGTAACAGTAATTATCGTAACCAAGTGACACTTCTGATGACCTTCAAAGGTCATCAGAAGTTTGAAGGTTCGTTTCGATATTGATATTAGACATTGTTGTTGTGAACTATTGTGTACAAATCATGCTATAATCCTGGACAAACCAACCTTCCAGGTCCGCAAAAAATCGGCTAAGCTGATCGAGATGGAGGAAGCAGAGGAACTTGAGAAAAAATTTCTTAAGCCAACTGGGAAACCACTACCGGTAGTGCGGGGGACTCCAACAGTGTCTAGAATGCTGAAATCTGGACCCAAGAGCCCGCCAGAAGAGCTAATTGTGGCAAAGAAAGCAAAACAGAAGAAAGATGTTGGAGCCATTTCGGTGACTCCGCTCCTTGCTAGACATGGTGCGCTAGAGGAGCCTATGAAAAATAGTGAAAAGCTGGATACAAAACCACAACGGATAGAAGGCAATAACAGTATGTACAAGAAGAAGCAGAGATGCATACAAATGTTTTTGTGGATATTGGTGGCTTCTGTTAAGATCTATATATATAATATCGTTTGTACGTGGTTATGTATATATACTTCATGTACGTCTTTTTATAGCGATTATCCCAACTCATAAATTCTTTTACGGCAAAGGAGTATCAGGTATTAATATTTAGGGACCGCTTCAACTTAGATATGCCCAATTTGGCTGGACTGAACTGACTTCTGAACAGTGGGATAGCTTAGGAGACAACATGCTTAATATTGTTCTGTTTTTTTTCAGTGAAGGCCTATAAAGAGAGTGGTAAACATAAAGTGGTCCCTGAAGTCCCTCAAAGGCTTCCCAAAGTGAAGCCAGATCCGGGGGGGGCTTCTAAAGAGATATCGCCCCCAGTCAGGTTGGCCAGTATTAACAAAAGTGTGTCTCCGAACAAATCCAACAAGAAAGTAAATAAAGAAAAAGATCCATCCGACTTAAAAAAACGGAAGACTAAAAAGAAAGAGAAACTCCAGCGAGTAGATGGGCAAGAGGGAGGACTTAAGATGAAGATCGTGCTGTCTGAGGCTAGCTGCCATCCCCAGAAGGCCATTTTGGACCCTGACATATCTGCCGCCCCCGTCATTGCCTCGATTATCGCCACCCCCTTCCACAACCACGACGATCATCAGCCTGCCATATGGCCCGGCCACAGTGACTCAGAGCCCTCGGCCGCCGCCAACCCAGCAACCGTCAAACCATTAAAGAAAAAGAAGAAGAAAATCCCGAAGGACAAATCTTTAAACGACGAAGTAGGACTCCTTGCGCCGAAAACGATGCTTAATGACGATATCGACATTAACGGCTCGCAGCCCTTACCTCAGAACTCCATAGCTAGGCTGAAAGAGGAGGACGACGAGGAGGAGGCTGGTGTCTTTGGGTTGAAGGACACCAGTGACATCAGCAGTCTTATCATCGACGAGTCCACTGCGCGGAAAAAGCAGAAGAAACGCATCAGGATGAAGAGTCTGGATCGCCTGCTGAAGAAACGAGCCCGCATCGAGGAGAAAGTGGATCCTGTCGAAGGTGAGTCGTGGAGGTCACCCGCTACTTTAATGTAAATGCTGACCCGTAGGCGTATCCAGCACCGACATAACTTGTTACCGACTCATATCCTGGTGTGTCCTTCTACTCAGCCTGATCCACTATATACTATCATCCTAATCAGCCAGAGCCAGTGAACATTATAATGCTACAAATCCCAATCTACTCTGACAATATTATCCTATCCTGGGTGAACCACTGAACGTTGTTGACCCTACTCAGTCTGACCAACTGAACTTCTATCATCGTACTCATCTCGGCTTTCGGGACATTATTGATCTGCTCATTCCACTCCAGCGAACAGTACTATTATTATCCACTGAAGATTACAGTTAATCCATACACCGACTTGCTGTTATGGTTCATCAAAACCATGTCAGACACCCTTGCAAATCTAGCATTTCGCCCACATAGTCTTTCTGGTGACGAATTAGGGTAGTTTTACTATGGAAACAAACCATGTGTCCCTTGACATTTAAGCTAAGATGTGCATACCGGTGTCTTTGTATATATTTCTTTTTGGTTCATGATGATTCCTATTTCTCTAAAAGTCCACCAATGGCAATAATATAAATAATTTATACCGATTTCAGCAGAAGTGGACCTTTCTTTTTTGGCTGTAGATTCTACCGTGAAAAGAGGTTGGTATAGAACTTGCTAGTGGTGCTGTTACAGTTGCTTCAGTTCGCGCGCGTGATATTGTGACATATCGTTGCGCAAGACTGAAGAATGTTTTTGATTGTACCTATATTGCGCCTTATTTGGTTATTTGATGACCAATATATACTTTTATGATTTTTACGCCATGTATTCAAGACATTATGGCACTCATTTATTTTATTGCCACGGTTACAAATTTTGAATCTAACAAGCAATGTTGTCAATTGGTTATCTATGTCACCGTTTGTAAATATGTTTTGCCCATTTCCTTTTTGGGGCACTTTGATATTTAGTTTACATTTAAATGTTCAGTAATTTTACCATTTTCACTTGTCATTTTGCTTTGGTTGCTTTTGCTCTTAAAGTTGGATGTGTTTTGTTGTTGTCCTAACTGAAGAAATAGATAGCTTATATTTTGATCCTATTGGGCCATTATTGGCTCTGTCGTGGTGGTTGCCTCCATGGCTGAATCATCATGTGAGAAACAAAAAACGTATAAACACACAAGTTCACTGGTCAAGTTTACGCTCTGAATAATACTGTATCTTTTCATGTCTCGCGTCTTCTGTTACTACATGTGGAACCTGTGAGACTTTATTGCTCACGTCTTCTGTTACTAAATGTAGAACCTGTGAGACCTCATTACTCACGTCTTCTGTTACTACATGTAGAACCTGGGAGACTTCATTGCTCACGTCTTCTGTTACTACATGTAGAACCTGTAAGTGCTAACGCCCACTGGACGCGTTTGCGACGCGGCGACGTAACTGACGCGGCGCGGAAAAATAGGACAGTTGAGTTGCGCTTGGCTAACGCCCACTGCACGCGTCAGCGGGACGGCACCGGCGCGGTGCCGTCGCGGTACCGTCGAGGCTCCGCGGTGAGATAGGACATGTTCTATTTTTCGGTCGTCGGTCGGCCAATGAGACAAAAGAATGAAATTCAGCGCGATGCACACTCTCCAACCTGTCAGTAAAAGCCTTTGTTTCGGACACAAGGACGCGAAAGTTGGTGGAGACATGATACCAGATCCAGCAACTCTTGAAACTGCACTGGTGTCAATCTGAAGTTAATTTAGGTCCGAAAACTCTCATCGTTTGCATTTTTTAGCTCCTGCATGAGCCTGTGGTATTCGCCCAGCGCCAGTCTTCTTTGAAGAGTGCAAAACATCCAATACCTCTTCCTTCTGCGACGTCTTTCCGTTGCTAACAGCATGAGTGCGTCATCATCATCAGAACCTATCTTCCATTTGTTTCAAAATATCGCCAATATCTAAAAATAGCCTAAAGCCGTTAATTCAGACAGCTGCTATACCAGTATACGGTCACTCACGACTACCGCGTGCAGTGGGCTATAGCCACCGCGACCGAACCGCGCCGCCTACGTTCCGTCGCCGCGTCAGTTCCGTCACTGCGCCGTGAACGCGTCCAGTGGGCTTCAGCAGTGAGACTTCATTGTTCACGTCTTCTGTTACTACATGTAGAACCTGTGAGACTTCATTGCTCACGTCTTCTGTTACTACATGTAGAACCTGTGAGACTTCATTGCTCACGTCTTCTGTTACTACATGTAGAACCTGTAAGACTTCATTGCTCACGTCTTCTGTTACTACATGTAGAACCTGTAAGACTTCATTGCTCACGTCTTCTGTTACTCCATGTAGAACCTGTGAGACTTCATTGCTCACGTCTTCTGTTACTACATGTAGAACCTGTGAGACTTCATTGATCACGTCTTCTGTTATTACATGTAGAACCTGTGAGACTTCATTGCTCACGTTTTACATTTAGAATCTGTGAGACTATGAGTTTCTCCCGCCTTCTGTTGGTTATTTAGAACCTGGTCTGAAGTCGACGAGGTTCACGAACGCGAGCGCCATGGCCATGAAGGTCAAAACGTCAGCAGAGCGCAAAGCCAGCTTCGTCAAGGACAAGGCCCAGGGGAAATTCAAGGTACAGTAGTCCAGTCCACCCGGAAATCACTGATGTAGTTAATGTCAATTTCGTGAAAGCATAGTTTGTCTTTTTGTGGACCATGCGTCCTGTTTGATTATGGCGTGCGTTGGTTTGAGGATTTAATCTATTATACATACATAATGTATATAAATGATTTTGGAATAGACTGAAAGTTTCTCTGACGACATATCAATTAGCTGTAGCAAATTTTAGGTCCGATCTGCGTGATGAGCGATGCATGGTCTCTGTAAGACTATACCGTTGGTTGTATTTTGTTAGAAGAAACGCAGAAAGGGCCCCACAGCATACACGATGTTCAGTAACCACTACCGAGCCAAGGTGTTGGCGGAAAATCCCGGCATAGGTATGTAGTTTATCTTGTTTACATTATGTTGGCGTAGCATTGTTATTGGTTGATTTATGGAGTGCGTGGTTTGCCGGTCTGTGATCAATGCTACTTTATGTTTGTACAGATATACTACTGTACCAGTCTACAGGGATTAAGCTGTACTTGAAAAGTACTGGGTTAAACTGCCACATATGACAAGAAGGGTTGTTTGGTTGTAGCAGGACAATGCTGATGGCTTACCGAATATAACATGTAAAATTCAGAGGAGATTCTAACGCGCTATTTCGGCCCTTTCTATAGCTATAAAAGCACTGACAGTAGATACATTGCGCAGATCACGCAATGTTTTTTGGTTTGAGCTTTCACTTGTAATGCATGTAATGTACTAAGGTTGCACGGTGTCTTGCAGATTTTGCACAGATCAGTAAGAGACTGGGTGAGATCTGGCAATCACTCCCGCAGAAGGAGAAAATCGTAAGTAACGAGGCCCTCATTCTTCGGTATATGACCGCAAATATGAAATACTATCGTCACGGTAACAAAAACACGCGCATACTTGCTAGAGTTTGACCAAATATATCAAGTGTTCACCTGCAGACAAGTTGATAATTAAGCATAAATGAATCTTTAGATCCATTTGTTTTTACTTTTATTAAATGGGTCCCATTTAATTAAAGTCAATTTCTGGCCATGATAGTGGATATTTCCCTGGCGATAACTTTCGATTGATTCTGGGATCTTGCCGTTAACGTTAACCTTGTCGGAGTTAAAAATAATCCGTTCACGTCCACCCTCGCAAGAGCTGGATTGGTTGGTTGGTTGTATATTCAGGACACTTTAACCACTTTTGGTCTCGCCAGAGCTGGAAGCGGAAAGCCAAGCGGCGGGTGAACAAGCTGATTAGCATCGTCAAGGGTCCCAAGGAGTCGCTCTACGCCAAGCTGCGGCGGAACCAGCGGCCGCACAGCCTGGCTATGATTGGCCGCCCCTCCACCTCCACCCTCACCCGCCTCCTCACCAGCGGCGCCAGCGGTGGCGCCAGCGGCAGCGCCACCGCTGGCGGGTCCTTGCTGGACAGCCCGGGCGACAGGAGCACGGTCGGTGATTGGCCACAGTGGATGGCCCACGTGACCATCCTCAACTGCCCTACTTTATATCTGTCATTTATTGTATTTAAGGATATATTGAAGTTGCGTTAATGGTGATAATGAGAATAAAGTAGTGCTCGTGGTGTCTCCAGGACTTTTTTTACGAGGCGTAAATAGTGTTTAACAACGGGGTATTGAAAATATTTATTTATTATTTATTTTATTAATTTGCTCAGAATTACATACTATCTCATTGTGCGTGTTGCATTGGCCTTGCAGGGAACGCAGTGTAATCCAATAGATGTGGCCGCTCATCTGAAACTGCTGGGGGACTCGCTGAGCATCATAGGGTCTCGGCTACAAGAACATCGAGTATGTGACTGCGCATGTTGCACCCCAGCCCATGTCAGTTTCTCTGGAGGCTTCTTTGGCCCATCTGAGCCTCCATGGGCCAAGAAGTGGGATATTATGACAATAAAAAGCAATTATATTTTTGATAAGTATGTCTTATGTAGTATTAAACGAAAAAATATGTTCTACGGTAATTGGACGGTGAATATATTTTCACTCTACATGAAAACACGTGAAAAAAATTGGTTATTTAGAATAATAGTTTAGTATATATTTATGACATCACCATTTACGTGTATTTTAGTTGGCAACTTCCGTTTTTTCTGTCCTGCAGGGCCCCATTGCAGTGCAGGGCAGCCTCTCTGTGCTGCTAGACTCCGCGCTCTGTGCCATGGCGCCCCTGCTCGCTCTGACCGACCTCGTGCCCGAGTACCGCACCATTCCCGCCAGCGTGCGGACAGAGACTCTCGACAACATCGCCTACATCATGCCAGGCATCGGATAGCGGCCACCCACCCAGCCACCCACTCACCCTCATACCACACTGGACAGCATGGCCTACATCATGGCAGACATGGATAGCGGCCACCCACCCAGCCACCCACTCACCCTCATACAACACTGGACAGCATGGCCTACATCATGCCAGGCATCGGATAGCGGCCACCCACCCAGCCACCCACTCACCCTCATACCACACTGGACAGCATGGCCTACATCATGGCAGACATGGATAGCGGCCACCCACCCAGCCACCCACTCACCCTCATACCACACTGGACAGCATGGCCTACATCATGGCAGACATCGGATAGCGGCCACCCACCCACCCACCCACCCAGCCACCCACTCACCCTCATACCACACTGGACAGCATGGCCTACATCATGGCAGACATGGATAGCGACCACCCACCCAGCCACCCACTCACCCTCATACCACACTGGACAGCATGGCCTACATCATGGCAGACATGGATAGCGGCCACCCACCCACCCACCCAGCCAACCACCCACTCACTCTCATACCACACTGGACAGCATGGCCTACATCATGGCAGACATGGATAGCGGCCACCCACCCACCCACCCAGCCAACCACCCACTCACTCTCATACCACACTGGACAGCATGGCCTACATCATGGCAGACATGGATAGCGGCCACCCACCCACCCACCCAGCCAACCACCCACTCACTCTCATACCACACTGGACAGCATGGCCTACATCATGGCAGACATGGATAGCGGCCACCCACCCACCCACCCAGCCGACCACCCACTCACCCTCATACCACACTGGACAGCATGGCCTACATCATGGCAGACACCGGATAGCGTCATCCTTTCATCATTGTGTAGGTCTCGGTCGTATGCAGCCCGGAAGTGTTCACACACAGGAAGCATACACACGTACCAGTGCAGATGGCGGAGTGGTGTTTCACAATAGAGCGAGGACTCGCAAGCACGCTCACCCGCCCGAAGTCGTCACATCCTATGGCGATCAGCGCTCCAACCATTACGTCCTATGACGTCGTATAGCTTGATCCACTCTCGTCATATGAGCTTCTTGCTACGGTATCAATGGTTGGTAATAATAATAATGCTAGCATTACTAGTCAAGTGACTAACTTTCTTTTGCGTACAATCTTGCAGACCAATCTTGTCATGGATGGGCAAACGGTAGGTAGAAGCGGGGGGAGGGCTTCACTGGATGGGTGTAGTGTAGTCGGTACTATTTTTTATTCTAGCGATCAAATCTGCTCCAACGATGGAGCCTGTGTAGAGTAGTTAGCAGCGCAATCCAGACCGAATCGGAGAATTGCTTCACATGTATACCATTAATGTCTGGTCCCAGGAGGTTCCCTGACCCGGTGTGGCTAGTGTGTGCACAAAGTTGGCATCTAGCACCAACTCATTCATCCTTCACTGCTGATCAAAGTCCTCTTTCTCAGTGACTCCAGCCTGTGACTTACAATGGAGGCGTGTGTTTGTGTAAATCATGTTGTTCTGACTCATTACCCCACTACAAACTGGGAGGGTGTGTCGCGTGTTAGTTTTTTGAACAATCTTACCATGTATATGGTATTTATTTAAATTGACTTCTGCAGTAATCGACTTTGGTTTTTACATTGATCTCCTGAGGCTAGATCTTTAAGTTTTATGTTCCAGCATGGTGTTTTCTTTTAAGACTAGATGTCTTGTGTTTTACAAGACAGGTTTTCATATCGGCAACCTAAGGGAGATGTGTAAACCACGTTCTCCTTATGGGGGGTAGGGGGGGGAGGGGGCGCCAGGGTAGAAGGGGTGTGTGTTCCTAATTATGTTCCCCGTGTCAAAAAGTCACTCACTAAAGAGGATCTGGTGTCCTTTCAACCCTTGCGACTTCGTCCATAAATATGACAATATGACTGCTTGCTGGTCTGCAGCTCACGGCGAAAGTTAAATTTTTATCTTCCATTTTTTTTCATTCTCGTATTACTCCTATCATCCCAAGTGTTTTATCAGCCGCTGCATCTGGCAACAGAACCGCGAAGAACATGGTTGTCTGTTGAGGAGAGCCTTGTACATTTTGTATATACACATCGTTCGTCATTAAGCATGTACATTCTACTATATTTATTGTGAATATTTCCATTTGGATCTATATAGATAGATACCATTGGTGTTACTAAGTTCCGAATGTTCCTAAGGATACATGCCCAAAGCATCTATCGCTTCACGTTGAAATATTTAACATAGTTATAAAACCATGTTGTATAACGTTGTTTACTATGATTTAAGTATTGTGGTCCCATTTCGCTGTAGAATAAGGACTGATTGATATTATAAATCAATTGAAGACGTGAACAGAATTCCCAGTAGACTTAATTCCTCGTAAGCCACAGTTGATGAAACAGGTGTTTGAAGTGTCTTAGGTAAAGTGTTCCCTTGTGCATTTAAACGTTCGGAGGGCAGCTGTCTGTATGAAAGAGATATTCGTATCGAGATGTACAGCAAGAAATAAACAAGTTTCATGAATTGATCAGTCTTAATACTGCTTAGTGATTATGTTCATGGAGTTTGCGTTTTACTAGTGTGTAAGAAATCTTTTTTTTTTTTAAAGCAAAAAGTAAATATTCTTCACGGGAGAATTCAAGATATCGACCTGAAACGCGAGAAGCATCAATAAGAAGTGCTGTATTAATATATACAAGCAGAGCAGAAGTCTTTCAAAATCTTCACTAGTTTGCGCCGTTCAAAACCTACAGTATTCGATCATGATTTCAAATTATGACGTTTGTCATATTGTAATCGTCTGTTGTGTAATAGTTTAGAAATAGCTTTTACGAGGGGTAGTTCGGTCCTCTTGAAGTAGGTGTGACTTATGGTTACTGTTACACCGTAAGGGTGGAGGAAATTTCAAAAGTGGCCTCCCTAGTTTAGTTGGTAAGCAGGTCCACGGCTATAGAGAACAGATTGTCGGTACAAACCCCGGCACCTGCTGGCGCAATTTTGACAAAAGAGTCCTAAAACACACAACATTCATTTGTCAGCATGAACTTATTTAAAGTCTTAATATTACATCCAACTTCAACGAAAGCGTGAACTTGTATACAAATGCAGCCTTTATTCATGGAGGTGCTTTTACACCGAAAAATGCATTAGATAAGCTATTTGGAGCAGACCGTGCCACAAGCAAGTATTGCAAACTCAACAAAACAACGTACAGACATGTTCCATTATATACAATACGTCGCATAAAACATAATTTAATTCATTCCGTATACTTCAGCGACGATATCATTATCACAACTTCCCAACTGAGATGAGCAGGTCGCCACGCACATGGAAATACAGCGTGTTAACCACGTAAAATAGAAAGGAAATATCGGATGCCTTCATGATCACCATATCAATACCGCCCCGTACCGTGTAAGCATACTGAAGCTAAACAGGTTGGCATTATCAGTCATCCTATCACAAACCAGACGAATCCGTAGCAAAAGAATTCTCACCAATTGAAACTGTGGATACTGTACAAGCTTTTGTTAGAGCCGAGTATCGCTTCATCAGTGCGGTACCGATTAAGATACTTCAGGTATTGAATAGTGAATACAATTCGCTCAAATTCAGTTCAATTCAATCACAGGGATGAACCATAGCTCGACCACAGCCCGTGATCGAGTTATTTGTAGGAGATATGTGCGCCATGTTGGATTCTGCTAAGAGAGCTTCACACCAGCACTTGGCATGGATTTATTCTCAAGGCCCGCAGTCCGCCAGTCGATAACCTGGTGGTTTATATTATATAAGTATAAATATATATATGTATATTAAAGGTGGGAGACCAACACGCTTGAAAATTACACTGAAGGACTGAATCGACATGCATGTGCCCAGTCACATTTAACACCTACATCTCGCGTCATAGACAGCAGCGGTCGTTTCTTTATACAAACAAGGGGAGCTCACATATTACTCACGACTAAAGAACATAGACTTCATGGGATTTGCTCGATCTATCAGATGTATGCATATTTTGTAGTTATACCTAATGTAAACATTTTATAATAGCATAATACCTGCAGAAAGTTATGGAATATCACATTATTTGCCCACAATTCAATACAAAAATTCAAGATTAAGGACCGTGAGCACCCACTGCAGTGTACTACACACGACACAGAAGTAAGGCAGGTTATTACGAACAGAGTTGGCGCCGCTGTCACCCTTACGATTGACATGTGTACGGGACACAGCTGTTACTGATATGTATTGGTTATCATTGCTTACCATTCAGGTCAACGAAGAAAGTGAGGGGCAGATTTCTCGTCACATTGTTTTTCCATTCAGGACGTACACCGTTACATATATTTATATATATTTATGTGCGAAATAACACGATGTTAAACACACACAAACGAATGCTAGCTAGGGCCAATAGCGGATCCTTGCATATACAACATGCAAATTACCACAAAATGCATAACGATATTGATTACTAAAGTACACATGGCACCTTAAGACCGAACAAACTCAGTTTCACATGCCATTGCTCCCTATTTAAAGTAATAATTCGCCCAAAATAATGTTCAGCCTGTTAACCGCGATTTGATTCAGCATAGGATAGCAATATGGGATGGACCATCGAAGGACGTGTCAACCAGAACGAGAGGTGAACTTGCGCAATAGATAGAACACCATGTGAATTCATGCTTCAAGTTCTAGAGAATGTGGGCCAAGGGCGAGTATGACATCACAACAAAACACAACGCAATAACAGATCTTTACTTTCCATGTCTACGTTCAGTCATTCGGTCCGTATTATGCTCTTGGGCGGCTGATTTCGATCACAAACTGAATCGCCGAAAAAGAAAAGTACGCTTTTATATTAAGAAGTGTTATATTTGGTCATATGGAAGCCGCTTGGATGACTGACAAAATACTCGTAAATGTCTGTGATGACAAACAATGCCAACTGGGAACTGTACCAGGAAATAACACGTGATGGGGTGAAATAAAACGAGGATTTCCTCCTTTAAACGTAGCAACATATGATCCTCGATTGAACCATTGGACGCTTGCCGAAGGCTTAGGGCATTACATTCAGAAAGTCAGGGCGCATGACCTTCACTAACGTCGTGGCACACGACCTTCAATGTCATTGTGGATACCTTCACCGAGATCACGGCGCACGAGATCACGGCGCATGAGATTCACGACACCCGAGATTCACTGTCAGCGCTACGACTGGTCGTCCTCATCGTGACTAGAACGACCTTGACCTTGTCCATTTCCCTCCTCCTGTCCGTGACGGTTGAAGAGCGCCATGCGGACCTGGTCGACGTGCTCGGAGACGCGTCCGTTCAGCTCGCCTGCGTTATCTCCCTGCTCGTTCTGTTTGTGAACCCCGTGTCTGATGACCGTGGGTGTAACATCCCCGGCCACGAGGTAGGAGCTCTCCATGGAGTGGCAGCGCGCGGGGTCCGTCACTCCGGCGCTTCTGGGTCGCGACAGCGTCCTGGGCAATCAAACGTGTACATATCTAAGACGCTGAGCAAACAGGCAGCATTTCGAATCTTATTCCGTCATAAGTATTTCGGCGTTAAGAATCTTAATCTTGCAGACAAAATCAATGTCCGTTTATAGTCCTTATAAGCACCATGGTACTAAAACTAGTCTAGGTAATTAAACCAATACTATGATGTCTAAAATAACTATGATGTCTAAAATAACTATGATGTCTATAATAACTATTATGTCTATAATAACTATGATGTCTATAATAACTATGATGTCTATAATAACTATGATGTCTATAATAACTATTATGTCTATAATAACTATGATGTCTATAATAACTATGATGTCTATAATAACTATGATGTCTATAATAACTATGATATCTATAATAACTATGATATCTATAATAACTATTATGTCTGATGTCTATAATAAAACAGAAGGAACAGGATAAAAGTCGTAAATGTCAACAACCAAACTATGTTACTAAATATATATACGATATAAATTAGTAAAAGAGTCCACATTGAAACCAAATCTTGCTAATTAATATAACCATATTGTGCGAAAACATGCGTACCAAACTTCAAGTGCATCGGTGTGTTAAAATTGTTGGTTAATTCAAAAATATGACAACTCCACTCAAATACAGACTGATAATTGGGTTGCATATTAACAAAGTTTGTGATCGATATATAAATTAAAAGGAGAACCTCCGTACCGCTCTTATGGTTTGTCTACACTTTGCCTGGTGTTTGTTGAGAACGTACCACCCGTTTGTTGAGAAAGTATCTCGCATTTGTTGAGAATGTATCTAGCTAGCTGCTGTTGTTTGCTTGTTGTCATGGCTAGGCCTAGCTCTTGCCAAGCCCATGTGACATATTCCATCGTGTACCCTAACAACATTCCGCGCTCACAGCTGTCCGACATGACATTGTGACTTCACTCTTTACACACTTTCCTCCCACACCAGAGCCTTAAGCCGCGGGGCCAGTGCCTTAACACTTTAGTTCTACTGGCACTACAGGCTGGCGCAGAGAGGGAGAGGAGCTTACGGCTGGTGGGCCGGGGAGGGCAGCCCGAGACGCTTGTAGAGCTCGGCGGTAGACGGGGTGCTGGTGCGGGGTCGATCCCAAAACTTGGGGGTCCTGGGGTCGACGTCCTCACTCTGGGACGACTGGGGCGCCGGGGAAAAGTTGGGGGCTGCGGGCAAAATTCCTGACGGAGGGAGGAGGATGTTAACCAATGCCAGCTCATTAAAGTAATGTCAGTGGATCTGAAGCCAAGACGGTAACATAAGAAACGTAACAGCTGTTAATATAATTTGCCGTTGATATAATTCGATGAGTGATCGTTTGTTTCATTCGGCGAAAGGGTCACATCCTTCCAAACGAATGCAATGAAACCAGATTCCTCGAAAGCTGACAACTACGCCGAGAGGGGAAGCATTTACTTAATAAGTGAAAGTACTGGCATCAGTATGTAAATATACTGGCAACGAACTTCTCGCGATGGTCTGAAAAGCACCGTGAGTTAGTACAAGGCGGGGAGATCAACATCTGTGGCCCAGCAATGGTTGCGATCAGTCATCAGACACAGTGTAGTTAACAAATTATAGGAAGAGAAGGAGAGAAACATATTTTTTGTGTCCGCGAAAGGGAAGACTACACTAACTTCAGATGACTGATCACATACCATCTTGACACCAGGACACACAATACATGAAAAAACCTGAAACGTGGATGAGAAAAATCATCGAATCCACAACCACCAAAAACTCATGCCATGTTATTTGATCCCAAATTTACCGCTTCAAAAACATAAAAAACAGCATAGAACATTTCCAAACTGGCGTGGGTGAGAGATCAACAGGTAACGGTGCAGGCAGGGGCGTGGGGTCAATGTGGGTGTTGTGGGGTGGGGGGGTGGGGGCGGGGGGAGAGGGGGGGGGGTGAGGGTGTCGGGCCGGGGTGAAGGGGGGGGGGGGGGGGGGCGCCTTACTCGGTGTGTTTGTGGAGGAGACCCAGGGAGCGGTACAGGTCCACCGTGCCCGGGGTGGCCACGTGACCGCCACGTGGTGGAGACAGAGCCGGCCTCCCGCGGGTGTACCACGGCGTCTCCAGCATACCTAAACAATCCATGCCTGGAGCACATGGCCGTAAAGTAAGGCGCACTTAATACGTATATTTCATTATTAATCAATACAATTATTATTGGTTTCTATATCAGAGCACGAGTCATGCAAAGAAAGTAGTTTCCACTGAAACTAAAACACGCAGAAAATATGGTTACACATATACATACACAGTTTACCCATGAATAGTATTATCATGATTTACATACCAAGCTTTATTAATTTCATGGCATGGCATGGTAAAAATATCATTAACTTAGTACAAACACTTCAACTGCATCAAGCTACGTCGCCTCCCTAATACTATCGTTGTCGGGGAACAAATCGTAGTCAACCAATATTGGATGTCGCTTGGTCTTCTTACTGATGTCTTATGATTAAACACATTAAACCTACTTCTTGTCTTGCCCGTGTGCACCGACATCCACGAGTGACTTTGAGAAACTTTGTTCTGGAACGGGGTCATCTCGAGAAATTGCTTTTGCATGTGAGCGCTCTTCTCGTCCTCAAAGTTCTTCCTCTGAAATAACAACCGAATATGAATATATATAGAGTACACGTACTTGACAACTACAACTACTAGTTCATGATGACAACCATAAATAACATACATATATCACTACAATTCATACTAAGGATCACGTGAAGATAATTCACTGGCATTAATACAACTAATAATAAATACATACAAAACTACTGATGTTGTTTTACTAATATCGCTTTAATAATATTGCGCGGTGAATATTGTCTGGATATTGCTATTTTATTATTGATATTTTAATATTGTCCCTCAGTACTGCTTGAGGAGACCCGTTGTGGTGCTGGCGCACCCTGCTTACCTCTCGGCCGAGGCGGATAGCGGCGTCCGTCAGCGTCCTCCTCTCCGTATCCAGGTTGTCCTTCTGGTGCCCGAAGAGACGCCGCTCTCCGGCCAGACACTCTCGCTCCTCCAGCAGGTCAGCGTCGTGCAGGAACGACTGCTGGTCGTCCAGCTGCGGGGGCTGCAGCGTGTGCTGTGGGACATGGCAATGAGAGAGTGGTACCGACTGGGCGGCAATGTCCCATATCTACCTGGGAAACAGCTACGGGGGCTGCAGCGTGTGCTGTGGGACATAGTAATGAGAGAGTGGTACTGACTGGGCGGCAATGTCCTATATCTAGCCGGGAAACAGCTGCGGGGGCTGCAGCGTGTGCTGTGGGACATGGCAATGAGAGAGTGGTACCGACTGGGCGGCAATGTCCTATATCTAGCTGGGAAACAGCTGCGGGGGCTGCAGCGTGTGCTGTGGGACATGGCAATGAGAGAGTGGTACTGACTGGGCGGCAATGTCCCATATCTACCTGGGAAACGGCTGCGGGGGCTGCAGCGTGTGCTGTGGAACATGGCAATGAGAGAGTGGTACTGAGTGGGCGGCAATGTCCCATATCTACCTGGGAAACAGCTGCGGGGGCTGCAGCGTGTGCTGTGGGACATGGCAATGAGAGAGTGGTACTGACTGGGCGGCAATGTCCTATATCTACCTGTGTGTTAAACAGTTGCTGGGCTTGCTGTTGGGGACGCGTTATAATTAAACGCCCGCAAGGAGATTAAAGGAGAGATGGCGAGAATGGAAATCAGCTTCTTTCCGTTTACCTCACAAGCAGTGTCCTAGCAATCTAGAATTTTTCTGGATACTGCCTCTGTACCAACCTGGAGTAGTTCTTCGTGCAGGTCAATTACACTTCACTGACTGTACCAACCCAGAGTAGTTCTTCCTGCAGGTCAAAGATACTTCACCGACTGTACCAACGTGGACTAGTTCCTCCTGCAGGTCAATGATACTTCACCGACTGTACCAACCTGCACTAGTTCCTCCTGTAGGTCAATGATACTTCACCGACTGTACCAACCTGGAGTAGTTTTTCCTGCAGGTAAATGATACTTTACCGACTGTACCAAACTGGAGTAGTTCCTCCTGTAGGTCAATGAAACTTCACCGACTGTACCAACATGGAGTAGTTCTTCCTGCAGGTCAATGATACTTCACCGACTGTACCAAGCTGGAGTAGTTCCTCCTGCAGGTCAATGATACTTCACCGACTGTACCAACCTGGAGTAGTTCCTCCTGCAGGTCAATGAAACTTCACCGACTGTACCAACATGGAGTAGTTCTTCCTGCAGGTCAATGATACTTCACCGACTGTACCAAGCTGGAGTAGTTCCTCCTGCAGGTCAATGATACTTCACCGACTGTACCAACCTGGAGTAGTTCCTCCTGCAGGTCAATGATACTTCACCGACTGTACCAACCTGCACTAATTCCTCCTGTAGGTCAATGATACTTCACCGACTGTACCAAGCTGGAGTAGTTCTTCCTGCAGGTCAATGATACTTTACCGACTGCACCAAACTGGAGTAGTTCCTCCTGTAGGTCAATGATACTTCACCGACTGTACCAACCTGGAGCAGTTCTTCTTGCAGGTCAATTTTACTTCACCGACTGCACCAACATGGAGTAGTTCTTCCTGCAGGTCAATAATACTTCAGCGACTGTACCAACCTGGAGTAGTTCCTCCTGTAGGTCAATGATACTTCAGCGACTGTACCAACCTGGAGCAGTTCCTCCTGCAGGTCAATGATACTTCACCGACTGTACCAACCTGGCGTAGTTCTTCCTGCAGGTCAATAATACTTCATCGACTGTACCAACCTGGAGTAGTTCCTCCTGTAGGTCAATGATACTTCACCGACTGTACCAACCTGGAGCAGTTCCTCCTGCAGGTCAATGATATTTCACCGACTGTACCAACCTGGAGTAGTTCTTCTTGCAGGTCAATAATACTTCACCGACTGTACCAACCTGGAGCAGTTCCTCCTGCAGGTCAATGATACTTCACCGACTGTACCAAGCTGGAGTAGTTCTTCCTGCAGGTCAATAATACTTCACCGACTGTACCAACCTGGAGTAGTTCATCCTGCAGGTCAATGATACTTCACCGACTGTACCAACCTGGAGCAGTTCCTCCTGCAGGTCAATGATACTTCACTGACTGTACCAACCTGCACTAGTTCCTCCTGCAGGTCAATAATACTTCACCGACTGTACCAACCTGGAGTAGTTCCTCCTGCAGGTCAATGATACTTCACCGACTGTACCAAACTGGAGTAGTTCCTCCTGCCGGTCAATGATACTTTACCGACTGTACCAACCTGGAGTAGTTCCTCCTGCCGGTCAATGATACTTCACCGACTGTACCAAACTGGAGTAGTTCCTCCTGTAGGTCAAAGATACTTCACCGACTGTACCAACCTGGAGTAGTTCTTCTTGCAGGTCAATGATACTTCACCGACTATACCAACCTGGAGTAGTTCCTCCTGTAGGTCAATGATACTTCACCGACTGTACCAACCTGGAGTAGTTCCTCCTGTAGGTCAATGATACTTCACCGACTGTACCAACCTGGAGTAGTTCCTCCTGCTGCTCAATGATACTGCGGTACCGCTGCAGCTGTTTGTTGACTTTATCCATCTCCTCTCTGTGTTTGTCATCAACTAAGGCCTTCGTTGGAGAAGTCTTCCTGTCACTCCCACGGTTCTCTGGCAATAACAGCAGCAGGAATTCTAAGTAAGTCACTAACATCTTGTAACTCACAAATAACACACGATTTCTCACCATTATTACGTACCTGATTAATATATATCGTTACACATTCACATATTGCAACTCACTAAAGGGTTTTACCCATGGGAACCATTTAACTTAATAATAACAGTTTTTCAAAGTAAATGGCTCCTATAGCTATTCTTTGGAAACAGTTCTCTTAACTCGTCATGTGCTTACGGTCAACCAAGTCAATGAGTTTTCTTCAACAGGTTAGCAAAGTGTGACATCTGTCTTCTTTACACCTGAACCCATCTTGAGTAGCAGAAAAAGAGCCACTTCTTGCGATGTGCATAATAATCGAAATTCACCACAGTTAATATTATGATAAAACACTGGAAGCAGACGACACCACAACTTACTATTCTTTTTCTCTAAATGCTTCACACGTCTCTTTAGAAGGTCGAACTTTTCTTCCAGATTCCCTAGAATGTTGTCTTGGACGATCTCATACGGCATTTGAAAATGTCCTGTGAAACAACGCCAACACAAATCGATCGATATGCCTTATAAAAGGGAAGCTGCGGTCAATTCAGAGTTATAGTAAGATTAGGCCAGGTTGGAAGTCTTTACCTTTGCGATACCAGGACACTAAAATGATATGTGCCTCCTATAATGACATACAGCTCATGAATGTAAGCGCGATATGCACCAATAGCCTTGGGATCCCCGGCGAGCACACGTGACTGACCGTCCGATAGGTCGGTGGATGGTGGCGCCGCATTCCCGTCGCTGTCACTGGGTTCGCCTTCCCCCGCCGGCTGTAACAGCAACAAATCTCCCATCTCCCATGATGTTGTCGAGAAAGCCAATGGACAAAATATGTAATCTTGTAATCTAAAGACGCCAAACAAAACTGCAGCGATGGCCGAACATTTATGACAAAATGCAGAAGACATGCACACTTTCGACATGTGACGCACTAACCTCGCCATGGAGTAACCATCTGCCCTGCATAGGTTATAGCATACTAAAAACTGTGCTCGTATGCAAAAAAATACCTAAATACTTGCTTTTTAAAGGTGCTTTTTAAAGGTTTCTCACGCGGAAAAGGGGAGTGCCGTCACTGGTAAAATGATCATATGCTCATATGCGAAGACACAACATTTGTTTTACACATCTGTTGGTTTCATCGCTATTTGCCATTCTACTAAGGCTATTACGAGCACGACAAGTGGTAGCGACCGGTGTCTCGTGGCTTGTCCCGTTCACAGTCTCCGGACTCGGCGAGTGCAGCAGCTCAACCACATCCTTCTGAAGCTTCTTCAGGCTCTGTCGCAGCTCTGTGTTCTCCACCATTAGTTCCTTCTGCTTCTCCTCGTACGTGCTGATCACTTGTCGGTACATCTCCTCCTCGTGTCTGCAGCATAGCAAGCAAACACAACGCACGGGACATGTTATCAAAGGAGGCGGCATCTACCACTCTTGTGCTACGTGCGTACGCGTTCACATATCGGACATGTGTCAGAGTAATATCAGAAACAAGCAAGATTGTAAGTATCTGCTTTCAATGTTATATAACATGTAAATTATTGTACAAAGTACAAAAATCTGAAAGCAGCCCACTTATTCGCCATCTTAGATTTTTTACATTTTAGAATCAAGAATAAAATTATCTCATAATTATGATGCATATATTTTATATCTCTTTGACTCTGAAAAACAACAATTTCAACATAAAACTGCGCGCTTTATTGAAATCGCGCGCGGAAGTCCTAGCGAGCCGCGGTCGACATCGCACAGAATACCGAACAGCGAACAGGCGCAGGGATATAAAGCCGGCAACCAACTTCTGCTCCGGTGACCAAATTTGCTTCTCTCCGGACAGCCCACAGGCTTCCAGGATTTAAATTCAAGACATAATATAATCATTTGACATGGAGAAGAGGTTGGTAATACACAAAATTGCAGAATATATTACTTTAAAGACATCCTATGCTAGCGATAACATAACATGATAACATACAAGGATTCATGTATAACTACCCTAATAAACACAATGAAAGACGTAAGATAAAGGCGACTTAGTCTATTCATATAAAGATGACCCTGCTTCGCTAGCACACGGACTCACTTTTGGCCCGTCTTCCATGTGCCTCTTTTGCCATCTGGTCTCTGCAGTGTATTGGAAATCTCCATCCCTGTGAACGAGGAGATATTCTACACATTATAACAACACACTTGTAGTATTCTGCTGATTGAACAGTTGTATCAACCGTCGTCTGTGTAAGTCCATCTCCAGGCGTTGTCCTTGGTTCTACAGCGCCATTGTGTTTATTACGATGACTTAAAACAACTTTACCACTCGGAAGTCAATAACTTAAGTCATTTGTCCTTCCGAACATGGTACCGCTTCATTCCTTATACACAAAAAAACGGATCAAAGCCTCCCGATTCAAGTGACTTGTTAAGTGGGGAACGACGACCGGCTCGCCCGTTATTATGGGATGAAAACGAAATGAAAAATATAAACGAGATGAAAACGTAAACAAATTAACTTGGTTGGTTGGTTGCATATTCAAGACGCTGTAACCACTTCTGGTCTTGATCCTGCGACCACACAGACATGGCCACAGCGGCGCTCGAACCACCGATCCACGTGCCGTGAGGCTCTCAATTAACGTGGACAGGTATAGCATATATTTATGGTTCTGCGGCTTATAGCGACTTATTGCAGGCTATCTAACATCTAATTTATGTAACGTACATAATCATATTGAGGATTTATGGAATCAATACATCAGACAGTATTAATGGCGATCCACTTACCGAATTTTGTTCCCGTTTTCATCGACAGTAAATGGTGAAGTCTGTCCTTGAGCTTCAACATTTCTCGTTCCTTTTTTCTCACTTCATGTTTAAACTGCGCGTTGCGATGTTGAATGACTGATAGAAGTCTCGTTACCTTTACAACAAAAATGAAACGTCAGATATTAAGATTCAAAGTTAAAAAGTGGCTAGAAGTCAAGTCTGTTACAAAGCACACGTCAACGATATAGAGCATCATTATCCACGATTACACATACCTCGTCTTTTTCGGCCTTTAGTTTCGTGCTGAGAAGTTTGTTTTTACTCAGGAGCTGTCGTTCCTTTTCTTGCCGCTGGGCGGCCTCACGGTTGCACTGCTCCAACTCATCCTTTAGCCTACATTGGGTTGTCTGTAGGCTTTGCAAGTCTGCCTCATTCCGGTGTAATCTAGAAATATACACCAGGCCACATGTTTTATGTTCTATCTGTCGAAGGCATCGATGAATAACGCATCTTAACGTCTTGACAGAAATATATAGAACATTTAACTTGAATAATAGCCCCAACCATTTATTTCATTGTTTAAAAACAGAGACCTATTCATTTTAGCTTAGTATTCTAGGGAGACTTCGCAATTAGTTCTAAAGCTTTGTCAGGATTTGAGAGATGCATTTAAAATTTAAAGCTCACCTGTTTTCTAGGTCCTCCCTACTCTGAAGATGTAGCCGTTGTCTTTGGAGTAACTCGTAAGTGCAGTTAATAAGTCGGTACTTGTCGAAGACATTGGAGGTTCCACTGTAGAGCGACGGCAAGCCAAGTAAGGTGAGCTCCTGTGTAAAACACAAGAAATAAGACTTCTCTGTTAGCATTGGATAAGCGTTTAATAATAGGCTTAAGACTGGTATGCAAGTCATCGATGATACAGAGACAATCGTCGTTATGAAATAAGGAGGTAGGACGTTTTCAGCCCCTAAATCACCATGCACTATACGCCTTATTCGTACGCGTCATAATATATTATATATAGTAAACGATGTTGCAAAAAATGTGAGGGCGATTTTCAAATTCAGGGTAGAGAAAACAAATCTTTTCAGCACATGTCCGGGCTGAGCGATGGAGGGCATGTTTCAGCATAATATATCACATATAACCCTTAATAGATGGATGGACGGGTATCTGCATGCTAAGTAAACTAAACCGGCCCAAAGCAACCTTTACATCGAGGATGATGTCCAGACGTCCAGACACCTCCTCCAAGACAATTCCGGATCTGTTGGTGTGAGACTCGGTCGTTACTACCTCAATTATAGCGGCCCCCAACCACTAGGGGGTCTCACTGCATTTTGACTTAATTACCTGGTTGAGGAGTTATAGAGGCCCTCATCCACTAGGAGATCTCAGGGCATTCTGACTTAATTACTCGGTTATGGTTTTAGTGTCCCCCAACCACTAGGGGTTCTCAGGGCATTCTGACTCAATTACCCGGTTAAGGTTTTATAGTGTCCCCCAACCACTAGAGGATCTCAGGGCATTCTGACTTAATTAATTACCCGGTTACGGTTTTAGTGTCCCCCAACCACAAGAGGATATCAGTGCATTCGGACTTAATTACCCGGTTAAGTTTTTAGTGTCCCCCAACCACTAGAGGATCTCAGGGCATTTTGACTTAATTACCCGGTTAAGGTGTTATAGCGACCTCCAACCACTAGAGGAGCTCAGTGCATTCTGACTCAATTACCCGGTTAAGGTTTTATAGTGTCCCCCAGCCACTAGAGGATCTCAGTGCATTCTGACTTAATTAATTACCCGGTTACGGTTTTAGTGTCCCCCAACCACTAGAGGATCTCAGTGCATTCTGACTTAATTACCCGGTTAAGGTGTTATAGCGACCCCCAACCACTAGAGGATCTCAGGGCATTCTGACTTAATTACCCGGTTACGGTTTTAGTGTCCCCCAACCACTAGAGGATCTCAGTGCATTCTGACTTAATTACCCGGTTAAGGTGTTATAGCGACCCCCAACCACTAGAGGATCTCAGGGCATTCTGACTTAATTACCCGGTTACGGTTTTAGTGTCCCCCAACCACTAGAGGATCTCAGGGCATTTTGACTTAATTACCCGGTTAAGGTGTTATAGCGACCTCCAACCACTAGAGGAGCTCAGTGCATTCTGACTCAATTACCCGGTTAAGGTTTTATAGTGTCCCCCAGCCACTAGAGGATCTCAGTGCATTCTGACTTAATTAATTACCCGGTTACGGTTTTAGTGTCCCCCAACCACTAGAGGATCTCAGTGCATTCTGACTTAATTACCCGGTTAAGGTGTTATAGCGACCCCCAACCACTAGAGGATCTCAGGGCATTCTGACTTAATTACCCGGTTACGGTCTTAGTGTCCCCCAACCACTAGAGGATCTCAGTGCATTCTGACTTAATTACCCGGTTAAGTTTTTAGTGTCCCCCAACCACTAGAGGATCTCAGTGCATTCTGACTTAATTACCCGGTTAAGTTTTTAGTGTCCCCCAACCACTAGAGGATCTCAGGGCATTCTGACTTAATTACCCGGTTACGGTTTTAGTGTCCCCCAACCACTAGAGGATCTCAGTGAATTCTGACTTAATTACTCGGTTAAGTTTTTAGTGTCCCCCAACCACTAGAGGATCTCAGTGTATTCTGACTTAATTAATTACCCGATACGGTTTTAGTGTCCCCCAACCACTAGAGGATCTCAGTGCATTCTGACTTAATTACCCGGTTAAGTTTTTAGTGTCCCCCAACCACTAGAGGATCTCAGGGCATTCTGACTTAATTACCCGGTTAAGGTGTCATAGCGACCTCCAACCACTAGCGGGTCTCAGGGCATTCTGACTTAATTACCCGGTTAAGGTGTCATAGCGACCTCCACCCACTAGAGGAGTTCAGTGCATTCTGACTCAATTACCCGGTTAAGGTTTTATAGTGTCCCCCAGCCACTAGAGGATCTCAGTGCATTCTGACTTAATTAATTACCCGGTTACGGTTTTAGTGTCCCCCAACCACTAGAGGATCTCAGTGCATTCTGACTTAATTACCCGGTTAAGGTGTTATAGCGACCCCCAACCACTAGAGGATCTCAGGGCATTCTGACTTAATTACCCGGTTACGGTTTTAGTGTCCCCCAACAACTAGAGGATTTCAGTGTATTCTGACTTAATTAATTACCCGATACGGTTTTAGTGTCCCCCAACCACTAGAGGATCTCAGTGCATTCTGACTTAATTACCCGGTTAAGTTTTTAGTGTCCCCCAACCACTAGAGGATCTCAGGGCATTCTGACTTATTTACCCGGTTAAGGTGTCATAGCGACCTCCAACCACTAGGGGGTCTCAGGGCATTCTGACTTAATTACACGGTTAAGGTGTCATAGCGACCTCCAACCACTAGAGGAGCTCAGTGCATTCTGACTCAATTACCCTGGTTAAGGTTTTATAGTGTCCCACAGCCACTAGAGGATCTCAGTGCATTCTGACTTAATTAATTACCCGGTTACGATTTTAGTGTCCCCCAACCACTAGAGGATCTCAGTGCCTTCTGACTTAATTAATTACCCGGTTACGGTTTTAGTGTCCCCCAACCACTAGAGGATCTCAGTGCATTCTGACTTAATTACCCGGTTAAGTTTTTAGTGTCCCCCAACCACTAGAGGATCTCAGGACATTCTGACCCAATTACCCGGTTAAGGTGTTATAGCGACCCCCAACCACTAGAGGATCTCAGTGCATTCGGACTTAATTACCCGGGGGGGGGGGGGCTTTATAGTGTCCCCCAACCACTAGAGGATCTCAGTGCATTCTGACTTAATTACCCGGTTAAGGTGTTATAGCGACCTACAACCACTAGAGGAGCTCAGTGCATTCTGACTCAATTACCCGGTTAAGGTTTTATAGTGTCCCCCAGCCACTAGAGGATCTCAGTGCATTCTGACTTAATTAATTACCCGGTTACGGTTTTAGTGTCCCCCAACCACTAGAGGATCTCAGTGCATTCTGACTTAATTACCCGGTTAAGGTGTTATAGCGACCCCCAACCACTAGAGGATCTCAGTGCATTCTGACTTAATTACCCGGTTACGGTTTTAGTGTCCCCCAACCACTAGAGGATCTCAGTGCATTCTGACTTAATTAATTACCCGGTTACGGTTTTAGTGTCCCCCAACCACTAGAGGATCTCAGTGCATTCTGACCTAATTACCCGGTTAAGTTTTTAGTGTCCCCCAACCACTAGAGGATCTCAGGGCATTCTGACTTAATTACCCGGTTAAGGTGTCATAGCGACCTCCAACCACTAGCGGGTCTCAGGGCATTCTGACTTAATTACCCGGTTAAGGTGTCATAGCGACCTCCACCCACTAGAGGAGTTCAGTGCATTCTGACTCAATTACCCGGTTAAGGTTTTATAGTGTCCCCCAGCCACTAGAGGATCTCAGTGCATTCTGACTTAATTAATTACCCGGTTACGGTTTTAGTGTCCCCCAACCACTAGAGGATCTCAGTGCATTCTGACTTAATTACCCGGTTAAGGTGTTATAGCGACCCCCAACCACTAGAGGATCTCAGGGCATTCTGACTTAATTACCCGGTTACGGTTTTAGTGTCCCCCAACAACTAGAGGATTTCAGTGTATTCTGACTTAATTAATTACCCGATACGGTTTTAGTGTCCCCCAACCACTAGAGGATCTCAGTGCATTCTGACTTAATTACCCGGTTAAGTTTTTAGTGTCCCCCAACCACTAGAGGATCTCAGGGCATTCTGACTTATTTACCCGGTTAAGGTGTCATAGCGACCTCCAACCACTAGGGGGTCTCAGGGCATTCTGACTTAATTACACGGTTAAGGTGTCATAGCGATCTCCAACCACTAGAGGAGCTCAGTGCATTCTGACTCAATTACCCTGGTTAAGGTTTTATAGTGTCCCACAGCCACTAGAGGATCTCAGTGCATTCTGACTTAATTAATTACCCGGTTACGGTTTTAGTGTCCCCCAACCACTAGAGGATCTCAGTGCCTTCTGACTTAATTAATTACCCGGTTACGGTTTTAGTGTCCCCCAACCACTAGAGGATCTCAGTGCATTCTGACTTAATTACCCGGTTAAGTTTTTAGTGTCCCCCAACCACTAGAGGATCTCAGGACATTCTGACCCAATTACCCGGTTAAGGTGTTATAGCGACCCCCAACCACTAGAGGATCTCAGTGCATTCGGACTTAATTACCCGGGGGGGGGGGGGGGGCTTTATAGTGTCCCCCAACCACTAGAGGATCTCAGTGCATTCTGACTTAATTACCCGGTTAAGGTGTTATAGCGACCTCCAACCACTAGAGGAGCTCAGTGCATTCTGACTCAATTACCCGGTTAAGGTTTTATAGTGTCCCCCAGCCACTAGAGGATCTCAGTGCATTCTGACTTAATTAATTACCCGGTTACGGTTTTAGCGTCCCCCCAACCACTAGAGGATCTCAGTGCATTCTGACTTAATTACCCGGTTAAGGTGTTATAGCGACCCCCAACCACTAGAGGATCTCAGTGCATTCTGACTTAATTACCCGGTTACGGTTTTAGTGTCCCCCAACCACTAGAGGATCTCAGTGCATTCTGACCTAATTACCCGGTTAAGTTTTTAGTGTCCCCCAACCACTAGAGGATCTCAGGGCATTCTGACTTAATTACCCGGTTAAGGTGTCATAGCCACCTCTAACCACTAGGGGGTCTCAGGGCATTCTGACTTAATTACCCGGTTAAGGTGTCATAGCGACCTCCAACCACTAGAGGAGCTCAGTGCATTCTGACTCAATTACCCGGTTAAGGTTTTATAGTGTCCCCCAGCCACTAGAGGATCTCAGTGCATTCTGACTTAATTAATTACCCGGTTACGGTATTAGTGTCCCCCAACCACTAGAGGATCTCAGTGCATTCTGACTTAATTAATTACCCGGTTACGGTTTTAGTGTCCCCCAACCACTAGAGGATCTCAGTGCATTCTGACTTAATTACCCGGTTAAGTTTTTAGTGTCCCCCAACCACTAGAGGATCTCAGGGCATTCTGAATTAATTAATTACCCGGTTAAGGTGTTATAGCGACCCCCAACCACTAGAGGATCTCAGTGCATTCTGACTCAATTACCCGGTTAAGGTTTTATAGTGTCCCCCAACCACTAGAGGATCTCAGTGCAGTCTGACTTAATTAATTACCCGGTTACGGTTTTAGTGTCCCCCAACCACTAGAGGATCTCAGTGCATTCTGACTTAATTACCCGGTTAAGGTGTTATAGCGACCTCCAACCACTAGAGGAGCTCAGTGCATTCTGACTCAATTACCCGGTTAAGGTTTTATAGTGTCCCCCAACCACTAGAGGATCTCAGTGCAGTCTGACTTAATTAATTACCCGGTTACGGTTTTAGTGTCCCCCAACCACTAGAGGATCTCAGTGCATTCTGACTTAATTACCCGGTTAAGGTGTTATAGCGACCCCCAACCACTAGATGATCTCAGGGCATTCTGACTTAATTACCCGGTTACGGTTTTAGTGTCCCCCAACCACTAGAGGATCTCAGTGCATTCTGACTTAATTAATTACCCCGTTACGGTTTTAGTGTCCCCCAACCACTAGAGGATCTCAGTGCATTCTGACTTAATTACCCGGTTAAGTGTTTAGTGTCCCCCAACCACTAGAGGATATCAGGGCATTCTGACTTAATTACCCGGTTAAGGTGTCATAGCGACCTCCAACCACTAGGGGGTCTCAGGGCATTCTGACTTAATTACCCGGTTAAGGTGTCATAGCGACCTCCAACCACTAGAGGAGCTCAGTGCATTCTGACTCAATTACCCGGTTAAGGTTTTATAGTGTCCCCCAGCCACTAGAGGATCTCAGTGCATTCTGACTTAATTACCCGGTTAAGGTGTTATAGCGACCCCCAACCACTAGAGGATCTCAGGGCATTCTGACTTAATTACCCGGTTACGGTTTTAGTGTCCCCCAACCACCAGAGGCTTTCAGTGTATTCTGACTTAATTAATTACCCGATACGGTTTTAGTGTCCCCCAACCACTAGAGGATCTCAGTGCATTCTGACTTAATTAACCGGTTAAGGTGTTATAGCGACCCTCAACCACTAGAGGATCTCAGTGCATTCTGAATTAATTACCCGGTTAAGGTTTTATAGTGTCCCCCAACCACTAGGGGGTCTCAGTGCATTTTGACTTCGTTACCCGGTTAAGGTGAGTGACGCAGTCGTTGAAGTTGTCGCTCCCACACAAGTTTCCATTCTCCTCGGTTCGATAGGGGTCGCTCAAGTGACTGGCCATCTTGGCCGGAGAAGGCGAAAAATGGAGCTCAGAGAGGGTACCATTCACTTCCGTCAGCGGTGAGCGGTTCTTTGTCAGAAACATGGAGAACATGTCTCCATTCGCCGAGCTCTGCGACTGCATTTCGGTCCAGTCCGTCATCCTGCATGGAGAATACCATTGAAAGATCAAGCTCTCCGATCAAGCCGAAATAGAGCTATTACACCCATATCATTTGTTGACTGGAGAGATAAATTCATTACTACAGCTTTAAGCAAAAGAACAGGTTACCAGAGAATAATTTACATACATTTAGGTCAAGCTAAACCATCGAATATCCATCTCGTATTGCTTCTGAAACTGAAGACCAATATCCAGTTTACATTAACAACATTTCTTTCGCCAGCTACATCCAGTGGTCCATTGTACCAATGAAATATTCATACTGACAGTCTGTTCGCAGGCGACGAGGAAACCAAATCAAAGGCAATCTATCAACCTTTCATGATATCAATCCAGCTCTCTTCATAATAATCAAGCAATGGGTACTACAATTAACACCTGAATCGGAAACAGCTTGCGTCAATACCAGCTTGAGTCAATATTGACGGGCCCATTTAGAGGTGGCTTTGGTGGTGGCCTGGTCGTGGCCTGGTCGCGCTGTATTACCACTTGCCCCCCTGTGGACACCACCACAGCCAGCCAGGACTGTTGACATAGGCTATCTTGGCAAATACCATCTGATATGACCTCGCACAGGAGGCACAGGACCTGCACTGCTCACAACAGTCGAAGCCAGATCACTGCCTTAGTAGGCAAACAACGTAAAAACCCATACCAGGTCTGCCTGTAAATATTTCGTATGTATTCCAGTGCCCATCAAACTTCCTCTATGACAAACTACCAACCTCTATGCATAACCTCATGAGTCTTAAGGTTCCATACCATTAAGATAATTACAATGGTAATGGCAACACTACTGTATTTAGGTCCAATTAATGTTAAGTTGGGTAGTCCTCCACTCCATCCCTCTACCTTATCCTTCTGCCTTGACCGCATAATTACCAGTTGCAATTAATGACTAGATAAGTGCACTGGTAACTTTTATCTGTTGGTATTTAATCTATTTGGTTTGTAGCAAATTTGAATGCTGCAGAAAACCACCTCCTTTATGGCATTTCCCCAAGAGTTGCCAATTAAGGCGACAAAAACAGTTAATTGTTGTGACAGATTTCGGCATTGATCTGTAGGCACACTTTGAATTTTAACAGCCTCCCCAGTAATTATTGGGTTAGGGAGAATGTATATTCCCCTGATTGTGCCTTCACTACACAAGTTTCTGGAATCGACTTGGGGCGTGGATGGGTACAGGAGGGAAGGTATTGGTAGCGCTTGGTCATGCAGCTCTATATACATGCATGTATCTCAAGGCAAACATCTTCTGAAGGAATGATGAGCGGGAGACGTGGTTCTGGCTTGAAACTTGCACCAGCTAACCAGCAAGTTGCTATCTGGATCACAGATTTGGCCTAGCATGGCCACCAAGGATCCTTTAATTACTGTAAACTGCTATTAACTGCATACATATTATTAGAAGCTGCACCATGACACCAAAATTAGATCTTCAACCACCCAAAACTATTTCCACAAGTCTGAATACTACAAGCCACATCTGGACTTCAGTCGCTTTGCCGACTACACCTTGATCCCCTCCATGTCATTCCACCAATCTCGCCGTTACTGCAGTGCCCTCCTCAGCAGCTAATCATATCAATAACAAACCCAGTATCAGACATATGTCAATCACTTTGGCACTGTTTACAGATAAAAGAAGTTGCAGCAGCAAAACCATCTAGAGTACAAACCAAAAGATTACAGTCAACATTTGCAACAGGCTGTGTAGGCGGCGATGCACCATGGCTGTGGGCGAGGAGTGAATTGCGTCTGCAGAGGATTATGCCTGACAACGTACAATGGTTACACCAGGATTAGCTAATTTCTGGTGTATAAGTTGCACCTTTTTTCCTCGTGGTTGAGGGGTGCAACTTATACACTGGTGTGACATAGTTTGTCTCTCGGGGACCCCTCCTCCCCGAACACCTTGGCCAGGCGGGAGATCGGAAGTCGCCGATGCACTGTCTCTGCCTATCATAATCCAATCCAGCTGAAGAGGCCAAGAAACCAATTACTCCAGCAGGGTTCCAGTGCCTGGTCGTGCCGACACGGTATCAAGTTTCTGTCTGGCCCACTTAGTCTAAGACATTTATTTACTTTTCATCTAATTGCCACTTCTCTTGATGCAAGTTTGATATCAAGATAACATGTATAACATGTGATATAAATCAAAGTCTTTTTATTCCACCTGAATAGACTACTACTGTAAGGTGTATAACTATGTAGTCGCACATTTTTTACTTCGCGGCAGATGGGTGCGCCTTATACACTGGTGCGATTTATATACGAACCAAGTCCAAGTTTGTCTTACTTGACTGGCCAGGAGATCGGCGGTCATTCTTCCACCATCCACGCCTATCATAATCCCATCCGGCGAATGAAGCCAATTACTCTGGCGCCGATTGTAGAACCAGTCTTGTCGCGCCTACCCGGTATCAAGTTTTTATTTGGGCCACTGAGTCTAAGACGGAAGCTGTATCTACCATATTTCATGTATATCTTTGGACACCTCTTTATTGCCAGGCAAATGATGAATTTAGTGTACCATAAGTTTTCAGAAACCAAATGCAGGTAATTTTTCAAGCATATATATATTCAGACACTACCAGACGTAAAATAACAATGCCTTCATATTCCTTTGTTATTGTATAACAACCCATCATGATTGCACTTCACTGCTTGTGATTGCAGGCACTGTATTAGAGGGTTATGCTTGCCATGCATCAGATGTGAAAGAGCAACACCTTGGTTGCTAAGTAATGAGCTTGGTTTCCATTGTGCTCAGTCAACCAGCGACAGTAAACTAGCCTTAAAGAACTGAATAAACTGAAGCATTTGTTTAAGTTATTTAACCAAATATCATATTGCAATATATACATCAGACAGTGCATAAGTCAGCCTTCAACATGTTCAATCATTTCTCAGCATCTTTGATCTAATCTCGATCACCTTGCCTGCTGTAAAGGTGTGAAACAGCAATACCTAGGTGTTAAGTGTCATAACTGGTGAAATTAAATTTATTTATCCATAATAGTTTATTCATTTGGTCTTTTTGTAGCGTTTAGTATATTTTCACATGAGCGTTACATAATTAAAACATCAAGTGTATGCTGGAATATGAAGAGTGCCGCATCGTATCTACATAGTTTTACATTGGCGCAAGTGCCCCCAGGCAAGCCCACTTCTCTAGGGGCACAACGGTAACAATATTAAAATCCTTCGACGATAGTATAACAGAAACAACCTAGTGTTGACACACTTTATTAATGTCAGATGATAGAACAAGGTATATAGAACACTATGATTGTTTGAGCACACATTATAATAAAAGCTACAGTCGGTTCCTTAGTTATGTCAAAGGATTTTAACATTGTTACCGTTGTGCCCCTAGAGAAGTGGGCTTACCTGGGGGCACTTGCGCCAAAGTTTTACAGTGACCTTCTTTTCAATCATATGCATCAAACCATTT
Source organism: Arenicola marina (assembly GCA_964019135.1). Taxonomy (NCBI): domain Eukaryota; kingdom Metazoa; phylum Annelida; class Polychaeta; family Arenicolidae; genus Arenicola; species Arenicola marina. Next base: position 28,938,214 of record OZ025249.1, read on the forward strand.
CCTTCATCTGACATTTGTTTTTAATTAGCCAGGCAGGTTGAAGGTATTGGTTTATTGGCAGGAATATAGAATAAACAGGTACATATGCAAGCAAAAAGGAGATGTCAGTTAATTAAAGATAACTTAATCAAGATATGAAGTTTGAAATGTGCGATATCGTGAAATGACCAAATTCTTTCAAACAAACTGCCGAATTTGGCATTTTTTAATAGTGCTTGATGGCTTGCATCTAGGACCCAGATAGGGGAGTCTACGGCTAGGAAAAGATATGCAACTTATCAAAACATTTACATTGTAAGCTCTTATGACTTTTGATGTTAAAGCTAAGATATGATGTAAAACGGCAGAGGCTAAACCTGATAAGGGTCCCACTCTCCTCAGCGACTTAAAACCCCACCTTTCCTATCACCCACATCCCCCATCCTGACCACATATGCATGGCCCTTATCATGTCTGATATCCGTCCTCATCCCCCCCTCCCTCCCCACCATACGCTGGTGCAGGTAGCCTGACTGTTCAGACGTTACAGTTTGACAGTCTGATGCTCACAAGAGCAAGTGTCAAGACTGTACCGTCTGAACATTCAGGCCATGGTGCAGGTTGCAGAAACTAGTCGCTGACTTCCCAGAGCTGGCTTAAAGGCCAGAGCCGACAGCTGGCAGAAAGTCAGCAATGAGTGAGAATTCCTAAAAAAATCACCAGAGGCTCAAATATGTCATGTGTTTGTCACCTATATATGAATACCTACATAACTGAAAACTTTTCATAATTCAAAAATATCTGTCCAATAGTCCCAGTGACTCTTGTAAAAGACTCAGCGCTCATTTTTGTCAGAGCACCCTGTCGTAAGGACTGTTTTCAGCCACCATTGCCATTGTGCTCTGAAGTCTAAAGTGGCAAATGTTAGTGGCCCCAATCCGTGTAGCACGTGCGGCCTTCAATGGCCTCCTTTCAAGCCCACGAAAAGTCACTTTGACCAACTATTGAAAATAATCATGGCATCTAAGCGGTCAGCGTAGATGTTGGGCTCTCGTCATAAAGCCCAGCGATTAGCACAGAAGACATTTATTTGCGAAAAAGAAAGCTACAAATGAAAAGTTGAATGATTTGTAGTTATATTAGTTTTAAAGTTGCATGTCGAGTTCTTTCCCGCCAAAACTAAGCCCAGGCGAAATTTATATCAAAATTTGCAGAAAACTTGATTGTTCCATTCCATAAATTTAGAAACCTGATAAACCTTCGCTGTTTCGGCTGTGGTGTGGCAAACGTGTCTATCCCGCGACACCACAGCACTCTGTCGCGGCACTGCTACTTATAACACAGCATCGCGAAGCATACAAACTGATGACGTTTAACACTTAAATGAAAATTTGTGGTAAATTGATATCACGGCCAAGGCTAAGAGACACTATTTGGCAGTCTGGCATGGGTGGAGTATACACAAAACCAATCTTGAATGATTCAAGGACTGATTCTTATTTGTATTTTGACCTCTTTAGTTTTGGCTGGAAAGAGCTCGACATGCAACTTTAAAGAAATGTGAAAACAGCAAAGATGTTATTGGGAAATTGCAATTTTTTATAAGACACGGAGAGTTTCAACTGCAAAAAAGCTGGTATCTGCTGCCACTTTAGTGCGAGCCTGTGAGTGATGAAGTGGCCTGTCGTAAGTCGCTGACCTCCGTCTTCATGTTCTGATGTCTGATGACATTCGTATGAATATGTACGATTCGTTAAACTGTTAAATGACCAATGCACATAAATCCGAGTACTAGCGGGCAAGCCTCGACTATAGCTGTGTAGTGTCGACCTCGGCCGCAGCCGGGGGGCGGTGTAAGATGGGCGATAATATGAGATAATGTCAGTTAAACCTACCTAGGCGTTTGGTCGGTTTGAATTCACTGCATTCATCAGGCCAAAGTAACCCAACGAAACGTCCTAGTTATATTTTTCGGTTAAAAGAATAGAGTATTTCATGAAAATGAATAAACGGAAAGCAACTTCTTATTTTGGTAAAGGAATGCGACCTCTCCGAGTTCAAATTGAACCATGATCCATTCAGTTCACTTCCCCGTTGTTTCGGTCAGCGTGCGTGTGACACAATGTGACACCAGGGTTGAGTTGCGGAGCACGATCGACCGCCGCGGTGTCAACCCAATTATATATGCCCTTTTATATAATTAGCATTTGGTAAAGGATCGATTGATACACCGATATGGGTGGGAGGGGCGTACGGGCGAGAGCACGTATGTTAGGGCCCAAAACGTCATAGTGACGAAAACGTCATTTACCAAATGCTAATTATATAAAAGGGCATATATAATTGGGTTGACACTTTGTCAAGAATATCTAAGACCCAAGCAGAGATTATGTATACAACCGTTATGTATATATGATCTCATATGCAATGCTAAGAGGGTGCGAACATTTCTCATGAAATCCAAAGCACGCGTTGCACTGAAAAGGAACAATTTAACCTTGCTCACATATCACGCCTGCATGTCCTCTCGGTACCCCGACAGTGAACATTTAATTGGCCAGTCCTTAATTGGTATACTGCCCCGCCTCGTCTCCTTCATAAACGGCGCGCAGCGTTGTGTGAACGATACCCTGGATATGGTTGAAGTCAATCTTAAAACTATATTTCTTTCTCACAAAGTATGACTTTTTGGTCATTACGACGTTTTGGGTTCTAACATACGTAATGGAACAAAAAGAGAACATATATGGGAACAATTAAGTTAGAGCTATAACTACCATATTTCTGGCAAACTGTTCAACCTCGACATATATTAGCATATTAGCTATATTAGCATTAGCACGAGTAAAACGGCTTGTCAAGAAAACAAGTTTATATTATATTTTGTGTACCTGTTCACAACTACTTCATATCGAACTGTCATATATATGGCACTGAACGAGAATAAGCTGATGTGACGAAAGGATCGTATGATGAACTATATAGCAGCTAGAGTGCGCGTGTGTAATGACTGGCAAACTGAATAAATGTACGAATGAATAAAACACGTTTTTAAGCATTTGCTTAATTGTGTTCAATCTCCTGTCTGCACTTAATTGTCTATCGTTTTTGTTAAAGACACTTAATTGAGACTATAATCCGTATAATTAACGGCATGCATTGAATTAAAGCCATATATATCCCCTCATATTCTCTCAACAACAAATAAACCCCAGTAGTGTGCCACTTCCAGCAATAATCACGTTACACCAAGCAAAGTCCAAATCGGAATGAATGAATATTTATATATCTATATTTTGTCTTGAACGCTGGGGGACAGCTAGGAGCGCCCTGATATCCTCCCCGGTAATTAAGCTAACCGGATTTTACATAATACATCTAAAAAGAATACAGTATCTACACAGAGTATGATTACAATAATCTGTACATACGCAACTTCTTTATAGGGCATTAAAGGGTATAAATACACGCACTATGTATTTCATAATTTAAACGCCCAGGAGCTTATACCAGGTATATCACCATCATTCCCCATGAGCACTTATACTGGAAGACAAATCACATATCTGGCATGAATGAGTAGTGATTCTGAGGTAAACAATAACACGTACTCTCAAAGCATTTGAAATCAAATTTTTTCCCTAAAAGAAATGTCTCTTTTCATCGATATTTAATAGGACTGTTATACACTGCATCAATTGTTAAATAAAGTAAAGTGAGGAAAATAAGAAGGACACTTTTAAGACGACTTAACGAGGAATTTAGGGCGCCAAGCCGCGCGCACACGTGACGGGCAGGGAGCTGTCAATGAACGCCGTGTCCCGTGAAAGAACGGGAACTCGGCCGGAGAGGCTGAAAAAAAGCAACGAACGATTGGCCCAAAGAGCAACTGCCTAATTGCTATTCCACTGGCTATGAAGGAGCATTGATGTTGCGAAATGGACGACTCCGAAGATGAAGTTTTGGACATGGATATTCTTCTACTGGACCGTCCCTCCCGGAGACGCGGCTTGCGGCAGTCGAGTCCAGACAGCCCAGGTGACGGCTAAAGTCAATGCAAAGCCTGGCCTTGAATGGGAATGGAATGGAATGCCTTGTTGTCTTGTCTCATAAAAACTTTCATCACAGCATCATCATTGGCTATGGCCAGCTTACTTCCTTGACCTGGTCCTGCAAGGAGGCTTAGCAATAAAACAGTAACCTGTTTCTGCTTACAATAAAAGTTACACTTACCTGCTTAAAACCTTAAAACTTCCTTATTTACTTCAATTTGCATCTAACCCTGGTCCAGTCATATAATTTACTTAAGCCTATTTAGGGTTGATAGGGTTCAAGTAAAACCAATCGTTCTTTTCACTACAATTTATAGGTGTTTAATTAGATCTATATATAAATTAAACAGTTACAGAAGGTAAAGACCAGTGATTGCATATATGGTATTTCTCCGCCGTAACCCGATGGTTACAGGAACAGAGAAACACCTGTGTAATTAATTTGTACTTCTCACAGCCAGGTTCGTTTCTGCGGTTTAAGTGTTTACCAACGGGAGAAACTCAACAAACGCCAGAAGTAGAATTTCAGACCGATCCCTTTTATTCAGATTATACTGAATTCCCCTTAATAAAATATAAATACAACTTGTCCCAAGCTCCTACCGGTGAGTCAGCGGTCACTTCTGTCTGGCAGTTCCCTTCCCATGTAGCCTAAAATCAGCGGAATCCGACAGTCTTTTTGACTGCCGGCCTTCCTGTGCAAAATCTAAAATCGGAACTGCAGACGACAAGCATTGTTGCTTTGGTAACGCGCGAGGTATCCAGGTGACATACGTCATCCACTGGAGACTCCATCCCGACGCATTCCCAAAGTATGAATTTATGTAACCCATAATGAAACTAAATAAACTAATACCCGGAATACTATACTCTCCCTCCCTTTAAATCGCTCGCCCCCGAACGCCAATCCCAACTTAACAAAACAGAGGTATTTACACACGTATTACATAAAACACAACATAAACTATGCACAAAAGTTCGAAGTTTTTCGGGCAGCTCCATGGCGGCTGCTGGTGGCGACGTAGCGATGGCTGGCTGGGCAACGTCGTGGTCGAGACTGGGGGCCGATGTTCTGGCCTGCCCTAGTCCGACACTCCTGCCCCACGCTCCTGGGTCGACAGATGTGCTGGATGCTGGCGACGTCACGCTGGCTGTTCTGAGCGACGTTGCCGATGCGACTGGGGCCGATGTCCTGGCCTGCCCAGCCCAGCGCTTCAATCAATGTTCAGATGCAAAGCGCTGTGCGTCATGGATGTCGTTCCACAAGTGACGCATGCTGCTGTAGTCCGCGTCCAGCACCCGGAACTGAGCGTGGGTGAGCTCCCGGCCGGTCGCTGTGACACGTGGCTCGGGAAGTGGGTCCATGGGGTACTGCGCAATGTCCAGTGTCTGAACGACGACCCCGAGCAGCTCAAAGCCTTCCTGCTGGCTCATGGGGTCGCACTGGCTGAGCTGCTGCGTCCCTCGGTCTGGTTCATGGGCTCCTGCCCTCCAGGACGCATTTTCTGCTTGCGATGCCTGGAGCTGGCGGGTCAGTGCCTGTAGCTGCTGGTGCAGGCTCCGCATGGCCATGTTGGCGGCGGCCTCTGTCTCTAACTGACCCACCCTGTATTGGGTATCTGCGGACTTGCTACCCGGAATACTACACATGCACTTTAATTATTTGATTCATGTGATATTTTGTCAAAACTTTTACCAGACAGATGCCTTCATGTGTGACAGCAAACTTGATGTCTATTTTGTAAAATTCCTAGCAAGCTGCATATTATTTTAACCATCTTGCTTTCTGCGCAATCACTGCCACTGGTCTGATAACTATAAATAATAACTTATAAAGCAGTAATCATGGGCCAATTATGAAACTGAGGATGCACATGCATATCAAGTATAGGCTTCAACAAATTCAATACAACAGTGCTGCTAAGTTAAAGCAATATACTTATATGCGCCATCTTAGATTTTTTACATTTTAGAATCAAGACTAAAATATCTCAAAATTATGATGCATATATGTTTTATATCTCTGAGAGTCTGTAAAACAACACTTTCAACATAAAAATGTGTGGTTTATTTATATTGCCATGGACATGATATAGAAGAATATATTGCTTTAAAAGCGCATACATTAAAGCAGCAGTTGTTAATTGCTTGCAAAGTCTGCATCCTGTCAAACTACCTGAATGGCAGTGATGATGTTTTGAGGCCCAAACAAAAGGTTTAATGCAATGAAGTGCATTGATACAGGCAGTATCATGATATTCATGATATAACTCCCTCTGTTTTTTTTACTTTTAGCCATGTACAGATCACCTAGCTTCCACATCAAATATGCACAGCTAATCATGCTCATTCTATCAAGTGTCAGATATCCGGGAAATATATCCAGTCTTCAACAATTCTCACTCTCTCTAAGTAGTCTGAGAGTTTCAGGGTAACATTCACAGTCACTCATCTTTCAAATACCAAGGATAAGCCATCCCTGATTTATAATTTAGATTAATTGCAGGATTCATTTGCTTTCCTCAACAATTAAGCTATCTCCACCCTGCATTGCCCTACCCCAGTGCCAATTGCCACAGGCTTATTGATGTCATTAGTAGTCTGGACTGATGTTCTATATGTTTTGATTGATATGTCATTTTGTTGTCTGATGCTTGGCTTAAGTTGCATAGTACGTATCCATAAATAAGCTTGTAGGAACAGGATGGTAAGAACAGGATCAGAGGCTATGCTTTACATTGTACATGATCTTTTTTGATGGTATTACACAATTATTAACTTCAAGTAATTTATGTGTCTGCCCCTATAATCTTAAGGCCTCCTCTATATGGCCAGGTGCAAATAAGGAAACTAAAAAATGAAGCAGACACTTGAAATGCATACAATGTATATGCTAATGGTATTTGTCATATTATTACATGTGTCCATGATCATGGAAGTGACATTGAAAACTTCAGGTCAATCGGATAGCCTGCTGCAGAGTAATGACAGAAAAAATGTGCTGAAAAGGCTATTTTTAGTTATTTTGCATGACATTTGATAGCTTTCGTTTACTTTAGAACAATAATGATTCATTCAACTCTGAAATAGTATCAAAATTGTCCTTGCTTGTAAAAAGGTAGTATGTAGCTAAACATTTATTACAAAATAGAATGTGGAATAGCAAAAATGACTCAAAGATATGTAATTTTTGGCAATGTTACTTTGAAGCAAAACTACAATTTTATAAGCATTGGGTTCTTGAGAAGACAGGTGCTTCAACTTGTACAGAAATTATTAGACAACAACATCACAATATTAGTTAGTAACCTCTTTGCACATATAACTGCTTCTTAACTATTCCTATGCATGTTACTCAACTTGGGTGTCTCCTTTTGCATGGCATCTTTTGTTCCAACAGTAACGGTGGTAAACACTAATCTTTAATTGCTTACTAGCATGCACAACACAGTTGATCTATTTTATGTATCCCTGTAATTATTAGCCACAACCTTATATACAGATTGGTCCTTAAGGCTTTTCCTGATTCTCCAAATAGGTTTTTTTGGGGGTCCAGTTTACTTAATGTCCCAACAGTAACGTTTTTTGTCCCAACAGTAACGGTTTTTGTCCCAACAGTAACGGCTTTTGTCCCAACAGTAACAGTGATGATTACCAAAAAAAGCAGAACACGTATATTATCCAAAAAAAATGATCCTAATGTGGATGGAGCAATGATTATGAACTATGCTAAACATTTCAGGCAATAAATATTCCATAATGAATTAAATTTGCACTTGTTTAACATGTTTAATAAGTCTCACTGCAGTACTCCTAATCTCTGACATATTTACATTGATGCCTAAATTATGGTTCATGTTGATGCATATATGCTCACTGTGGCTCAGAGCAAAATTTTCTCTTGATATTTTTTACTTTAGAACTATATTTATGTGAAGGGAACATTTACCGTTACTGTTGGGACAATATTATGGGATCAATGTTAAGCATATTTTGATTTTTTATGGCTACCTTCATGCAAATCTATATTTATAAACAATCTTGAGCAATGAATGTCCAGATTTATAATATATTGTGTAGAAGACATGGCAGACAACATTTTTATTTGTCATCATAGACCATTTACAATTTTGTTGGTATAAATTGTTTAAATTTACCATCAACAAAATATTTGTGATAGCATACTCCATTTTAGCAACCAAAAATACAAAATAATTATATACTTTATGCTAATGATATTGTTTTACCTGCATTCAGTCATGTACAGACAGTATTGTTAAGTTCTTCTGACACCACTTTTCGGTTTTTTCGTCGGGCCGCGTAGTGAAATTCAACACATGCCTTTACTTGGGGGCTCTCCCCTCCCTCAAGTTGCGGGTACCACCCCAACCCGGAGACTCGCCCCTCTCCTAAGTTGGGGGTGCCACCCCAACCCAGGATTCACCCCCTCGCTTAGTTGGGGGTACCACCCCAACCCAGGATTCACCCCCTCGCTAAGTTGGGGGTACCACCCCAACCCAGAGACTCGCCCCTCCCCTAAGTTGGGGGTACCACCCCAACCCTGAGCTTCCCCCCTCCCCCTATCCGAGAGCGTCCGCCCGCCTGCGCTAATCACTCCTGCATGCTGCCCCTGCCTTGACCCCGGTTTATGACCCCGCTGCCCACCACCGCTCTACCTACTATTGCTACTCCCCCATGATAACACCATTCCCCGTCTAGCCCTACCAAATCCCTCTACACTATGGTATCTTAAAATTTTGGCTGTATTTTCAATAAGAAAGTCTCAAATTTCTGAAAAACTGATCTACATTGACCATTGAATGCATGGATTTGTTAAATGTAACAACATTCAGAATGAACAATAAATTTCATTTTGTATCAGATTTATTTTTTAGCAAAATGTCACTCTTTTTTTTGCACCTGGCCATATATTCATATTATCTTTTATTTCATACAGATTTGATAGATGAAATTGTTCACTTCATAAGTAAGTCCAAGCAAAGGCTAGAGGGTCACACCTCAGACTCTCAAGACCATGAAGACAAACACAGGGAGAACCACCAAGCCATTGTTCCAACTCTTCTTGACTTTGCTGCTCGCCAAGTAGCTGCTGTTCACACATGCGAGACTTTGGAAATGCATGAACCACCTTTAGACGAATCTCTTCTGAAAAAGGTATGTTTCCCATATCTCTTTGTGTTATCTGATCCATGGGACTTGTATTGTATATACAGATATACCTTGCAGTAATATATTTTGATATCTTCTGGTTTAGGGTGTTTATGGGTTGAGCAATAACAGGATAACACACAGCAAGTCTTTTCAATGTTCATACAACTCATGGATTGTGCATATCAAGACTGGTATATTAGTGATCTTCGTGATAGAGATGCCCTGGCTCATTATGGGCAATATAAGAACAGTGTACTTAGTAATGATGACTTGTTTCACAGTATGGTGAATTGCTTGACTTAAATGTCATATACATCCCTGCTCGAGATATATCACAGTGTAGATGGCAGGATATGCAAATGTAGCTTCTTTCAGAAAGGAACCTCACTCGTTGTCAACACCATGCAGTTTCAAAATTGTTCGTCTTAATACAATGAACTAAAGGAACAGTATATATGCTAATCGGAAATGTGTCGCATAAAGTGTCCTCCAGTATACACGCATGAAGATCTACTCAGTACATATTAATCACTATACCACTAACCTATTTATAACTTTATTAGAACTGCTCTTTGGTAATACATTATCCACATATCATGATACATTTGCCAGTACGGTAGTATATGTTTTAGTTGTTAAACTGTAAGTCTGTCTGTAAGAGCACTTATTGTTTATGAAACTGTACGAAGGGTCTGGACCCAAAAAAGCTAAAGTGCATTTTCGATATATATGACATTAATTTTACCTCCACAGGTGGCCTACTGGGCATTTCCTCAAGATAAAGCTCAGATCAAAGCCTTCGCCAGCCTGACAGACAGATACTGTTTCTGGTCTCAAGGGTGGGCGCTAGTGAGGCAAAAGAGGGTTCGGGAAATGTGGCAAGTCGGTAAGATACAAACTGTTTTGTGTGCTTGTGGGATAGGATACCGATAAAACCATTGGATCTGAAATTATATACCACTTATTCCATTAAGTATGATTTGAAGTAATAATTATATAGTCAATGGCGTATTGCGCGAAATCCTTTGAACATTTTGAACGGCTGGGTATGCTAGTAGCGAAAGACTAAATGCGATACAGGTGCCATTAGTCATGTGGCCACACTTAACTCATGAAGATAATGAGTACTTGTGCATGCAATAGAAATACCCTGCTTTCACGGAACTGAATAATGTCATGTATGGATGTAGTTCTACACAATTATATGTTTATATTACTGGTTGTGAAAAATGAAACGGGAACAGATACCTCTGGTGTAATAATGAACGAATCTAATAACTAATAGCATATTACTTCAAATGGTCGACACCGCTGCAATAATATGTCCGTATACGTTCCAACTTTTAGGTTTTATGGCCACGGCTTACATCACCAAATACGTGCAGGGCGAGAGCAGTGCCACCTGTGATATACGGGTATCTCTTACATTCGAGCGGCAGAAAATCCTGTCGAGCACCTGTTCCGATTGCAAGAATGACATCTGGTGCTCCCACATTGTGGCGGCGATTATCTTTCGTATTTTACACACTGACAAGGTAAGACTTAGATCCAGACGATGGTCTGGTTCTGGCGTCGAAGTGACTGTGATGTCAATGACATCCAGTGTTGTTGAGCCTGAACGCTAGCATGGTCAGTGTATCGTCTCGTTCATGGCAGCTTTAATATAGCATTAGTGCGTAACCGGCGGCATATTGGGTCGTGCACGAGTTATATTGTACTACCGGTACTAAATGATGATCCCGTCTGGAACCAGGGGTGGAAGGGCGGGTTGGTGAAAGGCCGGACGAGGGCGCTCTCGGCTAACTCCTTAGTGATATAACTCGCGACGTGGGTGGGAAAGGCGTCGGCGGATTGGTGATTTGACCTTAAGATGGGCGTGGCCGGGGGATGGTGGGCAGTGTAGTTGATAGGCCAGCCGTACTTTAGATAGTCACACAGCTCCCTGTCTTCAGTGCAGTTAACCAGGCGAGTCCGCCACGCCTGCATGTTGAGAGCGTGGAGGGAGGGGTATGCGTGCGGCCATAAAGTTAGGCACTCCCGTCTGTGTCACGGCTTTGTAGATGGCGCGCCATTCCCAGTTAATTAGGCGACGTCTGTGTGACCACGGAGGGCTCGGTGCGCTGATATCCGGGACGACTGGCCAGTGTGGGTCCGGTGAAGAGAAGGGGTTCTTCTGGGGGGGGCGTGACTAGGTGGGTTTCAAAGCCGTTTTGGCTGGCTGTATGTGCAGCGGCAGCTGCATTTAAGGTTGAGAGCCCGGCTTTAGGTGGCTGTCCTCGTGCGGACAGGCTGTGCAGGGTTGGGGTAGTACCGTTGGGGTTGTGATCCACCGGCGGTCGGGGGATGGGGCTGGCTGGCAGCGAGTGGTTAGTGATCCCAGGGCTGGAGCTGGGGTTGAGGCACACCGGCGGTGGTGTAGTGGTGCTGGCTGGCAGCGATTGGGTGGTGATCCCAGGGCTGGAGCTGGGGTTGAGGCACACCGGCGGTGGTGGAGTGGTGCTGGCTGGCAGCGAGTTGGTGGGGATCCCAGGGCTGGAGCTGGGCTTCAGGCACACCGGCGGTGGTGGAGTGGTGCTGGCTGGCAGCGAGTGGGTGGGGATCCCGGTCGGTTTGTCTGGATCTGGCTCTTGGGAGTGGCAGTGTGACCTGTAGCCAGTAGACCGGTTCACTGCCCGCCGTTTTTTTCATGCTGTAGGCGGTTGCACTGGTGTTCTGCGTGCCTGAATCCATTGCCTGTACGCTTCAGGCAGTAGGCGCACACGTGCCCCGGCGTGGTTGCAGGTTCCTTTTTGAAAGGGGAAGCAGGTCTGTGTAGCGGCCGGTTGACCCTGGTTGACCCCTCGATTGCTGGGTGCGATGGGCGCCCGCTGCGCGTAGGTGCTCCGCAGGTCCTCAATGCGGGTATGGTCTTCCCATGTCAGGCGGCCCATCTCCATTTGGTTGAGGACTATGCCGTGGAAGTTACACACATGTTCCCACGGGTAGTCCGTGGCGTCTCTCATTAAGTCTTTTAGGTTGCGTAGCATTATGTCCCGGGTGTGGGTATCCTGCGCGTCGGCGGCGACCAGGTACCCGTACATGAACTCTGCCGGCTGGAGCTCCTCGTAGGTAGCTGGTTTTCGCTGGTTGCCGCGGTACACGTGGTAGTGCGGCCAGTCGACGTCATGCACCACCAGGTCGTGGGCTGTGCAGTCGCGGCCAGACTTCTTACCTTTGGGTCTGGCTCCCCTTGCTGCCGGCTGTGGCGGCGGACTCTCGTCCTCGCCGGAAGAGAAGTCATCGTCGTCTAGCCGAATTGTTGTCATTCTGGCGCGCACCTTGGCGGAGACGTCTTGTTCTGAAAGACTTGACGGTCGCTCGGGCTCGCGTTGCTTAATCTTATCGGACGGACTCATCTTAATGGCCGCCATGCGCTGGCTGACATTGTCCAACTGGGCCTGAATCTGACCGATGGCTGTCAGTACCTTGTCGGTCGCATTTTGTGGAGCCACTGGCGAGATCACCGCGGGCTCAGCTCTGCATTTCTTTCCTGTTGGGGGAGCGTGGCTGGCCTTACAGGATTTACAATAACGGTCCGACATGACCTAGAGATAATGGGAGAGAAACTTAGAGAAACCGGGAGAGTCCGTGCAGTTCTGCGCTGGAGTGAGGAGTGGCGTCTGGATCCAGAGACTGGCTGCGGGGTCAATCGGCCGGGCCGGTGAGAATCGACCAATCGCAGCGTCCGCTCGGGCGTGGGCGACAGGGATGGCTGGGCAGCTCAAAGGGCACGCGGGGCGCACGCCGTGATCAGGCGGGCGGCGGGGGAACCTACTACCGCGGTAGCAATTAGTACATCATTAGTGCATAACCGGCGGCATATTGGGTCGTGCACGAGTTATATTGTACTACCGGTACTAAATGATGATGACTGTTCATGTCGCTTTCATTGGTATTATTAGTTCCATCTCCGAAACCTAGTGGCTCCGCACGCTCCGCCGTTTCGGAGATGGAACTAGGGTATTATGGACTGCGAGGCGTGTGAATGGATACCACAGGACACTTATCTCATGTTGTACTTAATAACATCTTTTGTCAATACTCACCATATCTAGCGTAATTGTGATTTATCAGCTAAACGAGATTTAACTTTCTTGGACAATGTAGATACATAATCGCTGTTCATTGTATTGTGAACACTGTTGTAGGTGCGAGTTCACGCGCCGATGACCGAGACTCTGTCGACGCTGAACAGGGACCAGCTTCAGAAGCTGCTACAGTACGCCGTGCAGGAGGACCCCGCCGGCATCCTCGGCAAGGTCTTCAAACACATAGGTCAGCGAGCGCAATGACTAGTCAGTCAGTTACACCTCTAATGCTGGAGTATGCTGGAGTATGCTGTCTGTCTGTCCCTTGTTACCCCGCCGGCATCCTCGGCAAGGTCTTCAAACACATAGGTCAGCGAGCGCAATGACTAGTCAGTCAGTAACACCTCTAATGCTGGAGTATGCTGTCTGTCTGTCCCTTGTTACCCCGCCGGCATCCTCGGCAAGGTCTTCAAACACATAGGTCAGCGAGCGCAATGACTAGTCAGTCAGTAACACCTCTAATGCTGGAGTATGCTGTCTGTCTGTCTGTCCCTTGTTACACGGGCTTCAAAGTTGATTACCGTAAGTAGTTTACAAAGTATGTGAGAAACAATTATATATGAATTCCCGTTTTACGCATGTGTTTAGTAAATATATTTCTTGAGATAGACGAAGTATTTTTCCAACATGCTATATCGGTATCGTTGAGGCCTCGAGCCAATGGAACATGGATATAACATATTAAAGTGATAACGCTGCAATAATACGTAGCGCCAAAATTATGCAAATTCAGCACTTAAAACAGATTTTGGTGCCGTGATGCTGTCGTAAACGCGTACCTTCTGTGTTAAAACCCTGTTATATGTCGCTGTCTGTAGACGACATCCGAGATAACACCTCTGAGATGAGCGTGACCCAGGGGGCACCGGACCCGACCTTCGGCGGCATGAAAGCGACCAAGTCTCAGTGGGCCCTGTCGCTGGAGATCCTGGGCAAGAACCTAGTCAAGGACCTGGATAACATGACCAAGTACCGCTACAGCGTTTATGAACCCTACCTCGGCAGGTAGGAACGTGTGTGTGGTGTACCATTGAGATTACTATGACACAGAGGCGCTTCGTATGAGCTTGCATTGTGACTGTTATAGGTTGCATAATGACGTCATAAGGGGGCGAACAATACTTGTCAATCAATGCTCGGCTTGCGCTGCAGACTGAGAGATATGTCTACTCAATCTACATTTAACGAGGAGACGATATATGAATTTTTTTTTATTCAGACTTTCTTTGACGTAATTTGTGTTAAAAATGAAATGTAAATTAACATGTGAAATATACACTACTTGCCGAAAAATGATAGTCATACGTATTTATAACTTAAATGCTTACTTATAACTTAATTGACATCCGCTAAAAAAATATATTTTCAGACCTGAGTAAAAAATCCAATTCACAGCTGATGCGATACATTAAGTATACACATCATTGATCAAAGGTAATTTGTGATTCAACTTTTATGGATGGTTTTATTTTAACCAGCGAGGACTACCCTGACACTTACGACCTGGCGACCAAAGCACAGTCTTTCATGTACTGGTATCTAGAAAAGACATTGGATCTCATCAAGCAGAAAGAATTTAAAAATGGATCTGAAGTGATGATCTGCATCACGAATAAACTAGTGACCAGTGAGTGCTATATAACAAGAACCATGTAACTTGTGACTTCGTCGTAACTTGTCCTGTTTGTCAACATGGAGCAATATAACTAAGCATTGTAAGGTCACCACAGAATTATGTAGAAGACTGTGTATGTATACTGAGTGACTGACTACTGGTATGAAATCGGTAATGTTAATAAGTACTGTAAAAGTCAGATCCTTTGTGATCATATTCTGTCGTCTGTAGAGGATGGCTATAATTTATATATGGGAATGGGAAACCTGTATAACTCAGTTGGTAAACAAGCTGAGATGCACAAAAGCGGCCTAGAGCACCAACTTTTCATTTTAGTTTTTATCCGAGAAAGCGCCCATCGCTATTTCTCACTTCCTGGGTCTGAACGTTCAAGTTAAGTTGGAGCTCAGCCTTGTCGCTCCTATGTGTGACTGATTTGATGGGTAAACTTGTAACTTGCAGAGATGAAGAGCGTGACGCGGCGGGACAATCCGAGCCTGGCGCGCTACTTCCATGACGTGGTGCACGTGTTCGGCCTGCTACTGCTGTTCATCAAGGACAAGGACCCAGCGGCCTACAGGATGCTGGTCGCCGAGGCCCAGCGCATCAACAGGTCTGTGCCGCCCTCTCCACACCGCCGTCCCACTGGCTGGGATTTTCATAGTGACACACCAACATGACGTATTGGCGTGACTGTGAACTTCTGTGAAGTTTTGCTGCGCTACGTCGAATTTGATATAATGGACGTACCTTTTGCAACTGTTCTCTGATATGACCTGTCAAAAATCTTAGTATCAATCGTTTATTGCCTAAAGGCCATGGGCTTAGAGGGAACCGTTTTAAAAATGTTGTCCCTGATATATTCAAATAAAAAACGTCCTGTTCTGTCATATTGATTGCAAACGTATATGCAAAAGTACTTGCAATGTGGCGGAATAGTTGGCTTATCTTCGTCTTTGGTGTCGGCGGGTTGTGTTATACTATGCATCCCCTTCTGTCCAGCCAAAGTCAAACAACGACGTCATTCATTAACATACATGGTCCTATCTTTCAGGGTCGATGGCGTGGTTGAGTTCACGTTACCCAACAGCAAGTGGGCGGAGTTACCTTCTATAACAGCCGCCCTGGACGGATCCTCTCCTGTAGGTTGTCATGGCTACAGGGTTGTTTGTCTGTGAACTACTGACGCATTAACCATTGTAGTTATACATGTAATCATAGACCTTCAAACTCTGTGTATGGCCAACTAAAGGGTATACCTTTGTATACCCGATAGTTGGTAGTTCACATGACTTACACCGAGTGGTATGAATATAAATGTCGTAAAGGCATTCATCAATTCTTCTTTGGTTCGGCTGGTGTCATTGTCAAAGTCTTAATCTATATCTATATGTTGGAAATAAATGCTTTTATTTTCTTATATTTTTATACAATCATAGCAATTCGACATCATTTACCCTCTACAAACATGCATAGCTCCACAGAACGGATTCGAGCTCAAGCACGGCCGCTGTGCTGACATTCTAGAGCAGGCCGTGTCGTGACCGCCCCTCCCCCTCCCCCCTCCCCCCCAAATTATTTATGCTGATTGCACACTTAATTCTTCCTGCCTCCGTATTACGGCATCACGCAGCATGCTCTCTTACCCTTACAGCTTTACAGTCAGTACCTTCAGGAGGGCGATCTGATGCTGGAGGCCTTGGCTTGTTCCCTGATTGCGGCTCCCTCTCGCGACTACTATGACCTCATTGAGGGTGTCAGCTCGTTGGAGGATAGGTGGGTATCGTCACGGAAAGAACGAACGATCTAATTAATAAATAAATAAAGAAATTTAAAGTAGTTTTCGCACCAATTGCTAAGATCTTTTACAGTTTTTAAAGTGTGTTTACAGTCGTATTTTGATAACTGCCTTTTTTTTTCCTTTTTTATTTGCAAGACACATAAGTTTTGACCCAGGTGTCGTGGTTTGACCAATAATGGAGTTAAAGGCTTCTGGACGCTTGTCTTTGAAAGTTTGTCATGACCATCGCTTTCCAGAAGAAATATCAATCCAATGTGAGGACTTTGTGAATCATTTAATATTGCGAAATCGTTGCCTGTAGAGTCCACTTATCTATGCCATATACTATGCACATATTGATGGTGTGTTTAGCCCGTACAACGAGGATCCTATTGCAACCCTGAGCCGACTGGAGACGATAGTGTACTTCGAGGGAAGAGATATATATCCGAAGATAGTACGACTGGCACTTAAGGTGCTCAGACAACTCGCTCAGATGGCTTTTCAGGTAACATCCAGCTTTGTCATATTGGTGTCTTCGTTAAGTGATTTGTCAGGAGAGGTGTCAAAAGTATATTGACCCGAAATGTGTAATTTCAGTTATCTTGACTAATTTATATTGATTTAATCGGTCTGATACTGTTCAGTTTTCGTAGTCAAATTCGTGAACGGGGCTGACTAAACCCAAGCAGGGTGACATACCAAATACTTTATCAATTGTAACATTGTATGTATTTATCCACAGAGACACTCTTTTTGGAGAACCGGGGAAGGGGGGGGGGGGGGCGGTTAAAAAAAACAAAAATGTTTTATTTTGTTGCGCATGCCATTGACTCACGCCGTGCATTGTGTACTACCAGGACTCCATCATCGGCCATTACTTGAGTGGCACCAGTCCAGCTCAGTACCAGAACGTCCCTCTGGTCCGAGTGCTCATGGGGGCAGTCCGGGAGTCCATGGCTGGCCAGTCCTGCTCCTCGGGGTCCTCGGGTAAGCCATCTACGCTGCCGAAATACATGCTTACCGACTGGTTTTTGTGGTGTCTTAACATTGCGCCTTTTTGTTGTAACTTTTATGTTAATCGAGACAAACCGACGTCATGAGCTAACCATGATAGACTTGGTCGTGATGAAGAAATAATCGGGTCTCCGTTCAGCCGTTTTGAGTATAAAATGTGAGAACAGAAATTGTGAAACTTTCTTGCTTCACTACAATATGTTATAATTACACTATATGTCTAGTAATATAATAATAATATGTCTATTTGGTGCCATGGGCCTTCTGCAGTTGGAAATAAACATTATTATTAGTGCACTAAATGTATATACTAAGTGTGAATAAACATTAGAATTATTATTTACTGAGTGGAGGAAGCCAGAAGCAATCACTGGCCGCTCCATTGTGAATGAGACGAGTACAATATACTCCATTAAGATAATTTCTGGCTACATTAAAGATGTAGCCAGATTATTTTGTGACGTGGGTATGCAGCTGAACATTGATTTATCACCGTTCATCCACGATACCTTATTCTCGTTTTGTCATCGTGTCGACCAGTCGGCTCGACGCGCCCACTGCGCAGCGCTGCCTTCAAGGGAAAGGGAAAGGGCAAAGGCGTCAAGCGAGCCGCCACCGGCAAGTGTAAACAAGCTATCAAGAGGATGAAGAAGTCTGAAGAACCCTTACCGATGACGAAGGTATTTACGGCGTTGGCCTTGTGTGTTGAACGTTGGTGATTTTCAAACAGATGCATATCAGTTTATTAATCATTATATCCTGTCAAGACTGATATATGTAGATATATATATATTTAACAGGAGCCTACTATGAAAGCACGATCCGCATTCGATCATATGCGGTATCCGAATCTGTTTTTTTGGGTTCGCACGTACTTCATTTTCTTGTCTCCGGAGGTTGCTTGGCCCGGTTTAGCCCAAGTGTGCACAAAGATCTCATTCATTGATTCACACATGCTGTATAAACCCTTCCAGGGCCAGCTGGCGTACAGCCTGATGTACTGCCTACGCCTCGTGATCCGCAGCCAGCGGACCCGCCAAGAGCAGTACGAGGAGCCTGGGCTGCTGGCCGGCCTCTGCCTCCTCTCCCTCGAGCTGTCCCGCCACCGCACCACGGCCCAGCGCGAGCAGGTGCGCGACCCCGAGCACGACTGGCTCCTCAAGCAGGAGGCCATCCTGGCCGACTACCTGCGCAAGCACCCGGGCGCCGCCGGCTCGGCCGTGGGGCTCTACCTGGACGCGCTGCGCACCGTCGGCGTGGGCTTCTACGAGGGGGGCTACCCGCTGGTGCTGCTCGAGTCGCTGTGCTCGCTGGCGGCCGGCGGGGGCGGGGCGGGCGGCGCGGCGGCGGCGGCGGCAGCGGCAGCAGCGGCGGCCGAGGACGGGGGCCGCACGGACGACGTGGTGGCCGTATGTGCGGAGGTGTTGCTCGACACGGCGTGCGCTATCGATAAGTACACGCTGCCCACCAGCTCACCCTTTGATATCATACTGGACGGTGAGTTAGCTGGCGGCGTCATTGGTAATTGTTACACTTGATGCCTAATGTCGCATGTGGTTTCCGGAATAACAAGAAGGCCAGGCAGGTTCCATCAGGATATTATTCTTGATGAGTGACGCCAGGAAGTCATCCCCTCCCCCCTCCCCACCCCCTCTCCCCCACTTCCACTGGAACTTCTTAGCGGGGTGTTGGTCTACTGCTCCTGACATAGCAACTTAACAATGAACAGTGTTTCTCAATATGTGTCTGATATTACGGTTCCTTTGTTATATGCTTCTGTCGGTTACCTCCAAGGAATACGTACATCAAGATAGTAGTTAGATGTTAATGTAGCAGTAAAAACCCTATATAGTCTCAATGTTTATGAATTACAGTGTTTGCAGAGAGCCGGACCAAACATCGAGACTTCGCTCTGAAGAAGATGCACAGTATAGCGGAAGCGTTCTTGTCTCTTATCAGCGTTGATAACAAGAGTCACGTCGACCTGCTTGTCAAGGTCAGATATATCTCGTGTTCTACCCGTACAGATTGCAATGTATCCTCATGTATTGTTCTCTCCCTATACCTTGTGGGGGCCGCTGCGATAGCTCAGTGAGTTAGAGCGCTCGCCTTGAGGGCTCTGGTGACCTGAGAGACTAATGGCACATGGATCGGTGGTTCGAGCCCCGCTGTGGCCATGTCTGTGTGGTTGCAGGATAAATATCCTTCGAAAAGAGTAGGGGGTAACCCCAGGGACATGGCTGTCCACTCTCCCTTCCTTCTCCAATTGACGCGATATGACACAGTGGTTAAATCGTCTTGAATATAGAACCAACCCCATACCTTATGTAATTACATTCAGTCCAAAAGAACCGCTAATTAGGCAAGCCGATTACAAAATAATGTTTTTCAAACGTTAAGTGTAGGTGACTGCCTCGATAAAATACTGTAGGGTTGTAACTGTGAAGCGACTGTGTGACGTCACGCTGGTGCATGAACACTGAGATATCAAAACTTGTATATACATGTATAGAGAATCACATATTTTTTCTTTTATTTCCGCCAGGTTTTGAAGCACTACGAGAAAATCAAAGCCCCTGTGCTGCTGAAGCTGATGCTGCGGGACTTCAAGTTATACCTGGCCAAGTTCGAGAGCAGCCTGCCCATCGTGGAGCACATCTTGCAGTTTGCCATCCACGGCTACAAGCGTACGCGGCCGTACTACTTCCCGACCCACAACCACTTGGACACGAAGAAACAGGACCGCGACTTCCTCTTCTCGCTGGCCAAGCTGCTGGGGCTCAACAGCCTGCGCCTCTTCCTGGGCAACTGGGACGACATCTTCCAGATGCAGGATATTCGGGACCTGGTGTGTATGTTCGACCAGCAGTTGCGGGACTGCGGGAGCCAGCTGCCCAACGAGATGGTGGAGCTGGTGATGCAGGCGCTGGGGTCTGACGTGTCGCACGGGGAGGAGTGCTGCGACCTGCTGGCCTTCTTCCAGCCCGGGGACGACAACTACAAGGCGGCGCTGGCCAAGGTGCTCCAGAACACGACCTTCTTCGACATGAACGCTCTCTTCAGGATCGCCCAGCGCCACTGGGAGCACCAGAAGGGTAAAGCGGGCACCATCCCCGTCGGTGGCGCCGTGGTGGCCAAGGGAGGCCAGGTAAAGCCGGGGGGGTTATTATCATCATCGTCATCGTCACCCCCCGCGTCATCGCCGTCATCTTCATCATCATCATCTTCAGGAGCAGCAGCAGCAGCAGCTGCCGAGGCGGCGTCGTCCGGAGCGACCTCCGCGCCGGGCCCCCCTCCCGCGGTGGACTCGGAGACGTTCGGGATTATCGAGAAAGCTCTGGAGCGATTGTCGCTCATCAGCCAGTGTAAAGGCGAGTACTTGGACTGGATGTTCCAGGTGTGTGCGGCCGGCGCGCCGCGCGACATCCCCAAGTCGCCCGCCTTCCAGGGCATGCTGACGGCCATCACCACCCACGGCAGCTCCTGCCCCGAGGTCATCCTCCGGGTGCTGCAGCAGGCCGAGAAGGTGACGGGCCTGCTCAAGCACGTCCAGTCGCTGTGCAAGGCCCTCATCAAGGCCTACTTGGACTACTTCGACCGGCGCTTCTCCGAGTGCGGCCACGGGGCCTACGGTCACGTGATCAACGAGATGCACCGCGCCCGCCTGGAGTGCAAGCACTACTTGAAGAACGGCGACGACGAGTTTGACCGCCAGGTGGTGCAGCCCATCCACCAGCTACACGGCACCAAGAAGAAACTACTCAGGATGCTCAACAATGAGTTCAAGACTTCTTAGGGCGCCGCAGCCACGTTTTCCTGTCAGCGGCTGTCAGTAAGGGTAGGGTGGGGGCGTGAATCGGGGCGGGGTGGGGGTGAGCGGGGGTTGGGGGTGGTCTAGGCTTAGGGATTCATGTTTGTCTACCACTGTCATTCAGGCGTTAATTGATGCGGTCGTCGTCGTGGTGTGAGAGATTTTGTTCTTACCTATAAGTCTTTAACTCGTGGGGAACGCGGAACCACGCGCGTGTGAATCAACGTGCAACCGTGTAATGCCACATTGCACCGTGTGACGGACAGAGAGAATTCGTCGTATTCTGGACACATTGCCAAACTAGCTGTCGTTTCTTGGCGTTATGTATGATCATAACGGCTTCGTACGGAAGGTGCTTTAGTCGTTGTGTGTTAAACGTCAGCCTGGAGATTCGTGACCTGTGTCTGTGACAGGCAGTGAATGCCCCGCATTGCATGAGGACTCCCCATAGTCGTGGATGTAAAGCTGAGATTAGCGGCGGTGCAGCTCCGGGAGAAGCGTGTCACTCTCGCCTGAGCTCCCACCGAATAGGCTTGGTCTGGGTTCAATAGGCCTGAGACTAAACCCATGAGAAGCTTCACCAACTCGACGGTATCGCATCCACCACTGCTATGCATAACCTGGCATTTTTGTTTTGCATTGTGAAAACAGATTAAATGTATGTCTGGACGTGGCCAATTATCATTCACTGAGTCGCATTGATGTATGCAAATAAATTGCTTGTTATCCCTCAGCTGGATTATGCTGAACTGCTGGAGTGTGTCCACTTTACTGTGAAACTGGCGTCGCTGTGACCGTGTAATCTGGATATTCCTTACCGTGTAACCGGGGATTATTACTGATGGGTACGTGGCATGTTTTCTTCCGTTAGACGAGTTGTGTGTTGAAACTCGTCAGTAGCATTGTGTTTTCACCAGCTGCCAGCCAGCGCGCTTTTTGTTGTTTTGTGTCCAAGTAGACGTCTGAGTCCGTGGAGCTATAAGTATCGGGTTATCCTCGTGAAGGAAGACGTTAAAAGCTTTATATTTTATTATTATGTACTCTGGTCATGTTGCGATATATATCTCGGCAGAGGAAGGTCCCAGCATTGGGCTGTGGCTACGGCTTATGTATGACCGATGGATGAGAGATCCCGCTACTTGTAATAATAGATAGACATGTATGTGATGAGAGCCATGTAACTATATCAACAGGTGTGATCTACGAGGTGGCCTGCGTGGGTGTATCTTCCACGAGTTAGTCGATGCATACCTACCGCGCTGGCATTATTATCATGGCTTGGCCACCTATCGTTGTCGCAGCCACCTTTTTTCGAGCCACCAAAGTACCATGTGTTCCACTAGACCAGGCCACGTGTTCCATGCACGCTGTTATACGCTGACGGCGAGTCGTATACAAGCTAGATCCTTCCGCACTGTGGCCGGACTACTATATATATATATATCTAAACGCGTTCACACTGTAATTGTACTGTTGACAATGAGTGAGGCTGTGGTCACTGTATGTTGTGTATTCGGTTCAGTATACCTACCCGTGACCGGCCATACAGGCGCCATCTACCTCCGTGTGACATGTTTCTGTGGATTTACTTGCATGTCTCAATCATTGCGTGAATTTGTTGCGGGGTTTTCGCATCTAAGTTGGACTCCGATCATCCTGTGTCGTCGTGTCCGTCAGTGGCGAGTGGTTGGTCCTAGGTTATTTCTTGTCCGCAAGTTATCAAGAGGGAATGGTCATCAAGTGTCGTCTCCTCGATTGATGTATTAGAGGGAGAAGTGACATATTATCCTCCGATTAATCACTATATCTATTCCTTTCCAACATGAGAACGTCAATTCCATGGGTAAGGGCGAAAGGCGGTCTTTCTGGGTATTGTACCAGTGCAGAATGTAGTAGTTGCGAAAAACAACATATTCAAGGCATACTACTAGCATTCCCAAGGTATACTAGTAGGATATTCAAATCGTACTACTAGCATTACTAATAGGATATGTTCAAGATTTAAGACGAGTAATGTCTGTATATCTTAAATGTAATGAGATATCAATTAGGTAAGAGCAGTCTATTCTTTGGATGCGTTCTGACAATGCTGACGGTTTTCGCTGTCATTCTACTAACTAACTCTCCCCTTTACCCAGTCAAATGTTTTAACGCCATTTTAGTTAGCCCAGGGAAGTAACGGTCGAATGATTAAGCTTTTTATATGAGCATTGGTTATAGCCTTGTGTACTGAGCTGAGCTGTAGGTAGGCACCCGCATGGGTGGCAGTCTTGGTCGCCACATGATTGCTGATGGCGGAGGGGTGTTTGTGAGAGATGGGACGGTTGGACCCTGGTTATGAATGGGGATGGTGTTTGCCAGTACGGCTGTCGTTAAACGGCTTTTGCGGTGAAACCGATGCCACGTGGTCATTCAGTGGATCACAACGGCGTCGTGCAGCTCTTGTTGTGTGTATGTTGTGCGTATGTTAAAGTGATTGTAATTACATGATGGTCACCTGACCAGTGGATTCTGGTTGTGTGGAACAAGAGCTGTTCGCCTCTGGACACTTGGGACCCTATTCCTGAATGAGATGCTTAACAGATTGGCGGAAGATTTCTCCGGGATAAGTTTATGGTAAAACCATCGATGTTAAATAGACGATTTATGGTGTTATTTTTTCATGGCGAAATGATAATTTAATTAACCCAGGCGGAAGAAATATCTGTCAATAGTTCAATAGGCAGAGGTTTAAAGAGGCGAGGAGTGTTCACCCTGGTATGGGACTGATAGACGTATCACAGTGCTTTGTCGTTTAGTTCATAGGACGCGGCTTTGGGTAAAGACTGCATGTTTCCATCAAGTGAACTGGAGTAGGGTGGATGAGGTGGCTTGACATGCTGGAAGTAGTCATAGACGTCAATTCGTCCGTTTTCTATCATTATGATTGTTATATTTGTGTGTTGACCTCGGAAATTGCTGGACATTAAAGAATTGAAATCGCATGAAGTGTTTTTTTCTTCACAAAAGGAGTTCTTTTTGGGGCAAGGTATTGAAATGTCGTCGTCCAGGGTGATGTTGGCTGAAAGTCCGTGAAGGATAGCGGTGACTTGCCAGTCAAGGTGAGCGGGGAGGGGGGTGGGGGGGGCGCAGCGCCCACAATACTAGAGAAATAATAATAATTATAATAAAATCGCCATCTCGCCATGATTATCTCCAGGAGCTTCCATCAATGCCCCCCCCCCCCCCACTCACCACAAGCCTAATATGTTATAAGGAGTGGGGGGGGGGGGGGCTGAACTAGTTCTGGTGTGGTATATATTGCCTATTCATAATATGGGAACTTTGCGCGTAAACTTCCGTGCCTGTCCAGAATGAGTGCAACATTTAGGGCCGCGCTCCAGTAACAAAACCCATAGCCCACTGATGCATGAATTCCACAAGCTTCCAGTGAGGCGACAGTAGTTCAACGGTGTCACGAAACGAGGAGTAGCTGCGGGCGTTAATAATAGCTTCCCCCCCACGGGATTGGGGTGGCAGGGACGGATCTAAGAATTTGCCGGGGGGTGGATGGGGTTGCTCTCTGAAGACTTGTGACCGGGGGTCGGGGGGGGGGGGTGCTCTGTGCTCAGAAAACGTGCGACCGGGTGAGGGGTCGGGGGTGGGGCTTGGAGAACCCGACTTTAACAGTGTATGTTCAGTTTCCCAAGGGGGGGGGGGCGGGTTGCTCTCTGAAGACTTGGGACTTTAACTTGTATGTTGTATGTTGCAACCCCCCTAACCCCCCCTAGATCCGCCCCTGGGTGGGAGGTTGCTTAATACATGCCTGGATTTGGACCCCCTCCCCCCTCTTCTAAAGATAATAAAATCCGCTCTGAAAGGGTATGTCTTTTATATGGACCTGTACTACATCGCAGTTCTATGCAGGCCCGCTTGGTTTATTCATTTTGATCGTCAAACCCCTTTCGTGAACATTAACGCACGGTTCTGTGCGAGCGCCTCCTGTGAGCGTCGAGTCTCTGCTTTAAAATTTATTTTCCACTAAAAATGCTTGTTGCCCAAACTGACAGATATTACGCACAACTGACGCAAAAACTTCCCCGCTCGTGTTCTTATCTTTCGCACTTGCCGACAACTCGCGATTGTGGAGCATACAAGCTGTCCAACGATCCTACTTTTATTCTACTTTTGTGGTATCAATCTTTCTTGCTTTGTTCTTGCATACCTACTTTTTTTATTTTGCTTTGCCCCAAGCGTTTGAAAATGCTGCGACCTGGTGAGCGTGGTAAAGGCCCCTCCTTTTCACCGTCAAAATCCGCTCGGAAGGGGCATTTTTTCGCGGTCGCAATTTTTTATCCGCTCTACATAGAGGTATATTTTTTGTCCGCTCTCGTGCATCAAGGCACCTGCTGTCACGTTCTTGTTGACGTTATATGGTACCTAGTTAATATGTTTCAGGTGTTTATTCGACACAACGTTGATCATTAGTGTCCATTGTACATATGCCAACCCAAACCGTTTCATCCTAGCGTCCTATATATAGGACGTTCAAGTTTGACCTACGTGTTGAAATGTAGCGCGTATATATAAAACCCGTCATGTCTATATCTATCGTTCAAACTGGCCCTTTCGAATATTACTAGCAAAGGACGCTATGTTGTGTTGCTTAGACAGTCATCAATTGGCATGGGACATTTGTCATTCATCGAAGTGCGGGCTGTACCCTGGCACCGACTTTTATTAATGTAACCAACAACTTACTGAAGCACGTATTAATGTTTCTGTTTATGGTGTTTTCGTCTGATATGGTCCGTTAAATCGAACATATACTTTGCAGGTTGAGCCCCCGCCCGGCCCGGAACCTCGGAGCCATAGCCCAGCGCAGAGAGCCATAGCCCGCGCCCGGAGCTATATCATAGCATGGGGTAAATTGAGCACGGTACAATTCCAGCCCGCAGGTAGCGGTCTGAGATTACCCGGGTCTGAGTTTGTCCCTATGCTGAACGTTAAGTTATGTTGACCACTACAATTTCAGCCCGCGGTGCAATCGCAGTCTGTAGTTGTCACGCTCTCAATGAAGCTCCCCGCACGGTGGCGCTACGCAAGCTAGCTTTTACCGCTGCTGTCGGCCGGGGGCAAATTTCAAGATTCTTGAAAAACAGTCAAATCAGCTGTAATTTCTTGCAACATTATAATTTTCAGGAATAAAACATAAAAATAACGAGTTTGTGTATTTAATACAGCAAAAATCATCTTGTACCCTTTCGAAAAAGTTATAATTATGACAGAACTTCTTTTCATCACCTTATTTCATGTTTTATTAGGCTTAGGCTGGGTCCCAGCACTAATTTGTAGAAATGCGCGACGCATTTTTCCCATCGATCTGCGCAGCGCCGCCCTGGCGAATGAGTGTGAGAATGCATTGACGACGTAGGCGACAACATATAATCGAGCCCTAGCGGAGTGAGTCGAAGGCAGAGAGTGGGTCTCAGGTTACCCGCGGAAACTTGCGCATGCGCAGTTGATATATGGATAAACTCAGTCCGGAGACAATTTCTCTCCGTGACGCCGGATTTTATGCTCGATAACATTATTTATAAGAAATCTTTAGATGGCATGCTATCGTATTTTCAATGCCAACTTACTCTGCCATCAAACGCTAGCTATAAATGCAGAATCGTAACTAGTCCTGACTGCCCCTTTTGTGACGACTTGGTCGAGACAAGATATCCTTGTTTCACCAGGTGCCAGCCTTTTAATCAGAATACTCATTCGAAAGTTCTTTAATAATTACTCAGGACCAGACACCCCCCTCTGTGTCAGTCGATTTGCTGTGCCCGTGTGAATAACCAACCAACCGGTTTAAACGGCAAACAAATGGTGGCATTGTCGACATTTGATGACAACACCCAAGAATACCACCAGAAGTATCTTTAACAAGCCATTCTATACATGTTGCACCTCGGTATTCATGAAATAAGGACGTTAATACATTTCTACTTGACATATTTCATAAATAGGCTTATGCTTTTCAGGGGCAACGTTACCGTATCAGTAACTATCATGAAATTCGCGAACCTTTATTGATATTTAACTAGCCCTATATAGATCACGTTCGCACTTTTCATTTCACCCTTAACTCGGCATTAGGAAATTATGCTTCGGGAACTGAGAACGCGGTATAATTCGACGAACTGTGAATTTAATATTACATAACGGTAAATCGGGAAATGGCCAATTTATGACATGTATCTACCCTGGTTTTGTATGCGGGGAGTTCTGGGACCAAGACCCGCGACCTTACTCCCTAGCTTGATGGCCTATATTCAATATACAATTTGAGGCACAGAAGGTCCATGACTCTTCGCAAGGTCACGGTGATGCGGATCAATAGATGGATAGATAGATAATCGATTATTAGCCCATATGTATCTAGTCACATGCCGTACTACGAAACCATAAGAGCATAATAGATAGAGCTAAACGATCTCGCTCAGTTTACCTGCAGAACTTTGCAACTGCAGTTATTTTGAATGAGTGACTTTAAATTAACTACATTACTGAAACAACCAACACACCCTTGTGAAGAAATAAACTAGAAAGGGCTCGACTTCTCGAGTTATACTGCCTTTTGGAGAGTGTAACACACAATCATCCGTCAACGTCATGTGTTGATCTTATCTCGACTCTTGGGAGACACGACATCCTTAGCGGTAAGTGCGTGCGGCAGCGTTCTGTACACAGGCCACGGTCGTGTTGCAAATGAATTATTGCCTGCCGGACAGCCTCCATTGTTTAAATTTTAACAGTCTAGACGTCCATTCTCGGTTTAGGAGCAAATCAATCTGAGAGCGTATTCATCTCAGCGGATTCTTTCTGGCGTATATGGAGGACGTTTTGCCATATTTGGTAGTTATGGAACATCGCAACTCGTGTGGAGTAGGGGTGGGGGTGGGGGGGGGGGGGGGTAGGTGGGCGTCCCCAATAAAAACGTAGCCGCCCCTCGGCCTCTCCAAATATTGGGGCAAGTACTTCACCATAATTGGAGCAAACCCAACGAACCCAATGCAATTTTAATGCAAAGTCATTATTGGCATTATTGCTGTATTTTTACCCCGACAACCCCGCGCTATTGGCCTTAATTGTCATATGCACCGAGAATGACGCCTGGACATTCTAATCTGCCTGCACAGTTTGGTGTTGGTTTGGTTGGCATCGGGCCGCCTGCGATAGACTTGAATTTGCAGTTTTTGTTGTGGTTTAAGTAATATGATTTGCTTCGCGGCATTTGCGCTGATGACTACATAAGCCTATCTGTGGCCGACAGAGCTTACCGCAGTAGTCGCATCGATGTTAGGTCTTGTATATGACTCACTGGACGCCTAGATTAATTAGTACGTGTTGGCTTACATGTAAATATCAGTTTTTTGACGTTTAAGCTACCTTCTATCTAACAAACATGATGAAAAAAAGATATATCGACATGTCTCACCAAAATGATGAGCAATGTCAGAATTCAGATGAAAACTTCTCATGCAGTAATTTTCATTGAGACATATTTAAGTGTTTTCAATGCACCTGAATAATAAATTCGTCAAAATCTAAATATTGTTGTTGTTTTATAACTTTAAATACACGCAGATACAGTGATAATTATTTATAACATTTTAAGAGTCTAAAACTTAACCAGATCAAACCATATAATAGTTTCAATTGATATGTGATGTATTTCCTTATTGGTTTTTTTTCGGCTGGGCCATCTTTGTTTTCGACTACTACATACATTTTTTCGTGACACATTTGTGTTTTCTTCAACAATTTCTACTATGTAAGTGGATAAAAATTGCCATGTGTGTATGACTATAAATCATACACAAATGATGTTCGAGAGCAGGGGTGCGTTCAGTGTGGCTCTCGACTGCGATCGCATTTCTTGCGTTACAACAAATAAGGATTTGAATTTGGCGGCTTGTTGGAGGACGCGTACAATTTAAAACCGGAAGTGGGGCATGGTTCTCGGCGATCGAGAGCAGTACCGTATGATTATATTCAACTGTGGTAAAAATAGTTCTTCCACGTGCGTTATCTCAGACAAACAAGTCGGTCAAACAAAGCAGCATGGTGCTTTGTTGCCAGTTTCAGAGACTTCTCACAATATCAACCATCAGCTATGATTGTCAATTTCTTACTCACGAGTAAGGAAAAAGGACTCAAGCGTGTGTGGGACTTAATGTCGGAGCCTGGATCGGTCTATTGAGTGATGAAATAGCTCAATGACAAGTCGACGCAAGTCGACGCATACGTCCAATTTGATTTTATTCTTACATACACCCGCAGTTAACACACCCACAGGTTAACTGCGGGTGTGTCCAATCGGCATCTAATGGAACCATGCAGGTATGACACAGCAGTAATCTCAGTCTGAGTTCGAAGTATAACTGGGACAATCTGCCTTGATGCCGTTCAACATACTGTGTGCCGGCTTTTACTAAACAAAATCTGCCGCCGGCTTTAGAGCGCTCCTTATTGGAGGTTACCATGCGTCGTTAACGAAGCTTTACACAGTTTACACAGTGGGTACTTACGACTAAATATATGGTAACGGTTGGCGACTCTATGGTGCGCCATTGTCGCCAAAAATGGGTTACTGCAATATTACACGCTGCCTACGGGATGCCATTGCGAAAATAATTATATGACCCTATCACAATTGAATAAAAGCAACAGTGACGTCAGTGAATGACCGACAGAAAAAGAAGCGAGCGGCGTCTCATTCGGCTGATCAGAAATCCAGGCCAGAAATGTACCCCTTAAACCTTGCGCTCTAGAATATATTCATCTGGAGCCACCCGCCTCTTAATTAAATTATTCTACTCATGGTAGAAATATTTCATAGCAAGAAATGAGGACAGATCCATACGGCTGGCATTGCTTGAGATCAGTAATTCACTGACTCAAAACATTTTCGAATTAAACTATTCGCTAAATACAAATAATCACATGCAATGTTATCGGGCATGTACAGATGTGCGTAAGGTTTCAATGGCGAGTGATGGAGTGAAACTATCACAACCACATATGCTTCGTTCATAGGTTTGTATCATTCGTGTATGAAAGCCTATATAATAAGGCGCAGAGAGCCAACACCGAGCGCGATAAGGTACCACTTTCGGGGAGAAATATTCACGACATAGCATTTCTTAACCTGAAAAAGG
The DNA here is from genome assembly GCA_964019135.1 of Arenicola marina. NCBI lineage: Eukaryota > Metazoa > Annelida > Polychaeta > Arenicolidae > Arenicola > Arenicola marina. Next base: position 28,968,961 of record OZ025249.1, read on the forward strand.
CACAGTTTTATCGAAAATTATGGCGCCGAATTGCTCACATCTTTGCACACGATTACATGGAGAGTCTCGGGTGGGCGAACAGGTATCTGCACATTCTGCACAATCCCTCCACGGCAACTAATGAAAGAATACTCTAGTCAACTGAACAGCTACAAAGTCAACAAAAAGAAGGAACTGATGCCGTGCATCATCTCGGGAGGGGCACTAGAATCTGGTGGTAGTAGTGGTGGGGGTGGGGGGGTGCATCTACGGCATCAGACTAAGAAAAGATTGACAGACTGATCCAGTCTGTATTTGCGGCCACAAGGGGATTGGGGGGGGGGGGGGGTAGAAACCTAGTCAGCATCTCCACATGAGACTCGGAATGACAGTCATTTCAGACGCTCGATGGGTCATTGACGCCGATCATGATAAAGAATGGGAGTGAATATAAATTCATCGTATTATACGTATATACTTTTGAATTATGCTTTACACATAGGAGACCAACTGCTATTATTAACATAATATGGTATGCACCGCCATTCAAAGGTTAAAATAGCGCGAAATTGTACGATTGATTATATAAACAAATTAAAATAAAAAGTATAATCCTCTGTATGAACCTTCTTATTTCGGCTGTCATTTTGAACGCCATGTTGGATTCTAATGCCATCATATGTATGTATATTCATCATCGCACAAAATGACGGGCAGCATAGTCGCCCTTTATTTACTTGTGAGCGTGGGGATTATTATAACGACGAGCTGCGTAATACTTAAAGCAGCTTGTCGAGCTTTTTCCCGCCAAATCTAAGCCCATGAGACATATATATCACAATTTGCAGAAAACTCGATCGTTTCATTATAGAAATTCAGAAACCCAATAAACATCGCCCTTTCGGCTATGATATGGCAAACGTGTCTATCCCGGAACACTGCAGCGCGGAACTTCGTCGCGGTACTGCTACTTATAACAAAGCACCGCGAAGCGCAAACGCTGATGACGTTTGTAAGAACCGAAAACGTCCGACTGCCCACAACTGGCCAGAATCAGGCCCGATTCACAACACGATCATCACAAAATAAATATATCCCCAGATTTGTTGCATACCCTCTCAATCTGGCATAAATAGTGTTTTAATGGGTAGATCTAGGTCCGGGGGGTGTGACAAGTCCCATAACGAGCAAAGAGGCAAAGGCTGTGAAGCACTGATAACGCTTGTTCTGTGCCTTGTTACGCACCGTTCCCAAACTAAAGCTCACACGTCCGCCCCACCACCCTCCCTAGCTTCTTATGAAACCTCAATGTTATTCGTATATCGCTATCACAAAACGAGCGTATCGAGGCTTCATATCGGCAGATTGTGTATGATCGCAACGTCAAATGTAACTGTTAGTTTGTTATTAGTTATGTGGGACGTTTTGGGCAGTCGGACGTTTTGGTTGGTTGGTTATTCGGGACGCTTTAGCCACATTTGGTCATATCGCGTCAAAGGGAGAAGGAAGGGAGAGTGGAGCCATGTCCCCGGGGGTAACCCCCTACTATTTACGAAGAAAGACATGGGATCTTTATCCTGCGGCCACACAGACATGGCCACAGCAGGGCTCGAACCACCGACCCACGTGCCGTTAGGCTCTCAGGTGACCAGAGCACTCAATGCGAGCGCCCTAGCCCACTGAGCTGTCGCGCCCGGCCCCTCGGACGTTTTACGGCCCCAACAGACGTTTACCACGAAGTTGAAAACCTGTGGTTCATTGATATCACCGGGCAAGACTAAGAGATTCCATTTGGAAGTCTGGTATGCGTGGAATATAGGCCAAAAACAAGTTAGACGACTCAATGACTGATTTTATTTGTATTTTGACCTCTTTAGCTTTGGCGGGAAAGAGCTCGACAAGTAACTTTAATTCTTCATTCAAACGTCCCCTGCGATCATCAATCAAGTCTCTCTGAAAATAAAGTCAGGAAGCGATTTTAGCCGCCATCTTGGATTATGACATCTCAGTGACCACTTTTTTTTCAATTACCCGTTTTTCATGCAAGCGTTCGAAGATGTGGACCCCCGGGTCGTAAGCAAATTGATGCCCTCCCCCTTTATTTATTTAGAGAATATGACATGTGTTTCATATTATCGATCGTTATGATAATGGAAGGTATCCCACGGCCGTGATGAATTACACGAGATAGCACCATGGTCAAATACAAAACCCTAGTGGTGACGTTAACTGATGGCAGTCTTCATAACGGCGGAAACGGCAATAAAACTCATTTTGTGGCAGGTAGTTTTTATCAAGCGGGGAGATCAATATACTTAAATTACATCAGGCGGTTGACCCCCAATGCATGCTGCAGACTTTCTGAAACGAAAACGCCGATCGAGAGTAGAGGATAATGTGACATGTAAGACTCTGGTCTAATTGTTCGTAGCACTAGAAAGGTATATACTCACACCGAATTCCTTTTAATTTTGAAATTAAAAGCTCCCATTTAGCTCTATCTGCATGAAGGCGGAGTGGTTATAATAAACCCCATACGTGGGGCATTCATTTCATTAATTAATTGCCATTCCTCGCGAATGGGGTTTTCATTTCACCGTGAACTGGGAACAAGATAGATAATTCCGTTGTGATCAAGGATTTTCATTAATCGTGAACTGGGAATTTTAATATTACACAACAGTGAATCAGAAAATCGCTCTTTAAGATCATGTATCCGCCCTTCCTATGTATAATGGGAGTTATCATTCTTAATTCATCGTCACCTGGGAATAAACACATTTATTCTTCGTGATCTGGGAACCCGACGCCCCCCCCCCACCCGCCCCCCCTTGAATCATAGACCATGTCCTGACGGGGCCGGGGAAAGGGTTCGAAGGCTCGTCCGGGCCCCATACATCCGCCTACAGTCTGAGCCGTTGGCTAGCTAATTTGAGCTATAGATTGAAACATATTGCATTATTTTAGATAAGATTTTACAAAACGTGCTTTTCCTGGATTATGCGGATATACATGTACATATACTAGTATATAAATGACATTCGCTTTACTACAGCCACAAACCTTCTCTGAGCGATATGGTATATGAGGAATTAGCTGCGATAATTCCATTTGTTGAGAACTGGCGGTAACGGGTCAGCGGAGACGATTGTGCGAAACATCGATGCTCCCGTAACTCCCCGGAAGTTACGCTCACCTGGCGGGGAGCCAGCCTAGCCACCCTCGTGCTCGTGACCTTGTCATTCTGACCTCTCACTCGGCAACAACATCTAGTTTGTCAACGTTACACCCCCATCCCTACCTCCGGGCGCTTCTTGTTGCAAAAGGGGCACCCAGCGAATCCAATAGCAGAATTCAAATAAGACTTACCATATAATGAATAGGTTACTGACCTATGAAGTCAGCCAGTGAGTTGGTCAGTTAGTTGGTGGCAGTTGGTTAAGGATTAAGTTCAAATGGCTGATTGGATAAGTCGATGTTATACGCATGCTTGGAAGAAATACCACATTTGGTGCCGATGGAAACGGACCTGGGTTGAAACCACCCGGAGCCACAGGATATGGCCAATATAGGCTTACGTCATGGTTGACGGCTGGTGCATGGTCGCCGTCACTGCGAGGTCGCAGTCGATTTGGGAAACGGTGGAGGGTGATATTTCGGTCCAGGCCCAGTGGATAAAAGACACCAAGAGCCTCGAGCCAAATGGGAAGTTCCCTTTGGTCTAATGCGTTAGGTGTTCGCTCTGGATGCGAAGGGTCGCCGGTTCGAAACTTGCAGGGTCGGGTAGGGAACTTCGTTCCCTTGTTGTGTGGACCGAAATACCACAGATTTGGTATATGTGGTAGGCCTATTATCCCCACACCTTTACCCTAAGCTCACCGGAGTCACCGGAGTCAGGGGCTATAGGGACCGCCCATGACAGGCTACGCGGCCGGTACGGCAGGGTCAGCGACCAGCTGCCTTCCGCATCGCCGTGCCTTATATCGAAGTGTATATATGTATGATTGAAGGTGTGTGCAGTATGCAAGAGTATGATTGTGTTATTCAAAGTGTTATTATATGAAGTAAGATTGCAATGTATTAAGTTTCAGCAGCTATGTGGTAGTTATGTATGTAGAAATGTTATCCAAGTGTGTTATTGTACGAAGTGTCACATCCGTTGTAAACCAATTTGTGTTATTCGAGCGTATCCATATGCTGATTGATAACCTCGTCATTTATGTAAGTTAGTTCCGTCCCTAGATCTAGGATATAAGCAAAGAACGGAACTAACCAGTGACCGTGGATACACTCCTTAGGTAAATTAAATTACTCAACAGTGTGTTGTGTTATCGCTGGGCTTGAAAAAATATATATAAGTGATGGCTAACGCGTCGGTCTTCGTAAATAAGGTCGTCAACAACTCAATTTTGAAAGAGTCCTAATAGTAAGCAAAATTGGCTGCCTAACAGCTTCGGAGGCTAATGATACCGCTGAAAAAGGTTGATGATATAAGTGCTAGGGATATGGTGTTCGTTTATTTTATGCCAGGTGCGAAAAATCATTATCATTCACTTTTACGGTGACACTTTAAGGGCAAAAATATTAATCAATCGGTGATGGGCGTGGTTAAAGTCCTGGGCCAATCATTGCTGACGGGAACATCATTCAATCTCCAGACACTGCTCCAATCTCTACCCGGTCAACAGCAGTTATTCCTTTACTGTTACAATATTACAATGAATACCGCTGCATCGATACAATTATTGACGCCGCGCTATATGTATTTTACAAAGTAACAGTAATTATGCCTGCTCATATTGACAGACAGCGAAATGGTCTGGACTCACTCGATAGTGCTGACGAAGCTTCCACAAATGTTCAATGTGCGACATATATCCAAAACGGGGATATCAACCAGGAGCCGATGGCTGACTATCATACTAATGGTCCTTAGGTCTTGGCGTCATCTGAGGTGCCAGAAGACAAATTTACGGTGAGAGGCAAAAAGTGAAAAAAAAAATACTGCCGAATAGTAAATGGTGGCAAGTGGTTATAGTGGGTAGTCAGGTGAAATGGCAAACTACAATGCTGTCGTTGGGATAGCGCATGTGCAACACCAGCATTTTAAACTACAAGACATTAGCCTGACGGTAATCTTCATATGCTATATTCATTTGTATATGGATATTCGCTGGAATGGAATACTGAAGGTTTTTTTTGCAGATGACAGGGGCCCGGCTAAGTAACAGTCTCCGATTAATTTGCTGGAGGATAGTTCGAATAAGACGTTCTGACAAATATATGCCTATAAAAATGGAAAATTTTTGGATGGAAGCGCTGCCTGAACGGATAGTAAGCCGAAACCATTAACCAATTTATCCGTAGAAGTTAAATTATGCTTGCCAAAGAAGCAAATGTGTACCACATTTATTTATTTAGTTATTTATATTTTATGTATTTATTTATCGAGGTTTATATTTTATGTATTTATCTATCGAGGTTGGGTTCCAGTGCCAGTTGCATAACAGAAACGGAGCTGCGTTTGGCCTATTATAGCGATGCGTCATTGGGTCTGGGTTGTTAATTTCCCCAGACACTGTGCGTGTCTCCGGCGTTAGCAGCACTGGGTATATTGCAAACAACCGGGGCACTGCCGCGGGATACTAATTAGGCTGAGGTGCATGGGGTGTAGTGTCTGGGGGGGGGGGGGGGGGGCAATATTTGTCAGTTATGGTATGTGTATGCCAAAGACAAAAATAAAGTATTTCACCCCCTTCGTCAGTTCTGAAGCCGTATTAGTTATGGTAATGCCGGTTAGCAGGGCTACTGTGGTGTGATCCATAAGTCTATCACTGCAGTTTGATTCAGTTCATGATGACCTGAAATGAACGTTGAAGAAAAAACTTCATATTTGTGGGTTGCACTTGTTATTACACGTTATATAGCGATGAATTTCAGGGAAAATACTTATTTATTACATTTTCACACATACAGGATAATTGTGATGTTAAAATGTGACTTGGTTTAGGTGACACATGTATTATATCTAGCGTTAGCAGGTGGCCCACTGTGTCTTTCAGCTTTCTCATTATATAACCTGTGCTTCTTTATGTATAGCAGTGGTTCCCATGCAGCGGTTACTATTTCATTACAATAGAGCGGTATACGTGTAAGTGTGGCTGACACTACATTTATTTAGAGAATAGGCCTATATCATGTGCGTCATAGTTAGATCGTTATATGTTTATTGTAGGCGTCCCACGACCGTGATTAATTACACTTAGTATTGCCCACAAATTCCCCAGATGGTATTATTTATAACGATGCAAACGGCAATAAAACTACCTCATGTGGTGACAGGTAGGCGTTATCACGCGGGGAGATCAATAGACCTAAACAACATCAGGGGGTTGACCCCGTTCGATGCCGCAGGCTTTCCAAAACAAATACACCGATCGCGAGTACAGGATAATGTGACATGTAAGACTCCGTCCCGAACGCAGTTTCCAGGCTGAACTCTTGTCTAATTGTTCATAGCAATAGAAACGTATATACTCACCGAATTCCATTTTATAAGATATGTTGCAATTCTTTCGCAAAGGTCATATTAACTCTATCTGCATCAAGGAGTAGTTGTTATAATAAGCCCCCATGCAGGCCATTCACCCGCGAACTACCAGATAATTAGGCCTACTAAAGTAGGCACCTTTTGGCAAATTACTGCATTATCGGGCGGTTTGTTGTTTGTACGCCCGTAATTATACATCATAACAATGATTTTATATTATATAACTTATTAGCATATGCGCACAGGTAGGCCGGGAGGAAGGCCAATTGAAAGAGAAACCAAGACGAACTGCGGTGAAAAAGGTGTAAGCGAAGACCCGCCGCGTGAGTGAAAACACATGAAACCTCTTGCTGTTGTCGTCGGCATTATTTTACGGTGCTTATTAATATTGCAGGGCCGGAAGTGTTGCCGCTATGGACTGTTAGTGTGGTGTCGCAAGTACTTCTGGGAAGGTAGGTCTTACGATGCCCTCCAAACGTTGACCGCAAGACCTGTCACAAGTCCCCGAAAAAGTGGGGGAGGAGGGAGGGGGGGGGGGGCGCACCCTTTATAACTTTACTGCATAACTTCGCAATAATGAGAATAATATTACACATCACTCAAATTACACAGAACTACAACAAATGTGAGCTTGTCGGATTGTCGAAAACTATACACATCAATAGTAATTATCTAAAGAGTAACACACATGTCCTTTTACTTCGCCCACTTGAGGCAGAACGCATCAATTTACGAATCGCTTTAACCACATTACAGAGATTATGGGATGGCCATAACCTCGTTAAGCGGGATTTAATATCCTAGGTGCACATCTACCCCAAATATCAGGTCCTTAAAAACTCTCAAGTGATCAGGTCCTTACTTGTGTATCAGGTGCATATGTGCCACACAAACAGCTCCATCGATCCACCAGCTGTGGCACTCCCTACTTAGTAATATCACTCCGCCCCGCCCAGGCATGTCTGATTCAGGATTCCGTGGTGAATCTCGCCGGTTGGGTTGGATCCCATCAACTCCACCGAGATTGTGGTGTCTTAGGTATCCGTCCCGTCCAGGCATGTCTGATTCAGGATTCCGTGGTGAATCTCGCTGGTTGGGTTGGACTCCATGGACTCCACCGAGATTGTGGTGTCTTAGGTATCCCTTCCGTTCAGGCAGATCTGATTCAGGATTTCACGGTGGATCTCGCCGGTTGGGTTGGACCATATCTACTTCACCGAGATTGTGGTGTCTTAGGTATCCGTCCCGTCCAGGCATGTCTGATTCAGGATTCCGTGGTGAATTTCGCCGGTTGGGTTGGACCATATCCACTTCACCGAGATTGTGGTGTCTTAGGTATCCGTCCCGCCCAGGCATGTCTAATTCAGGATTCCGTGGTGAATCTCGCTGGTTGGGTTGGACTCCATGGACTCGACCGAGATTGTGGTGTCTTAGGTATCCGTCCCGCCCAGGCATGTCTGATTCATTCCGTGGTGCATCTCGCCGGTTGGGTTGGACTCCATGGACTCCGCCGAGATTGTGGTGTCTTAGCTATCCCTTCCGTCCAGGCAGATCTGATTCAGGATTCCGTGGTGAATCTCGCCGGTTGGGTAGGACCATATCGACTCCAACGAGATTGTGGTGTCTTAGGTATCCCTTCCGTCCAGGCATGTCTGATTCAGGATTCCGTGGTGAATCTCGCCGGTTGGGTAGGACCATATCGACTCCACCGAGATTGTGGTGTCTTAGGTATCCGTCCCGTCCAGGCATGTCTGGTTCAGGATTCCGTGGTGAATCTCGCCGGTTGGGTTGGACTCCATGGACTCCACCGAGATTGTGGTGTCTTAGGTATCCGTCCCCTCCAGGCAAGTCTGATTCAGGATTCCGTGGTGAATCTCGCTGGTTGGGTTAAACCATATCCACTTCAACGAGATTGTGGTGTCTTAGGTATCCGGCCCGTCCAGGCAGATCTGATTCAGGATTCCGTGGTGAATCTCGCTGGTTGGGTTGGACCATATCAACTCTACCGAGGTCGTGGTGTCTTAGGTATCCGTCCCGTCCAGGCAGATCTGATTCAGAATTCCGTGGTGAATCTCGCCGGTTGGGTTGGACTCCATGGACTCCACCGAGATTGTGGTGTCTTAGGTATCCGTTCCGTCCAGGCAGATCTGATTCAGAATTCCGTGGTGAATCTCGCTGGTTGGGTTGGACCATATCAACTCTACCGAGATCGTGGTGTCTTAGGTATCCGTCCCGTCCAGGCAGATCTGATTCAGAATTCCGTGGTGAATCTCGCCGGTTGGGTTGGACCATATCGACTCCACCGAGACTGTGGTGTCTTAGGTATCCGTCCCGTCCAGGCATGTCTAATTCAGGATTCCGTGGTGCATCTCGCCGGTTGGGTTGGACTCCATGGACTCCGCCGAGATTGTGGTGTCTTAGGTATCCCTTCCGTCCAGGCAGATCTGATTCAGGATTCCGTGGTGAATCTCGCCGGTTGGGTTGGATCATATCCACTTCACCGAGATTGTGGTGTCTTAGGTATCCCTTCCGTCCAGGCATGTCTGATTCAGGATTCCGTGGTGAATCTCGCCGGTTGGGTTGGACCATATCCGCTTCACCGAGATTGTGGTGTCTTAGGTATCCGTCCCGTCCAGGCATGTCTTATTCAGGATTCCGTGGTGAATCTCGCTGGTTGGGTTGGACTCCATGGACTCGACCGAGATTGTGGTGTCTTAGGTATCCGTCCCGTCCAGGCATGTCTGGTTCAGGATTCCGTGGTGAATCTCGCCGGTTGGGTTGGACTCCATGGACTCCACCGAGATTGTGGTGTCTTAGGTATCCGTCCCGTCCAGGCAAGTCTGATTCAGGATTCCGTGGTGAATCTCGCTGGTTGGGTTAAACCATATCCACTTCAACGAGATTGTGGTGTCTTAGGTATCCGGCCCGTCCAGGCAGATCTGATTCAGGATTCCGTGGTGAATCTCGCTGGTTGGGTTGGACCATATCAACTCTACCGAGGTCGTGGTGTCTTAGGTATCCGTCCCGTCCAGGCAGATCTGATTCAGAATTCCGTGGTGAATCTCGCCGGTTGGGTTGGACTCCATGGACTCCACCGAGATTGTGGTGTCTTAGGTATCCGTTCCGTCCAGGCAGATCTGATTCAGAATTCCGTGGTGAATCTCGCTGGTTGGGTTGGACCATATCAACTCTACCGAGATCGTGGTGTCTTAGGTATCCGTCCCGTCCAGGCAGATCTGATTCAGAATTCCGTGGTGAATCTCGCCGGTTGGGTTGGACCATATCGACTCCACCGAGACTGTGGTGTCTTAGGTATCCGTCCCGTCCAGGCATGTCTAATTCAGGATTCCGTGGCGAATCTTGCTGGTTGGGTTAAACCATATCCACTTCACCGAGATCGTGGTGTCTTAGGTATCCGTCCCGTCCAGGCAGATCTGATTCAGGATTCCGTGGTGAATCTCACTGATTGGGTTGGATAGCATGGACTCCACCGAGATTGTGGTGTCTTAGGTATCCCTTCCGTCCAGGCAGGTCTGATTCACGATTCCGTAGTGCATCCCGCTGGTTGGGTTGGACTCCATGGACTCCACCGAGATTGTGGTGTCTTAGGTATCCGTCCCGTCCAGGCAGATCTGATTCAGGATTCCGTGGTGAATCTCGCCGGTTGGGTTGGACCATATAGACTCCACCGAGATTGTGGTGTCTTAGGTATCCCTTCCGTCCAGGCATGTCTGGTTCAGGATTCCGTGGTGAATCTCGCCGGTTGGGTTGGACCATATCGACTCCACCGAGATTGTGGTGTCTTAGGTATCCGTCCCGTCCAGGCAGATCTGATTCAGGATTCCGTGGTGAATCTCACTGATTGGGTTGGATAGCATGGACTCCACCGAGATTGTGGTGTCTTAGGTATCCCTTCCGTCCAGGCAGGTCTGATTCAGGATTCCGTAGTGCATCTCGCTGGTTGGGTTGGACTCCATGGACTCCACCGAGATTGTGGTGTCTTAGGTATCCGTTCCGTCCAGGCAGATCTGATTCAGAATTCCGTGGTGAATCTCGCTGGTTGGGTTGGACCATATCAACTCTACCGAGATCGTGGTGTCTTAGGTATCCGTCCCGTCCAGGCAGATCTGATTCAGAATTCCGTGGTGAATCTCGCCGGTTGGGTTGGACCATATCGAATCCACCGAGACTGTGGTGTCTTAGGTATCCGTCCCGTCCAGGCATGTCTAATTCAGGATTCCGTGGCGAATCTCGCTGGTTGGGTTAAACCATATCCACTTCACCGAGATTGTGGTGTCTTAGGTATCCGTCCCGTCCAGGCAGATCTGATTCAGGATTCCGTGGTGAATCTCACTGATTGGGTTGGATAGCATGGACTCCACCGAGATTGTGGTGTCTTAGGTATCCCTTCCGTCCAGGCAGGTCTGATTCAGGATTCCGTGGTGAATCTCGCCGGTTGGGTTGGACCATATAGACTCCACCGAGATTGTGGTGTCTTAGGTATCCCTTCCGTCCAGGCATGTCTGGTTCAGGATTCCGTGGTGAATCTCGCCGGTTGGGTTGGGCCATATCGACTCCACCGAGATTGTGGTGTCTTAGGTATCCGTCCCGTCCAGGCAGATCTGATTCAGGATTCCGTGGTGAATCTCGCCGGTTGGGTTGGACCATATCGACTCCACCGAGATTGTGGTGTCTTAGGTATCCGTTCCGTCCAGGCAGATCTGATTCAGAATTCCGTGGTGAATCTCGCTGGTTGGGTTGGACCATATCAACTCTACCGAGATCGTGGTGTCTTAGGTATCCGTCCCGTCCAGGCAGATCTGATTCAGAATTCCGTGGTGAATCTCGCCGGTTGGGTTGGACCATATCGACTCCACCGAGACTGTGGTGTCTTAGGTATCCGTCCCGTCCAGGCATGTCTAATTCAGGATTCCGTGGCGAATCTCGCTGGTTGGGTTAAACCATATCCACTTCACCGAGATTGTGGTGTCTTAGGTATCCGTCCCGTCCAGGCAGATCTGATTCAGGATTCCGTGGTGAATCTCACTGATTGGGTTGGATAGCATGGACTCCACCGAGATTGTGGTGTCTTAGGTATCCCTTCCGTCCAGGCAGGTCTGATTCAGGATTCCGTAGTGCATCTCGCTGGTTGGGTTGGACTCCATGGACTCCACCGAGATTGTGGTGTCTTAGGTATCCGTCCCGTCCAGGCAGATCTGATTCAGAATTCCGTGGTGAATCTCGCCGGTTGGGTTGGACTCCATGGACTCCACCGAGATTGTGGTGTCTTAGGTATCCGTTCCGTCCAGGCAGATCTGATTCAGAATTCCGTGGTGAATCTCGCTGGTTGGGTTGGACCATATCAACTCTACCGAGATTGTGGTGTCTTAGGTATCCGTCCCGTCCAGGCAGATCTGATTCAGAATTCCGTGGTGAATCTCGCCGGTTGGGTTGGACCATATCGACTCCACCGAGACTGTGGTGTCTTAGGTATCCGTCCCGTCCAGGCATGTCTAATTCAGGATTCCGTGGCGAATCTCGCTGGTTGGGTTAAACCATATCCACTTCACCGAGATCGTGGTGTCTTAGGTATCCGTCCCGTCCAGGCAGATCTGATTCAGGATTCCGTGGTGAATCTCACTGATTGGGTTGGATAGCATGGACTCCACCGAGATTGTGGTGTCTTAGGTATCCCTTCCGTCCAGGCAGGTCTGATTCAGGATTCCGTAGTGCATCCCGCTGGTTGGGTTGGACTCCATGGACTCCACCGAGATTGTGGTGTCTTAGGTATCCGTCCCGTCCAGGCAGATCTGATTCAGGATTCCGTGGTGAATCTCGCCGGTTGGGTTGGACCATATAGACTCCACCGAGATTGTGGTGTCTTAGGTATCCCTTCCGTCCAGGCATGTCTGGTTCAGGATTCCGTGGTGAATCTCGCCGGTTGGGTTGGACCATATCGACTTCACCGAGATTGTGGTGTCTTAGGTATCCGTCCCGTCCAGGCAGATCTGATTCAGGATTCCGTGGTGAATCTCACTGATTGGGTTGGATAGCATGGACTCCACCGAGATTGTGGTGTCTTAGGTATCCCTTCCGTCCAGGCAGGTCTGATTCAGGATTCCGTAGTGCATCTCGCTGGTTGGGTTGGACTCCATGGACTCCACCGAGATTGTGGTGTCTTAGGTATCCGTTCCGTCCAGGCAGATCTGATTCAGAATTCCGTCTTGAATCTCGCTGGTTGGGTTGGACCATATCAACTCTACCGAGATCGTGGTGTCTTAGGTATCCGTCCCGTCCAGGCAGATCTGATTCAGAATTCCGTGGTGAATCTCGCCGGTTGGGTTGGACCATATCGAATCCACCGAGACTGTGGTGTCTTAGGTATCCGTCCCGTCCAGGCATGTCTAATTCAGGATTCCGTGGCGAATCTCGCTGGTTGGGTTAAACCATATCCACTTCAACGAGATTGTGGTGTCTTAGGTATCCGTCCCGTCCAGGCAGATCTGATTCAGGATTCCGTGGTGAATCTCACTGATTGGGTTGGATAGCATGGACTCCACCGAGATTGTGGTGTCTTAGGTATCCCTTCCGTCCAGGCAGGTCTGATTCAGAATTCCGTGGTGAATCTCGCCGGTTGGGTTGGACCATATAGACTCCACCGAGATTGTGGTGTCTTAGGTATCCCTTCCGTCCAGGCATGTCTGGTTCAGGATTCCGTGGTGAATCTCGCCGGTTGGGTTGGACCATATCGACTCCACCGAGATTGTGGTGTCTTAGGTATCCGTCCCGTCCAGGCAGATCTGATTCAGGATTCCGTGGTGAATCTCGCCGGTTGGGTTGGACCATATCGACTCCACCGAGATTGTGGTGTCTTAGGTATCCGTTCCGTCCAGGCAGATCTGATTCAGAATTCCGTGGTGAATCTCGCTGGTTGGGTTGGACCATATCAACTCTACCGAGATCGTGGTGTCTTAGGTATCCGTCCCGTCCAGGCAGATCTGATTCAGAATTCCGTGGTGAATCTCGCCGGTTGGGTTGGACCATATCGACTCCACCGAGACTGTGGTGTCTTAGGTATCCGTCCCGTCCAGGCATGTCTAATTCAGGATTCCGTGGCGAATCTCGCTGGTTGGGTTAAACCATATCCACTTCACCGAGATTGTGGTGTCTTAGGTATCCGTCCCGTCCAGGCAGATCTGATTCAGGATTCCGTGGTGAATCTCACTGATTGGGTTGGATAGCATGGACTCCACCGAGATTGTGGTGTCTTAGGTATCCCTTCCGTCCAGGCAGGTCTGATTCAGGATTCCGTAGTGCATCTCGCTGGTTGGGTTGGACTCCATGGACTCCACCGAGATTGTGGTGTCTTAGGTATCCGTCCCGTCCAGGCAGATCTGATTCAGGATTCCGTGGTGAATCTCGCCGGTTGGGTTGGACCATATAGACTCCACCGAGATTGTGGTGTCTTAGGTATCCCTTCCGTCCAGGCAGATCTGGTTCAGGATTCCGTGGTGAATCTCGCCGGTTGGGTTGGACCATATCGACTCCACCGAGATTGTGGTGTCTTAGGTATCCGTCCCGTCCAGGCAGATCTGATTCAGGATTCCGTGGTGAATCTCGCCGGTTGGGTTGGACCATATCGACTCCACCGAGATTGTGGTGTCTTAGGTATCCCGTCCGTCCAGGCATGTCTGGTTCAGGATTCCGTGGTGAATCTCGCCGGTTGGGTTGGACTATATCGATTCCACCGAGATTGTGGTGTCTTAGGTATCCCTTCCGTCCAGGCATGTCTGGTTCAGGATTCCGTGGTGAATCTCGCCGGTTGGGTTGGACTATATAGACTCCACCGAGATTGTGGTGTCTTAGGTATCCCTTCCGTCCAGGCATGTCTGGTTCAGGATTCCGGGGTGAATCTCGCCGGTTGGGTTGGACCATATCGACTCCACCGAGATTGTGGTGTCTTAGGTATCCGTCCCGTCCAGGCAGATCTGATTCAGGATTCCGTGGTGAATCTCGCCGGTTGGGTTGGACCATATAGACTCCACCGAGATTGTGGTGTCTTAGGTATCCCTTCCGTCCAGGCAGATCTGGTTCAGGATTCCGTGGTGAATCTCGCCGGTTGGGTTGGACCATATCGACTCCACCGAGATTGTGGTGTCTTAGGTATCCGTCCCGTCCAGGCAGATCTGATTCAGGATTCCGTGGTGAATCTCGCCGGTTGGGTTGGACCATATCGACTCCACCGAGATTGTGGTGTCTTAGGTATCCCGTCCGTCCAGGCATGTCTGGTTCAGGATTCCGTGGTGAATCTCGCCGGTTGGGTTGGACTATATCGATTCCACCGAGATTGTGGTGTCTTAGGTATCCCTTCCGTCCAGGCATGTCTGGTTCAGGATTCCGTGGTGAATCTCGCCGGTTGGGTTGGACTATATAGACTCCACCGAGATTGTGGTGTCTTAGGTATCCCTTCCGTCCAGGCATGTCTGGTTCAGGATTCCGGGGTGAATCTCGCCGGTTGGGTTGGACCATATCGACTCAACCAAGATCGTGGTGTGTATCCGTCCCGTGCCTGTTCGGCTGGCGACGACGCATAATTAAGACGTCGGTTCGATCGGTTTGTTATGACGAAAATCGTCATACTATTATGACTCGGTTCTGTTTGTGTATGTGTATAAAAGCTTGCCTTCGCGCGCGATAACTTTCGAAGGCTTACAACTGTCGTTGTTATACTTCGCCTACAGATACCTAAGGACAAAACTCTTAAGGCTAAGTTCGTTATCGGGCAAAACCGGTCAAAGGTCAAGGTCACAGCGAGTTTTTTAAAAAAAATCTTAGAACGCGCTTAACTTAATATTATGATTGGCGACGTTCCATTCACAAGGTGCTATATCATATTTAGCACATTTCGTGTATTGTTCACTTTTTGATGCGTCTCACGCATCTTTGAGCAAAATGACGTTTTATGTTTTTCCGAAAACGGAAAAAATGACCTTGAACACGGTTTTCTGCGGTTTGACCTATTTAAATTAAACCTATCGCTCTGGGACTGTCCGGTCATAAAAATATGAATAGCAGAGAGGTCTGCTAAATCTGAGATCTGTCGCATGCGTCAGATGGAGTCACGATGAAGTCATTTCCGGTACATTAAAAAAATCGTCCAAAATTGGAAACAAATGCCAAAAGATAGCAAATTATGAGGCGAATGGTGTCATCTGTTTGACCGTAGCCTAAAAATAGTACGGTCCTATCTTACTTCCGGTTTCACAGTTGACGGAAAATTCCTTACAGGACTCCCTATGCTAAAAACGTCAATCTTTCATCATTACTGCGAATTTTTTTCGAACATTTCCGAAATGCCCTCTTTAAACAGTCCCATAATAATGCGTAAGAAGGCACCCAGCAGAGACTATGGATTCCATGTTCAAATAACATCACAGGGATTTTCGAAATTTGGCCCATCCTGAAAGATAGAACATTCAAGTTAACAATGTGCAAAAAACCTATAAGCCACGCAACTCATCTTTTTTTGTACAAAGATTACTTAAAGGTAATATTTCAAAAGTGACCGTCTTTCAGCGACCTGGGTCAAAGGTCAAGGTCGTGACCTTGACTAGTGTAAATGTCAAGTGCTCGGCTGTAGCTCGAAAACTAGACAAAATCTGATCACCAAATTTGCGAAGTGATGTAGCTTATACCGAATCCGATCTCAGCTTGAACCCGGAGTGCGCAACGTAGAGGTGCTAGAGCGCCTGGAAGCTCGGGGTTAGAACCCGACTTTTGCAATTTCTATATTCACGAAATTCACGGTGCCTTCTATATTGACCGTAGAGACGCCAGAATGATATAGGACACTGTGGAATTTTATTGCCTGCGATGGAAAAATATGGTTCAAATTCACCGTGTTAACACTTTTGCGTAAATGGACTAAAAGGCCATTGCAATGGCAAAACGCTGTAATTCCCTTTATAATCGACACAGAAGGTCCCTGTTTGGATTAAAATGCACAGTAAGACGACCCCAATGCATCCGTCATGCGTCATCAGACGTCCATTTGAGTCATACGCTCTCAGCCGCCAGGGTGATGTGCCTGGTCTGTCTGTGTGTCTGTCTTGTCAGGCATTATCTGCCGAATGCTTTAAGACATAGACTTCCCAATTCACAAAAAGATGCGGAATAGCCATCGTCAGGTCAAGTTCATGGATGGGCCATGTAGGTCAAAGGTCAAGGTCACAGTTTTTTTTTTCAACAGCTCACAGAGCGCTATGTAGCCTCGATCGATGTAGTCCCAAAACATCGATTTTCGTCTTACTTCTCAAGCTACGCTTGACGGATCTCGTTTCTATGTGAATTTTTTATCGCCCGAGTTCGTCTGCTTTCTCCAAAGACAATCGCCTCAATCTAGATACAACACCATGGACCATGGTCGTTCTCCAAATCCTCACTTACTTCAATTTGTATCCGGTCGCCAAAAAGTTGTCTTCGGTTGTGTTGATTTGGATCCGTCGGATTTCTGGGTCGGGTGAGGACTGGTCCGCCATTGTGTATCCCACTTCTGACACAAATATATGCCGTACGTGTCACCGTGTAACGGTCGTACACACTTTACACACAGTCCGGTGCGATGTTTCCAAAAAAAGAACCAACTAGTCGCACTGAATTTCGGTCGTAAGTTTGCTGGCAGAGTCAACATCTGAACTGCCCTGCCCTGTCTGAGACAGACCTTATGTAGCCCCGACTTTCCGCAAACCCTCCTGGCAGTCGCCAAACAATGTATCTATCTTCGTCTGGCTCAGCTCACTATAAAATATACAGAGGCGCCAGTCGTCTGGGCCTAACGTTCGATTATGCAAACGTTGTTGCAGTTTCGGCGAACCCGTGACGCGAAATACCCGCTCACATGAATTAGCCTATTGTTATAGAAACGGACAAGTCGCCACGTGTGATTTCTGACAAGTTTGTGTCCCCACGCGTTCAGTCACCACGAGTGAGCCACTTACAACCCCTTGCTATCAGGCCACCTGTGTGACCTCTGGTACACCTTATAGATTTAAGCACGTGGGCAAAACATTGCACCACATGGTGTATCTCGCAGCGATTCTTACACCAATTATGTAACATTTGAATACTCCTGTCTCCAAGAGACCCCACAAGGTGGCAGCACTTTACTAATCGAGAACCCCAGACCCCACAAGGTGGCAGCACTTTACTAATCGAGAACCAGAGTTGGGGTCTCCTAGAATTGTACTGGCTGGTTTCATGCCCAAATGTTATAAATGTCACTATTGGAGAAATATGAGTATTTTTTATTTACAAGCAGGTATAATATAAGCATTGTCAGATAGTGTGATCGATTGGCACGGTGAAGTTAAACATCAAATTCAAATGAAACTGCCGCCGCTTCCTCCGTGCTTTTCCGCACTACTTACTGTTTCATTAACGACGCCATAATCACCGGGTAAGATTTATCACACATGCGGCACCAAATTATTCTGTTTGAGAACACATTCCAATAAATGAAGGCCAGATTTTATTATCCAAACGCGTATATTTCTGCTTCAGACAATCGAGTCGCTTGCTAATATAGCCGGTCGCTTGCTCATGCACTTCTATCAGTAAGCCTCAGCCTCCGGCTGATTTCGGCTCTTGTTTTTATGTTGACCTCTTTAGTTTTTAATTTCTATTACAGTAGCATCATGGTATATTGCCGCTCAAAACCAAAGGTTGATATTTACCCAGAGTTATATTACACTCTTTGATTTAACTAGGGAGGGGGGGGGAGGGTCAAATATGGGCTGCCATGGAACTCAGGTTTTTACAATGGGGTCTTTTAAACCTTACCTTTGTACGTTTCTGGGAAATAAATAACCGATTTCAAACATAAAATGGTCTTTTGCGACTGACCCAGGCAGGGAGAAAGCTTATCTTTGAAAATAAGCTGGTCGTAACAGTTCTAAGACTGACGTTGCAATGTCTCGCTCATCTTGAAGCCTCCTGGACCATCTTGGAATATGTTTTTGCTTTTTTGAATTTTAAGTAAAGAAGATATATATCATTTCTTACGTTAGTGGCCGTCGAACCCGCATCGAACAGATAGATGAGTAGCAGTGGCGGATCTAGGGGGGGGGGGTTAGGGGGGTTGCACCCCCCGCCCCCTTGGGAGCCAGAACAGAACATACACTGTTAAAGTCGAGTTCTCCGAGCACCCCCCCCCCCCCCGGTCACCAGTCTTCAGAGCACCCCCCCCCGGTCCCAAGTCTTTAGAGAGCAACCCTCCCCCTTGGGAACCAGAACATACATGGTTAAAGTCGAGTTCTCCGAGCACGCCCTCCCCCCCCCCGGTTTTTTCAGAGCGCATACTCCTCGGTCGGAAGTTTCAGAGAGCAACCCCCCCCCCTTTGGCAAATTCCTAGATCCGCTCCTGAGTAGTTATCTTCAACAATGGATACAGGTGTACGACAATTCACAGTGTGTGCGGACAAAATATATAAACATAAACTTCATTTTTAATTCGCTTATTCTAATATTAATTCGTTTATACCGCTGTGAGCCGTGCACATTTTGCACAGGCAAGAGCTTGTTAATTCTGTGGAATATTCCGATTACACCGATTGCATTGATAATATCGGTATAAACAAGCCACACAATCCTGAACGATGGAAGCAAACTGCCCCTTTTCCCGCTGTCATTCCTTGTTGCTCCATTTGCTTTTACGATATTGTGCGTATGTGTATCCGCCGCCCATGAACGCATGCGCACTGGTGTTGCAGGTCATATGCTGCACGAGTGGGCGGCCGGGGCCAGAGACTAGCTGGCCACAGACGCGACCTGATATAAAAAGGTCATGGTTCACCAGAGATGACTGCTAGGCTTCCTCATCCCGGCCCTCTTCTTCCACTTTTTCTGGTGGGGACTGGCCATCAAGCAGAGCTACTGGGGCCTGTTCGTCACCAAGTGGCCCATGTGTGTTACCATGGTGTTTGGCTCCGTCATAGCCGGTAAACAGCAGAATTACGATTAACACGTAAATAATCACAGGGTTACCATAGCAAATAAATAGGATCTGAATGGCTGTTTATACTGGCGATGCTATTCTCGGGCGGCTGCTTTTGGGGCTTAGTTGTCTTTGACCATTGTCCATTGTTGTTATGGTCACATCACAGACCTTTACTTTTTTATATTTAACTTTGTTATTTGTCCCACACCCAGGGATGACGAGTGAGGGAGGAGGGGCAGTATCCTTCCCAGTGATGACCTTGGCCTTGAAGATCAATCCATCTATCGCCCGGGATTTCTCCATGATGATCCAGTCCTGTGGAATGTCCGCCGCAGCCTTCACCATTTACTTCATGCACGACACCATCGAGAGCCGCTCACTCGTCTGCTGCGATCTTCGGCCTCCACGTGGTCGACCCGCGATTGTCCCCTCAGGTCAAGAAACTTGGTTTCGTCTCTATCTGGTTCGCCTTCGCCTCCGTCCTTATCTTCCTCAACCGCACCCACAAGAGGCCCACTTTCTCCCTGATCCCCTCCTTTTGCGCCTGGAAAGCTTTGGTTCTCGTCGCCACGGGTTTCTTAGGCGGTATCTTTACGTCTTTCGCGGGGAGCGGCCTGGACATCTGCAGCTTCAGCATTCTCACCTTGCTCCTCCGGGTATCCGTGAAGGTTGCCACGCCGACGTCCGTGGTCCTGATGGCGGGGAACTCCCTGGTGGGATTCTGCTGGCGCGGGGTAATGATGGGAGGCATATCGCAGGACGCCTGGGAGTACCTGGCGGTCTGTGTGCCCATCGTCGTCTTCGGGGCGCCCATCGGGTCGGTGCTGGGCTCCCACTTCCACCGCCTCGTTCTGGCCTCGCTGGTCATCGTCATTGACGTGGTGGCGCTGGTGTCGGCATACGCCATCGTCCGGCCGCTCTCCCCAGAGCTGATCGGCGCCTCCGTCGGCCTCATCGTCGGCTTCGTTGCCTTCTTCCTCGGGATGACCTTCGCCGGACAGAAGATCCTCGACATACTCCGCTTACAAGATAAAACATCATCAAACGACCAAATAGTTTGATAAAGAATGGTTCAACCAGAATGGTTCAATGGCTGGAACCACTGATCATTGCCACAAGCATATGACTTAAATCTATACAATCTTACTTTATGATGCTAATTGTAGGCATAGCATTATTTATAGTCCAAGTAGTAGCAAGTTTCATGCAAATTTCTCGACTTTTCTGCTACTTGTTTCACGTCTTGATTGTTGCTGAATATAAAGTTCGATATTTAATTATTTTTCTCTATTTCGACAGGTATGACACATTTCTGGGTGTTTGGCGGAATCGATTAAATGGTTTGACTTATTTACTTAGTTGTTAGCTCAACGTGTAATCTTGTCACTGAATACGAATTTCAAATTCTGACTATTTCGGTGTGTCCATATACGCGCACAAAACTAAAGTTTAGAGTTCAAAGTTCATATCCGATTCTGGTCAGCTACCCGATGAAGACCGTAACTGAAAAGCAAGGGTGACCGTAACGGTCATATTAACGACGCTATAACAATTGGGGCTTGACAGTAACTGTAAAGATCGGTACAAGCACGAGCGCTTACCTCCTTTGGTCGTAATCAGTACCGCGTGCTACCGGACACAGTATTATGATCAACGGATGTAAGCGCCCATGGTGGCTGATCGAAACTATTTTAGTAGCTCTTCAACTTTGGCGGGAGGTACGCAAGTTAAGCAAAACGTACCCGGTTCTTATCTCCCGTCAAATTGGTAGAGCCACTGAAACATTAGACCGTCAGCCAGACATGTACCGATCTCTTCAGTTACGGGCAACATCACTGATTTTTTTCATGAATTTATTACAATGTAATTAGATCATTTGGTTGGTATCTTGTTTTCAAAATAGCAGCCTAATAATTTGTGGGACGATGCAGCACATTTGTCACGGTCGATGCAATGTAAGTTTCAAATAAATGACAAGTAAAATATTTTACTGACACTACCTTCCACCATCTTTGGTTGACCGTATGTGCAGTTACGGGCCACCGTTTGAGTACAGGGCTTCAAATGATTTTATTGCATCGGCTATGCCTAGGCGGCCCAGGCCTCCCCCAATACCTTACTGCAATGATCGGGGTGTGCCGTATAGATAAATGACTTTTTTTTTATCTTCAAGGAAAGAAAATGCTCCATATTTTGATTAGTGATCCCTGCGCCCGGAGATTTCAATCAGCTGGTTCCTTCCCGTATATACGTTGCATAACTGTCAGTGTCTAATTTAGATGTCATTTTTTAGCCAAAATATTCTCTCTCGATTACCACAACATCGTGTACTTTTCTGGCGCTGAGGCTATGGTGGGTGTATACTTACATAACTTATCAAGTAGCCGATGAAAGTTATGAGCCTTAGTATTACTTAGTAGGGAAAGTAAAAGGTACAAAAATGACCATTCATTCTTGTGCTGCCAATATATTACCTATTTTTGTGTGATATTTTTTACTGTGGATCCCAGTCAGCAAGTCCCAAATTCATTCAACCTTGTTTACTCTAATAGTGCAATGTTATTCAATCAACGGGAAGCTGTTCCGTCCATCTTCTAGCATTCATATAGCACCCCACCTCCCTCGTTGTCCATCTTTGAAGTGAACGATATGACCAAAAAAAGTCTTGGATCCGCGGCAGTGACCCCCCCCCCCCACCCCCACCCCTTCCGTGCCCACCTCACCTCACCTCCACCGACACCCCTATCCAATCGAGACCCTCAAGCACTGTACGTTGTAGGCACGTTGCCCAGTGTTTGCTTGTAAAAGTAACATTTAGACTAAGAGGGCGGTGGTCCATGGTGTATACATTTAGGAATCATGAATATATGGAATATACCTGGAGAGGCAAATTATATAACCGGTGACGAGGAATGTTTGCCAAAATATGCCGACCAGTAAGTATAGTAGAAATTAAATGGTCGCTCTGTGTCAACATTTCGGAAATCCTTTGGTGCCAAGGAATGACATTACTTTCGTTATAGGTTATCTCGGCCGCCACATAATTATCTGGCGGCCGCCACTTAATGACCTGGCGGCCGCCACTTATTTATCAGGGCTAGGGGCCTGAGTTGGGGGAATGAGCTAGAAGCCTGAGCTAGCGGCCTTGGCTATGCCTGGGCTAGGAACCTGGACAAGGCCGTTGGCACAGGCTGTTAGCTCATGCCGCAAGCCCATGGAATCAGCCCAGGCCCATAACCCAGACCTAGCCCAGGTCGTTAGCTCAGGCCGCTAGCCCAGGCTCCTGGACCAGGCCTAGCCAAAGATGCTTGCACAGACCGCTGGCTCAGACCCCTTAGGCCAGGCCCTTAGCCCATTAAGCTAGCCCAGGCTGCTAGTCCAGGCCGCTAGTCCAGGCCGCTAGTCCAGGCCTTACCCAGGCCTAGCCCAGGCCGCTACCTCAGGCCGCTAGCTCAGGGATGCCATTAGTGTATTAATATTGCGGCCACCATATAATTAAGTGGCTGCCGACAGATCAATAAGAAACGGCCGATAGATAATCTATGAAGAAAGCAATGCCATCCCTTGGCACCAACGGGCTTCCGTACAAGAAAGTCTCGTTCGCCAAGACTTCTGGTTTACTTATTTTGGGGACAAACAAACCAAGCACGTGTTCGGAACGAGTTTAGAATCTTTGCAAACACTGGTATCCTGAGTATCGTACATGTTACGCAAAGCAAGGGAACCAGACTACATGCGCAAGAGCCAGGCGTCGAGGGCGCCGAGGGGTGGGTCCATTGCGGAAGGCCTAGCGATATGATTAAGAATACTTAAGAAATATAACTGCCCAAAACGGATAGACGACATATTTTTCATTCTTTTACGCCATCACAATGACTAATATTTGTTACGCCGGGACAACACGGCTGCAGAAACTGCAGAAACGTTTTTTTGCATTTCCTACGAAAAGGAGGCATTATGGCGTCACACGGATTCTCAATGGTGACAACGGTAAAACATACAAAGAATGAAGAAACGTTGTCTTTTCGATACGAAAACATCCAACTGGTCTTATTTTACTTTTACCATGTGGTTTAATGACGCATCAGTGTGTTGTCACTCCATGCACTGCTCATTTTGACAGCGGAATGGTTAAGTCCAGGGTCGGATTTGGGTGGGGGGGGGGCGTAGGGGAACCTGAACATACACTGCTGAAGTCGGGTTCTCCGAGCACCGAGCACCCCCCCCCCGTCCCGGTCGCAAATTTGCAAAGAACAACCCCCATTGGCAAATTCCTAGCCCATGAAGTCGATCACTTGCTCTCGCACTTTTTGTTACCGCAGGAGCACGTGAGACTATATGACGTCACTCGCTGTTTGGGGAACTCGCGAAAGCTCAGATGCAGGGCTAATTTTAGAAGGCTATTTTTAGCTTTTGAGTGTTTTGAAGACGGTCTTTTTACGGTATATTCCGAAAGTTCTGCGCTTCATCGCTCCCACATATTTTAACGTATGCTTCCCATAGCCATGCTTAGTGAAATGTGGCTCATAGTTTTCAGAATTAACCTGGAAAGAAATTGACTTATAACTGCCTATAGTTCAACATAAAGCACGTGTGCTTGTTTGTCCCAAAAACTGAAGTCTCGCGGCCCGATCACGTGAACTCTATAGCCCAATTGTCTCGGCTCATCTGACGAAATAATGCACGCGCACAGCATTTATTACAAGGATCGATTACGTGAAACCTCACATGGAAGATGTGCCGTGGAAATGGCCAAAACTTCCTTCCAACCATCTATAATTGGATGACTGAGGTGAATGCTATAGCCGGGTTAATAACCGTAGACCACCACAGACCCATAATCATCATTCAGGAATTACGGCCCCCCAGGCGTCGGCTGAAGTGACCATCGCTTGCCTTCTCGTGCTACTGAACATTACTCGCATAACGACGCGCATACCGATATAATAGATCTCTATGGCAGTCTTTCTCACTCTCACCCCCGCCCCTTTCTCTTTACCTCGCCCCTCCCCTCTAACTATCTCCCCCTCCCTCTCTATCTCGCTCTCCGTCTCTTTCTCTCTCGCCCCCACCCCCTCTCTCTCCATCTCGCCCCCGCCCTCACACTCCCCCTCTCACTCTCTCGCTCTCTCCCCTCTCACTATCTCCCCCTCCCTGTCTATATCGCCCCCCCTCCCTTTCTCTCTCGCCCCCACCCCTCTCTGACCATCTCGTTTCTCTTCTCTCACTCCCCCTCTCCCTCTCTCTCGCACCCTCGCCTCTCACTATCGTTACCTTGGCATCTGCGTAAATTTAATGAAGCAGGGTAAAGATGAAGTATTAGGTGAGTTCACAGTAAAAATTAATTCCAGCTGGAGTCACCACTCCACAAAATCATGGGTGCGGCATCAGAAGTATGCATACCCCGCGCAGAGATCGTATAGGATCTCTGCGCGGGTATAGGGGTGGAGAGAGCGGGGGATGGTGACGTGAAGAGTTTTCTTTTTATGGATTTAAAATGTTTGTCTCCTTCATGATCGCCAAAGAAACTTCAGTCAAAAGTTGCCGTGCCGAACAATGGAATACGTGACGCCGGTCCAACTATAGTCATCCCAGATCGGTATCGCGTGCAGACACCCGAACTCGTCACTGAAAAGGCTTGTAGCCTACACCCAGGACCGGAACCATCGAACGAGCGCCAAATAAAAAATAACGTTTGTGTGTCTCACGCGTTCCGTGTCCACAGCAGACATGCCGCCACGCGTGACTGTCATACAAGGAAGTAGCCGGGTCGGCCAATGGCTGCAGGACGTACCATTCACTTCCCTGTCGCTGTCAACAGTTGACATTTAATAGTAGCTTATCTCGGTGGAAATGTTTCAAGATCTCTGCAGAAAACAGAACGAAAGTAAGTATTTCAGAGAATTCATTGCGTCAGATATTGTTTTTAATATGACGAATAAGTACCGAGTCATTGAGGGCAATGGTATTGTCACGCGTTCGGTAGGAGTAATGCTCTAATATAGGAATGGCAATTTGTCGATGATGTTACACGCCCATAGGCTCCGCATGTTTGTAGAGTGATCTTTATTTATATAGACCCTCATATTATAGCCTTACACTGAGCTCCCCGCCGAGTTACTTTGCCGGCTTCACATTGCATACGGCACTCCTCGCAAATATAACGCTGTATGTGAATACATAAAAACTAAATGTAGAAACGATCGAAGCGTGTCGTTCTGAAAAAAGACAACTGCATGAGGTGACACATCGATCGGATCACCAGTGGGTGACATTAGCACTTGCGCCGTCTAATGAAGCAGGATGAGGTTCGGGTGGAAAACGATTTGCCTGACAAATGGTTTGATCCTAACCTATGGATCTGCCACTTCAGAAGGGACTACAGACTGAGTATTTACTGTGTATCAAGAGTATAGTACAAAGTTAACGATGAAGCAACATGTTGCGATATCCAGACTCAGACCACTTAATTATACATTCCACCGGGTAGTTTACCTCGCTAGCTTTCATTAGCATTACGGCCTATCATTTAAAGCATTTGACACCTCCAGCCATGCATAACCGACGCGCTAATCACATGGAGGCCAGCGGCCTGCCGTCGCTCGATTGGTTCAAACACATGCCGTTAAAGCCACAACAGGGATTTTGGCTACAAGTCTCGGGGCAATGGAATTCATGCCTGCGAAAAAAAGAAAAATTTCGTGATCAATAAAGTGCGCTCCTGAAAAATAACATCGCCGTAGCGGTGGGGGGGGGGGGGGGGGGTCGGGTGGGCGGTGGGTAGACGACACGGCATCAACCCCATCAGAACCTATGTGCAGCACACTCTCAACACTCAACCCCACCCCTATTACCGGTCATCAGTGTTTTGAGAGAAGAATCCGGCCCGCCCCTACACCCCCCCCCCCCCTCACAACGCAACCATTACCTCCCCAGTCTGTTTCTGAAGCCACCCTGAATACCTGGATCTGCTGCCAACCGCCGCAATATACCGAAGGAGGTAGTGAACCTCGCTTATTTCTGTGGCCTCCGCGTACTCAGTACACCTCCATACAGCGATTGGCACTTAAAAGGATCAGAAACAAGATCAGTTTTAGCCCTGGCCTTTCTATGGCCTACCTCCGGCGTCCTTGGGTGAAATGAATCGGCCTTCAAACCGTAGTGTGTACCTTGTCTGTGATCGATAGAAATAATATCTGGGACCTTTCACATTTGTTTTATTTCGGCCTCCGAGCCGTGGAGGGCGCGTAAGTATATACATACATATAATAGGTTTATGGCTTTCGGGCTAACACCTGGGGCATCTTGGGGATATGACCAGAGTCGGTGCGGGTGTGAGTGGGTGTATGTGTACCTAGGGGTCGGTATACTGTCTCTCGACGGCTAGAAGGACGAGTCCAAGTGTCGTATACATTATGATGTTCGCCGGCTCCCGTAGCCCACTGAATATTCTAAAGCGATACAAGGAATGTTTAAACGATGCCATGAAGCCCATAAGTGCGATAAACGTCGCCTGGAGCACCAGCACACTCACTACCTGTCTGTGCGCTATGTGGTTTTATTTTGACAATGACATGATGACGTCAGATGCAGTGAACCAATAAGGCATCGCCGCTCTACAGGTAAGGCGCCACTTTGATATTATTACGAGCGAGGAGGTCTGTCACTCACATCATCTGCGGGTCGCCTAGGACAGACACTGCATGCTAAATACAGGGATATCTGCAGCCAGACGATCACTGCACTGTGCGACATCGCAAGCTCCCATTCCAGTGGGAACGAAGGTTGTTTTGTGGGCCAACAACAGCGGCAGTGCATAAAATAGATTTAGGTTAAATAGACAAAGCGATGCAATTTTTTCATTGACGCATTTATACGCACGTTGAACAGAAAGGTGTGTTTCCGTATTGCACGCCAAAAAAAACATACTCAGCTAATAGTCGCCATGAACCCCCAAATGGACGTGAAACACGACGGCATCGACACACTTACTACGGATGTCCGATGTGTGAAGTACATCCAAAACGGCGACTGCGACCGCGAAGTGAGCTCCAAGAGTCCAACCAATGGGCCTGCTGCACAAGACTCGCCGGATGTCAGGGAAGGAGAATCTACGGTAAGCGACAGAAACAAATTAAGGATTGCGGGTGTGAAATATAGTACCCTTATAGTGTCACTGTTTTAAGAAACGCCAAAGTGTATCACCATACTGCAGTTTCTAAAGGTGGGGGTGGGTGGGGAGGGGTGGGGGTGGGGGGGGGGGGGTCACCTTCATGGAGAAGGTGCCTGAGTGGGTCAATTTGTACTCATGTCCTCTCATCCCTTCCACAAATCCCACCCAACGTATGATTTACGCACTCTCTTCGTCTCCTAGCACTCTCATCTTCTCACTCTCAACCGCTCTTGGCAATCACATACCCAGTCTCATCCTCTTCGCATTCAGATCCTCGCCTTGTGCTCTCATCCATTCACTTTCATCCTCTCTTCGCACCCCCATCCACCCACCCTTCTCCTCGCCTGGTGCCCTCATCCATTCACTTTCATCCTTTCTTCACACTCTCATCCACCCACATTTCTCCTCGACTGGTGCTCTCATCCATTCACTTTCATCCTCTCTTCACACCCTCATCCACCCACCCTTCTCCTCGCCTGGTGCCCTCATCCAGTCACTTTCATCCTTTCTTCACACTCTCATCCACTCACCCTCCTACTCGCCTGGTGCTCTCATCGTTGCACTCTCATCCTCTCTTCACTCACATCTACCCACCCTTCTCCTCGACTGGTGCTTTCATCAATTCACTTTCATCCTCTCTTCACACTCTCATCCACTCACCCTTCTACTCGACTGGTGCTCTCATTCTTTTACTTTCATCCTCTCTTCACACTCTCATCCACTCACCCTTCTACTCGACTGGTGCTCTCATCCTTTTACTTTCATCCTCTCTTCACACTCTCATCCACCCATCCTTCTCCTCGCCTGATGCTCGTATCCTTTCACTTTCATCTTCTCTTCACTCTCATCCACTCACCCGTCTCCTCGCCTGGTGTTCCCATCCATTCACCTTCATCGTCTCTTCACTCTCTCATCCACCCATCCTTCTCCTCGACTGGTGCTCTCATTCATTCACTTTCATCCTCTCTTCACACTCTCATCCACCCACCCTTCTCCTCGCCTGATGCTCTCATCTATTCACTTTCATGCTCTGTTCACACTCCCATCCACCCACCCTTCTCCTCGCCTGGTGCTCTCATCCATTCACTTTCATGCTCTGTTCACACTTCCATCCACCCACCCTTCTCCTCGACTGGTGCTCTCATCCATTCACTTTCATGCTCTGTTCACACTCCCATTCACCCGCCCTTCTCCTCGCCTGGTGCTCTCATCCATTCACTTTCATGCTCTCTTCACACTCCCATCCACCCACCCGTCTCCTCGACTGATGCTCTCATCCATTCACTTTCAAGCTCTGTTCACACTCGCATCCGCCCACTCTTCTTCTCGCCTGGTGCTCTCATACATTCACTCTCCTCTCTTCACTCTCATCCACACACCCTTCTCCTCGCCTGGTGCTCTCATCCATTCACTTTCTTCCTCTCTTCACACTCCCATCCACCCACCCTTCTCCTTGCCTGGTGCTCTCATCCATTCACTTTCATGCTCTCTTCACACTCCCATCCACCCACCCTTCTCCTCGCCTGGTGCTCTCATCCATTCACTTTCATGCTCTGTTCACACGCCCATCCACCCATCCTTCTCCTCGCCTGGTGCTCTCATCCATTCATTTTCATCCTCTCTTCACACTCTCATCCACCCATCCTTCACCTCGCCTGGTGCTCTCATCCATTCACTTTCATCCTCTCTTCACACTCCCATCCACCCACCCTTCTCCTCGCCTGGTGCTCTCATCCATTCACTTTCATCCTCTCTTCACACTCTCATACACCCACCCTTCTCCTCGACTGGTGCTCTCATCCATTCACTTTCATGCTCTGTTCACACTCTCATCCACCCACCCTTCTCCTCGACTGGTGCTCTCATCCATTCACTTTCATGCTCTGTTCACACTCTCATCCACCCACCCTTCTCCTCGCCTGGTGCTCTCATCCATTCACTTTCATGCTCTTTTCACACTCCCATCCACCCACCCTTCTCCTCGACTGGTGCTCTCATCCATTCACTTTCATCCTCTCTTCACACTCTCATCCACCCAATTTTTCTCCTCGCCTTATGCTCTCATCCTTTCACCTTCATTCTCTCTTCACTCTCATCCACTCACCCTCCTACTCGCCTTGTGCTCTCATCCATTCACTTTCATCCTCACTTCACACTCTCATCCACCCATCTTTCTCCTCGCCTGATGCTCTCATCCTTTCATCTTCATCCTCTCTTCACTCTCATCCACCCATCTTTCTCCTCGCCTGATGCTCTCATCTTTTCAACTCTATCCTCTCTTCACTCTCATCCACTGACCCTCCTACTCGCCTGGTGCTCTTATCCTTTCACTTCCATCCTCGCTTCTTCCTTACCTGGCCGAACACTCCCGCTGGTTCTCCTCAGACTTTTCTTTGTTGTATGTAATATATGGTGATTAATAATATCGTGAATCAGCAGTGACGATGCACCCTCCCCCTCCAGTTCCCGTGTCATAAAGGTATGCGATCGCCAAATATATCTTCAAACGCGCTCACTGCAAAACTTGGTTTCACCTGGCCCGGGGACATGTAAATTAAAGTGTTCGTGCCACGATTTTGTCTTGCTTAGAGTACAGTTGGTTTAGGGAAGATAAACAAATAATAATTTGTTTTAATGGGAGTTTACATTTTTTACGCCACGATGTCGCTATAGACGCGTTCGTCAAAGTAGCACAAGTGAGATCCGGTGGGTATATTTCTGGGAGCATTGCATCTGAGCGTTATTAGAAAATTCCCCAATGATGTCACAATATTGACAGGTGACTTTGATGCAGTGCGTAGACGCCTGTGGTCGAGGGCGTGTATTATTTTTATGGTTGGGCGCGCTTTGTTGAGCTCAAGCCGATGGGCAGAGAGAATCTGAGTCTCAATATAAAAGCACATGCTTTTGTATTCCCCTTTGACGTTACTTTCCTCGCTCGCAAATGTTAAATTGGTAGGTGCGAAAACAAGTGGAAAAAGTATGCCCTTCTACTATTTGGGGCGTTACAGCTCGATCATATAAGCGTGGAAACACAGAAGATTGATACGAGATAAAGTTGTTTGGCGTGGCACGAACACTTTAACCTTCAATTAAAAAAGAGTCGAAATTGAGGTTTTCATAAAACTAATAGTTGAAGGCTGGTTGAAATCAAGAACTTAAAACTATTCATGGTTACTAATTAGTTGAAAGTAAGGACTGAACAGAATCCTGATGAAATCTTCACCCTGCGACTAGACAGACATGGCCACAGCAGGGCTCGAACCATCGACCAACGTGACTTTAGGCTCTCATGTGGCCAGAGAGCTCAAGGCGAGCGTTCTAGCCCAATGAGCTACCGGACCGACCCCGGTGGAAATCGTGAAACTAATGGTTGAAAGCTTTCGCTTCGCAGCTTCCCCGTGCGAAAAAGAGACGAATTTCAACTGTAGAACTGGAGTTAGGCTTCATTTGAAAACTAGTTAGAATTCAGTTATTGCTCAGGTACAGAATTTATCATACAAATTTGTTAGTTTCAACTGCTAACAATTTCAACAGTTGAAAATCGCTGTGCGTCAGGAGGAGAACATGACGATATTTATGCGCCAGGGGCCTGTTTCATAAAACTGTACTAAGGATTAAATATTTAATACGGATTAAATATTTAATACGGATTGCCTGATACGAATTAACATGTATCTGTATTAGCCGTTTCATAAAAGAAAATGTGAGTAGTATTAGTTAATCCTGATTACGCTCTCGCTAATACGAATTAACGGCGTCATTTGACTGCATTTACGCGCCTTCTTGACGATTTCATGACGTGATGCATTTATACGCGAAATCACGCATACGCAATTCATACACTGACGCAAAGTAGCGACAATGAGATGCCTGTAAATACGGCCGAATAATGTGTCAAGTACATATATATGTGCCTTGTACTCGTTCAATAATTCATTACATCAAGGGCGGTCAGATTAGAAAGCCCCTAACTTTCTACGAGCAGACTGCGAACAGACTGCCTCCCAAAGTTTTAGACTAAGATTAGGCAAAAAGTGCCGCTTCGATTTTGCTGATCTTTCAGCATTTTATATTCATTTGAACAAAGAATCAACCTGGTAAATATAAAAAAAATTGATCGAGCGGTTGTCATATTATTGCCCATGCAGCGCAACATATGTGAGGCAGTATTATTAACGCACAATCGATCGCTTTGATGAGTTCAATCCTAACAGCGATATGATTTCAACGATGACGCAAAAACTGTCCCTTCGATTATGTTGAACTTTTACCAGTAGATCTAGGTAGATCTAGATATTGTTATGAAGAACAGAAGGCCTAAATATTATAGTAATCAGTAATCGAACGAGCTGTTTGCTTTCCAGTAAAACAACACTTGCTTACTTTGCCTTTGGTTAAGTCGTCCATGTCCAAGCTTGTTCTTCCATACTGAACTAAACTGGACCATTTTATGCGACAATTCTCAGCTCGAGTGAATTTATTTTCACAAAATGCGGTCCCACAGTTCTGGTAAAGAAGTCAGCTGTTATTCGATTGCATATTATGCCATATGGGCTCCCTTTGCTTTATGACAAAGCCAAGTTATGCACGTGAGGTGCACTCATCATGTTTGCAACATTGTATCGTGGATTTCTTTATTGACGTCATTAGTCATGGAGACACGCACTGACCGCGGTGACTCAGCACACTGTCTCCTTTGTTATCGTCAGTTTTGCGCTTTATTTGGCTAAAATAGCAAGAACAAAATAATATCCCAGTTGAATCAGAAACCCAGCCCCGAAATCAGGCCGTCATATCTGCTAGGAATGGCCCGTTGCCAGGCGACAAAGCCTTAATACACCTCCGGAGGTGTATTAGTTAATATGGATTAAGTCGGCAAAAGTAAGAAGGATTAACTTTTATGAAACGCATAAAAATTCATATCTGTATTAACTAATTCTGATTAGGCCATATCTGTATTACGTAATCCCTAATACAGTTTTATGAAATAGGCCCCAGGCTGGTATAGTGTCAGGTGTACTTGACCCCACCTCCTTCCTCCATTTTGTCATACAAGGGCGGATATGAAAACCGCTGCTTGTTGATGAAATATTGTCATGGCAACTAGCATAACTATGCCCACTAACTTATATAATAAGTGCCCACGGGAGCCGCATCTTCTCAATTAGAAGTTGTAGCGTCAAATGGACCGACGTTACCATAGGAACTTTTCATAACAGAATAACTGGAACTGCCACGGTGGCAACAATGATTAAGTACTAATCAACGCATGTATACTTATTTATTACCCCCCCCCCCCCCGCCCCGCCCCTGCCACATACAGACACTGCCGTCGGGTTACCCAAAGATGATGTCACTCCATTGGTCAACACCTCCATTGGTCAACACCTTCTGCTGGTCTGGTGCGTTGATGATATGGCATTAAGTGTGTTTGATATGAGGCACCATGAACTTGTGCAATGTAATGGCGCTTAGAGTCGACAACAATGTCGTAAAATGCGCGTACTGAGCTTATGTTTGTTATAATCCGCTGTCTTGGACCATAAAAAAAAATTCTTTTATGGCCTGGGCAACAAGGCAATCGTTTAAAAATTCAGACCACTTCTTCCAAGACGTTGGTCGGCGAAACGCGCACCAGTTCATATCAGTGTGGGGGGGGGGGGCCTAGAAAATATTTGAAAAAAATAGTTTGTTGCGACTATTTGGGGGAAAAAATGTTTGCTTTTCAGACGCTACAAAAAAATAACTTGCTTTCATATTTCAAAAAAAAAAACATCATTGACGCTGCATAAATAAATTTCGAATGGAATTATCAGGCTATAAATAATTTGATGACAAAAATACAAAAAAAAAATGTCATAAATTTGTGGAAAATCCCACCCCCCCCCGATATGAAATGGTGCGCCCCTTACAGATTGAAACGTGTGCCGTATATTCCTAAACCCGCGGCTATGGGTGGCCGTCAGAGTCATAATGTGCGCGTTGCTCGTTAAAAAAGACCACCATTGAGCGTTTAACAGATAGTGATCGGATCCATCAACCAACTATAGACTGAAATAATTCCTAAGTTGCAGCTACCTGAACTTCATTGAAGCGATCTTTACATGTTTACTGGCCTTGATATGACCTCAGTATCGAGGCTGTCCATGAATGTTGTTATGGAAAGCCGATATGTTAATAATTATGTCGCAACCGTCCTAAAATGAGCATTTAGGAGTATTTTCTATCAGTAATATTGTGTTATTAAATATAATAAATAATTAATGTTAATAAATATAATGACTAACTAATAATAATAAATATAGTAAATAATTAATACTAATAAATACAATAAATAATTATTATTAATAAATATATGTCAAAAATATTATGTCAATATATATAATATATATAAATATATGTATGAGTATTTCCTACCACTAATATTGTTTTATTATATAAGTTAAATATATATCAAAATTATTACGTAAATATTTTATATATATATATCACTAACGACGTCAAGATTTGTCCATTTTCTGAACGTAAGCTAAAACTCTGTGAACAAACATTTAGGCAAGAATTGTTTGAAAGTATTCACGGTCCCAATCAGAAGTACATCGGTATAGTAAACACCGAAGTGTATCATTCGTGATAATAATTCGCATCTGTCTACCATGGATCGTACCCGAGGTTCGTATCGCCGACAGTTTTACGGAAGAGTCCCACATGTCGTATAGGATAGGAATTGCCGGAGACAATCACATGGCTCTGGTTAACCTCGGCCCATTCCCATTGTCACGATATGACAGAGGTTATAGCGTCCTACTTAAAACCAACCAACCAAGCAATTAGGTGAATCCCCCCACACACCAGACCCAGAGCCAATACAAAGTCCAGAATCTCTTCCAAAGTCTAATTACCACGCTGAAATAGGTTGTAACCCTGTGCAAGGTACACAACCACGTCGGGAGCGCCTGATGTAAAACACTACAAGTAAACATGCATTCAATTTTTGTCATAGATATGTGTTCAGTCACGCACCACTTTTCCATTATAGATGTGTACACACGTTCAACTAGAAGTGATGTACGTATATTTATTATTGAGATAAACAGTGCGTAGTTAATAAAGGGGCAAGTTGACTTTTGTATCAGAATGGTTTGTCTCCTTTGGGAAAGTGTGGTTTGCATGTGCATCACGTGTTTTATCGCAAATGGTTGCATGTTATCCATCATTGTGACAGCAAAGGCTGCTCTCTATCGTTTTTTCTGTCTCATTATATAACCGACGCAAAAGTGCCCAAATGCTCTAAAAATGCAACTCATTGTACTAACAATTGAAGTAGGAACAAACTTGAAAGAACGTTATATCGAAAGGACATCACAGATGCCTGCGCAGACATATGTCGCATGGTTTTACCGGTTACCGGCCGTCGCACGATAATATCTGATATGGCAACGAAATAACGCACATATAATACGTCAAAAGATGCATGGAAATGTCATTTGAGGGGTCTTTGGCGCCAAGCCGGTTTTATTGTTACAATACATGGCGGTGGAGTCCTCGATCGTGTGATCCTGTTTTGTGAGCCTATTTAATGCCTCTTTGACGTTCACTTCACTCGCTTTAGATCGTTTTTCGCCCCTTCTATTAGGACGTGTTTTACATACTAGCGTACAGCTACGTGGCCTGCATTTAGTGTGGGGACAAATTTTACATGTCACTAATTCAGCCCCGGGTGGCTCCTCGCCGTCTCCTTCAGAAACGTCACACACATTGTGTGAGCGATCGCGGGCTTAAAACTATATTTCATTTTTTGTCTTTTTAGTCACACCGACGTTTTGGGTTTTTACACTCGTATGCGTGCTTAGCATAGTACCAAAAGACACCAGCATTGTAGTTTACGTATCATCCACGAGCGCCCACATCCGTTGACCATAATCAGTACTGGATCCGTCAGCACACGTGCTGCAGTCCGCCGCGGAAAATGTCACGATTTTTTAAAATAAACAGTCAAATCCCAATTATTTCCTTACAAAATGGTCAGTTTCAAGGATAAAACTTAAAATAGTCCGTGTTGCGTCTTTAATACAGCAACATACTCAGTGTACCATTTAGAACAGTGTCAACTGAGGGCGAACTCCTTTGTTAACCTGAGAGTTTTCCTTCGTCCGCCTGCGCAAGACCATCACAATTACTGCTTTTGTTGTACTTTAAGTGACCGCATCGATCACACGTCGTTCAGATGTTTGTGCGAAAGGCCCATAACTTTTGTAATGGTATGTCCCAGGTGCCACAATTTATTTGCCCATTTAGAGGCACATTATGTACACGCTCAAATGTTGTAAGTGTCGATGCGGCACCTACTCACTTTTTGATTCACGACATGATAATCGCCGGGTAAGACATATCCGCTGCGGGAACTAACGGCCCCAAATTATACTGGTTAAAAGCACATTCGATGAAATGAAACTATTATATTTCCCGGTTGGTCAATCCGGTCTCCTGCTAATATAGCAAGGTCACTTGCCCGTGCATCGGTATGTTGCTTGTATCTAATTCTACAAGCCCTACTCTCAAAAAGGCTGGTGAGCGGTGGCTTCACCGCGTGAGTGACGTACGAGTTATTACTCGAATGCGTTTGATCAGTTTGGGGCTGAGCAAGCCAGCCAGTAGCCGGTATTGGCCTAGGAGCATCGTATTAGCCAGAGACTCGCCCCGCAGTTTCAATTTCGGCGGGCAGATTTCAGTTTGGCGGGCACTCAGGGGCTGTTTATCTGCCCAAAATGGGCCTTTTGGTCAGGAGGTTTATAAGAAAATCCTAACGATCACAATTTTATGTTAACAAATTCTGGCTGGTCAAAAAAAAAAAAATCCTGGCTGAAACCTTGCCTAGGAGTCATCCGTTTGTTCAGTTTAATCCATGACAGACCATTCTCAATTTTTCATGACCTCATAGATTAATTGTATTGATCCACACATATCATTAATCTGATATATCGTTGATACTCTATGCCGATCAAGTGTATCTTGCACCATTTATTGCATAGTACACTACATCTATACCTTACAGTGTTCTGTAAATAAAGAAACTTGCGAACGAGAAGGGGGAGGGGGGAGGGGGGTGCTAGCGATCGATAAAACAAGTGTAAGGTGCTTGTTTATCGAAAAGCCGTGTAAACTGAGTTTTTCGGCGATAAACCAGGTTTTTCTGTCGATAAAGACGGTTTTCACCGACAAACTCAGATTATGATGGTTATTGCACACACATATATGATTATATCGCACTACATGTGTTTGAAATATATCATTATGTCAGTACATATTTTGTTACTGTTGATATTGATTGTGAGGTTAATCAAGAAATACAAATAAATGTAAGGGAAATCTGAGAGAAGAAATAGTTTGACCGCCACCATGCGCGCCTCAGTTGCCGCCTTACCCTTGGATGTACATGTCACTCGTTTCTCTGTCCAAACCAACAGTGATGTATTACACACATCGACATATATTCCCGTGCTTAAAAGTGATCAACCTTTCTCAAATGGAAAAACTT
Organism: Arenicola marina; assembly: GCA_964019135.1. NCBI lineage: Eukaryota > Metazoa > Annelida > Polychaeta > Arenicolidae > Arenicola > Arenicola marina. The sequence goes on from OZ025249.1 coordinate 29,006,198, forward strand.
ACTTAAATTAAAACCATTAAAATGATGCCGCGTTTTCCCGTAGACCATACATCGCACCAGGCTAAAAATGTGTTCTCAAATTGAGGTCAACTACATTAATCATGCTCGTGCAGCCTTATAAGCATTAATTAAAGTAAGTACGGTCGTTTGACAGGTAGGGTGCCACTGCTGTACTCGACATCCCAAAAAACTGTGTGCGTTTTTTGCATATTGTGTTGACTATGAGACAGAAGCCCCTTTGACGAGCTCCACTCAACACATTTGACACAATCTTATTTTTCTGTTGAACATTTTTCTATCAAGTATATTTGTTCCATTTTGTTAATAGCACTTGTTACACTGAGTGTCCCGCTTTTACATTTTTGGTGTCGTAAGTTTTTTTTTTTTGATTAACAGAATCACAGGGTTGAAACACTGCCGGTGCTTTCTCGGTGACCTCCAGCAAGACATTTGTTTCCGTACTGAAACAGTTTGAATCAAATTCTAGCCAAAGGACTGTCATAGTTTTCTACCAAAATTCTTTAATATGCTTACAGTGCCAGAACAAATGATCGATGGTTTCTATATGAGAACGGCAAAAATAACAAGTCGTTTGCAGCTATACCACACATTTTCAGGTACTTGTTTGTAGGTAAAATACGTTGTGAAAATCTGTATTGGAGACTTCTAGCCCGTGTTTCCATAGTTACATTAAATGGTAGTAGGTAGATCTTTTCTTACAACGAGTTATCTATTGTCACCTGCATTTCTTCCCACTGATTTCTTCTCCCTTGATTTAACTCGACTTGCGTTGTTAACTTCCAATATGCAAAATTAACAGGTGAATACAATTCTTGCCTACACCTCCTGAATGGACACACATCCAATGACAAAAAGCCTGTGCTTATCTCATATACACGTGGGTTTTATTTCGAATAACTGCTTTGGTAACAACACTTCGGTGATAGTGGGCGCTTACATTGACGCCCACGTTCTCTTCCGTTAACCGTCTTGCTTGGAATCACGCTCCTAGCCTAGTAGGTAGCGCATTGGGATATGCTAGATCAGCCCAGGCGACCGGTGCCTGGATCGAGCCCTACATATGCAAATGTCTAAGATAAAGATAGCATGCCTTTCTCCGGAAGAAGAGAGAACTACCGTTCAGAAAAAGTGTGCAAATATTCTTTGCCCAGGTTGCGACAAGATTATTGATGGGTTTACGACCAGTCTTACGTTAGTGTCGTTTTTTGTTGTTGATCCTGCTGAAAAAGATATTTCTTTTGGTGGTGGTGGGGCAGATAACATAGAAGGTCCCTAGATTGGGTGGGGCAGGAGCCAGTAAACAAAAAGATATCTCACTCACACCCCAAAAAAAAGGTGCACTCGCGGACTGTGACGCTGATGAATGCATGACTGATCACACTCTGCTCGGTATCTGGGGCTGTCACTCACTGCTTCCATCGAGGGAATAAAACCCGCCGTGGTGCGCACCAGATCCAACACTTCAAGGCTACCAGGCCAGTTGTTAGTTTGTTTTATCCATCAGCAATACAACAGATATGTCGATCGTTAATCAAGATGAAGACTCATCGACTGACTTGGTATGTATATATGCATATATATATATATATATATATATATGTCATATCGCACAGAGATACAAAATAGAGACATGGGGGTAAATAGCGATTTATACAATCATGCAAAATTGATCACTGCTTCCAATATGCCTTGCTGCGTCAGTCCTTTTTTTATAATGACGTACATCAGGTCAGAAGTTAGAAACTCTTCTTGAATATATCTGAAACTGGAGCTTAGGAATAACGTGAAAATCAATAGACTATGTTCTTCTCACATTTGTTGCTATGTAAAGACGAAAGGTCAACAGACCAGAAAAACACACGGGTTAATGTTTAACATTGCTGCTGTTAGGTATCTTGCAATTGCAAGTCGCTATTTATTAAACGTTCTTGACTATACATATCACATGTTTATCATATGTTTCGCTTATAATTTACCATTGTTCACTTTCTTGCAGGGCAGGAAGTGTTGCCGCTATGGATCTTCATTCTGGTGCCGCAAGTACTTCTGGGAAGGTAAGTGTTTCTACAGGCCTTCGTCATCCCAAGTATGTCGCTGGTGGCTGCTGATGGCGATCATGCAACACATCTACCAAATTAATGAGTTACTAAAAGACAGCAAAATTGTCCTTGAGAAACTTTGAAATGGTTGTGAACTCAAATGGTGTAATTATGTTCTTAGTATTAGAACACATTCATTATACGCAGGATGCTGGAACAATTGGTGCATCTCGTGTGAGAGAGTTTGGCTTTCGGAGGTGGCTGCCTTTCTATAAATTAAAATGGACATTCACAGTCAGATAATGTGTCCAGATAGTGTACGAGCAGCTTATAATAAAGCTGACATTCTATATTTTAATATGGAGGTGCTGACATTGTACAGTGACAAATTAATCCTTGACGAAAACTGAAGTAATTGTCAAGGGGATGGCGCCGAGCGCATATTCCGCATATTATTAAAATCTGGGAAATTGTTTATAAAATTCATATTTTTTTTATAAACTCTTTTTGTACATCAGTTTGTCACGTATCTTAAGCAGCGAACACACGGTCCGTTTTTTTGCATGCGTCGCCGGGTCCGCCAGCGTCGTGCGTCGTCCGTCTTAAGGGGATTCACTATAATTCAATGGAGCGAACACATGCGAGTCCGCGCTCAGGTCCGCGTCCTTCTGCGGCTGCGTCGACTTCGGTCCGGGACCGAATTTGACGCAGGCGAGAGAAGGTGGCGTACCATTAATTACACAGGAGTGAGGTTTTCCAGATGTCGTGCGTCGTCTGTCTTAAAGAGATCCACTATAATTCAATGGAGCGAACACACGAGTTTACACCCAGGATATCCGCCAAGTCGGTGTCGCTGTTTGTGTCCATACTCAGCGGCCTACCAGCCCCAACTGATCTAGGGCAAACGCCTGCGAGTGAAAATGTAGGTCACGCGACGGACAACAAGACGGACGATAAAAAACGCACACGTGTGTTCGCAAAGGACGCATGACGCACAACGCACGACGCAGCGACGCATGCAAAAAAACGGACCGTGTGTTCGCTGAAATTTAGACTAGACAGGACGGATCTAGGTTGGCAATTGGTAAATAAAACACGTCCGTGTACGGGAATCACCCTTGCAAGTTTAAATTATTTTGTAATGGAATGCCACCCAACAGTCATTTCTCCAGTTATGTTCCAGTGATATCATGGATATTTCCGCCGTCCGTGTACGCATACGCATACGCATTGGTGTTGCAGGTCAGATGCTGCACGAGCGGGATGCCGAGGCCAAAGACAACCTGGCGACTGACGCCCCCTGGTATAAAAAAGCCATGGTTCACCAGAGACGATTGCTGGGCTTCGTCATCCCAGCCCTCTTCTTCCACTTCTTCTGGTGGGGACTGGCCATCAAGCAGAGCTACTGGGGCCTGTTCGTCACCAAGTGGCCCATGTGTATCACCATGGTGTTTGGCTCCGTCATAGCCGGTAAGCTAGAGAGATGTATCAGGAAGTGTCAGTGATCTTTCAAAGCCAGTTAATGCTATAAATTTTCCTATGCCATTGTTTTTTCATTAAAATTAAAATCATATATATGGCAAAAGAGCATATTATCATACTTCCCATGGCAGGCTACCATTGTTGTCACCAAACTTGTTACCACGCCCTTGTCCAAAGTAGCAAAATTGAAAAGCCTCGTGTTCATTTTTGGGTGACCCGCAAAAGAGAGAATTTCAAAAATTCCCCAGTAAACTTACAAGTTTGACCTGCGAGCTGTGAGACCGTCCATTGACTTCTATAGTCGAGGGGCGTGCTGTATTTTGGTTGACTTGAAACCGGATCTTATCGAGTTAAAGTCTCAATATGAACTCGCGTGTGTTTGTATTCCATTTAAATGTCCATTTAAGCAGTTCGAAATGCGTCGGGGAAAGGGCTTGGTAATATTATGTAATTTATTTATTGCTGAGCTAAACCAGAGATTAGAAACCTGTTTTATTGAAGTGTGGCATATGAAGGTTAGATAGTGTATTTTTTACATTTAAGGACCAACTCTCCTTTGAAGTATATTTACTCTGAGTAAATGTTACCAAACTTAGAAACTCTCTTTCGCGTTTTAGATGCTCAGCTCATAGCCTCTCCTTTGATATAGGTCGCCGTGATGGAACGTTACAGAATTTATAAATACTGTGCTCTAAGACATGTCGTTGTTATAGAAGATGCATACCACGTGTTATTGTGTTGCCCGAAGTTTATGGATATCATACTTTTATATATAGATAATGCTTTTTGGAATCACCTAATATGTCAAATATTATGGTATTTCGTTGGGTATAATAGCGTGTCGCTATAAGCAAACATGAACATTAATGCCTTTTTCAGGGATGACGAGTGAGGGAGGAGGGGCCGTAGCCTTCCCCGTCATGACCTTGGCCTTGAAGATCAATCCATCCATCGCCCGGGATTTCTCCATGATGATCCAGTCCTGTGGAATGTCCGCCGCAGCCTTCACCATTTACTTCATGCACGTCACCATCGAGCGCTGCTCCCTCGTGTGCTGCTCGCTAGGGGGCGCGGCGGGCATGATCTTCGGCCTCCACGTGGTCGATCCACGATTGTCCCCCCAGGCCAAGAAACTGGGCTTCGTCTCTATCTGGTTCGCCTTCGCCTCCGTCCTTATCTTCCTCAACCGCACCCACAAGAGGCCCACCTTCTCCCGGATCCCATCCTTTAGCGCCTGGAAGGCTCTGGTTCTCATCGCCACGGGCTTTTTAGGCGGTATCTTTACGTCCTTCGCGGGGAGCGGCCTAGACATCTGCAGCTTCAGCATCCTCACCTTGCTCTTCCGGGTATCCGAGAAGGTTGCCACGCCGACTTCCGTGGTCCTGATGGCGGGGAACTCCCTGGTGGGATTCTACTGGCGCGGGGTAATGATGGGAGGCATATCGCAGGACGCCTGGGAGTACCTGGCGGTCTGTGTGCCCATCGTCGTCTTCGGGGCGCCCATCGGGTCGGTGCTGGGCTCCCACTTCCACCGCCTCGTTCTGGCCTCCCTGGTCATCGTCATTGACGTGGTGGCGCTGGTGTCGGCCTACGCCATCGTCCGGCCGCTCTCCCCAGAGCTGATCGGCGCCTCCGTCGGCCTCATCGTCGGCTTCATTGTCTTCTTCATCGGGATGACCTTCGCCGGACAGAAGATGCTCGACACGATCCACTTGAACAGACAAGCATCAGGTGACGACCTTGAGAGTGACATTAAGAAAGAGCCGCTTGATGTTGACGTTAGCAATGGCACGGTACCTGCCACCGTCGCATGCCCCAGATCGGGTACAGTTACTGGCATAGTTAATCCGGCATTTACACAGGACCTTGGCTCAACCTGCACTAAAATATAGCACGCATGGTTACCACTTACGGCTATAATGTTCACGTGGCAATAATTGTGTTTAGAGAATAACGTTATTAATGACGTCAATTGTAAACAATATTTCCAGCAAACAAATATTTTCCTAAATTAAAAAGGCTCCGTTGGCTCGCATATCTATGCCATGTTTATGCCACTAGATGTTGTCAATATTATATGGACCACGGTCCCGTTTCTTATTCATGTTATTGACGTTATAACATAAACATTTAGAGGGTGTATAGTTGCTGTAGCGTTTTCTCAGTGAATAAATGTTGTATTTACACCTCCGATAGTTTGTTTCCAGAATATTTATTCAGAAATGAAATATTCACAAAAAAATTTGCGCTTTGTTGACGCTTCTTACTTAAGATAGAAAAACAGATCAGAAACAGATCAAAACAACGCCTCCAGACCGGAAACAGATCAAAACGATGCGTCAGATATCATTTTCTTCGAAACAATCTGAAATTCAAATCATTCAGAGAGTAAATTGCTGTAGATCTATAAGTAAATTTAAACGTGACGATGGGATCGAGGTTTTAAAAAAACGATATGCATGTGCGTGTTGGAGCCGTGGTGTGAAGTCATTCGAGGTGGGGTGGACTCTCCGAACAGACGAACATGCTATGGGACACAACATAATAAGGGGTTCAGACCACGGAGTGTAATTTTACTGCGCCTCCTTGCTGAGAATGCCTCGCAGGAGGTGCGAGTACCCTGGATAATATTCCTCTGTCTAAATCTGCCGGTGACTAATGAATAGATTTTCGATATGGGAGACAGCCAATGACAAGACGCCGTCAATCGGGGCGAAGGCAGGGTTAAAGGTATCGAAGAAGGCGCCACGACCCCCCCCCCACCGAGGCAGACTAATCATAACGTCTACAATAAACACCTCGACGTTCCATGTTGAAAAGTTACGACATGGTTCGTATGAGGCTGCCTCTGCGTCACTCGCCACACTGTCGTGGTATCATGATTCTGTATTGTAGTTCTATAATGAATCCGTATTGTAATGGTAGGGGAACATGGGGCAAAATGACCACCTAAACTTTATTTGTAGTTTTGAGGGGACAAGCAATGCCCTAAAAAGAGCCAAATTTTGGTAAACTGACAACAGTAGTGTTGTGAATAACATTGCTTGAATATATGCGAGTGCCACGATATACACTTTTACTAGAACAAAAAACATGTCTTATGTCACAGTGGGCCATTTTGTCCCCCTAATGGGGCAAAATGGTCAGCACTTTATTTCAGCATGTTAATAAGTGAACTGAACAGCCTAACAAGGCAAACCATTGCAACTCCTAACTCTCTGGAACAGTCTGACCCAGAATGATCACACACAGAAATCACAAATAACGGTTACGTCAGCAAACGCGGGTGGGGGGGGGGGGGGGTGGACACCCCTTCCCCCACACTTTGCCATTTTTCAATGCAAAGTTTAGACCACCTGATGCGTGGAACTCATTGTTGTATAGTAGAACAGACCCGGGGGATGGGGTGTTTGTTTTTTATACATTGCTGGGTTGGGGGTTCCGAGGTAAAGCCCCCCTTTTTTAACGCCAAAATCCGCTCTATAAACGCACATTTTTGAAGCCACCCCCCCCCCCCACCGATCGCAATTTTTACAATATTTGCTCTATAGGGGTATCTTTTTCATCACAAATATCCGCTCTCTCAGGCGTTAAGGCACCCGTGAACCCCCCACACCTGATTTGTATAATACTGCCTCTCCCGCCTCCCTCCCTTCTTCAAGCCTCCTGGGACGCCCAGCTCTCCCTTTTGCAAGCTCCCTGGGATGCACAACTCCTCCTTCTTCAAGCTCCCTTGGACGCACAGCTCTCCCTTCTTCAAGCCACCTGGAATGCCCAGCTCTCCCTTTTTCAAGCTCCCTGGGATGCAAACTCTCCGATCTTCAAGCTCCCTGGGATACACAAATCTTTGTACGTGAAGCCTCCAGCCACGTACAGCTCTCCATTCTTCAAGCTTCCTGGGATGCACAGCTCTTCCTTCTTAAAGCTCCCTGTGCCGCACATCGTTTTTTTCTTCAACATATTCGTGATCATCAAAAATGTTCCGACTCAGTGGACATATCACTCAGTTTGCTAAAGATAATCGTTTCTGTTAGAGTATACATATTAAATTGGATGTCGGTAAAACGGCCCACTGGGTCATTTTGCCCCGAGCAGCGTGGGTCATTTTGCCCCTGTACGTAACCTTAACATTTGACCGCCGCATGAAAAATACGGCGCAGTGTATTCCGCATTTGATTTACGTTTGGGGCTTGACTTGGACTAGTCTTTGATCGTGTCGATTCTTGAAAAAAAATTCTTGACCTTGGATGCACTTAGTTCCACTTTCTTCCAGTGCTTACCATAGATAATAACAGTCCATAATCTTTTGCTTCGGTAACGAAGGTCAGCTCTCTACTTCAGCGCCCATGTAGATTTGTTAAGGTATCACGTAACAAACAGGAGCAAATATATAACTCTTCAATACAGGTGGCAGCACCGCAATTGCGCGATATTGTGGTGGGCCATATGAACCCGATGAGTCATTTTGCCCCATGTTCCCCTATCATGATTCCGTACTGTTGTGGTATGATGAAGCCGCATTGTGGGATCATGGTTTGCTCACCCTTGATGGCATACTCGAGATATAGCCACTCACAACGTGGCGCTGCTGTACTACTCTTTACTCTTCATTTGGGGTGCTGTCACTTATTAGGCTCAACTTTGCAATTGATGACAGTTGCTTTGATATGCCATGTTAAGATTCTTATCACACAAAAAATCATATTGTCTTTCTAAATGCAAAAATTGTGGTGGTCACGTTTTTCCAAACGAGTACAATTTAAGAGTGACTGTGGAACTACCTTAGGCCAGCGGATCGCCATAACTATAGACTGAAGCCAAACTTTAGAGGCAACACGGACAATTGTCGTATGCGGGCGACCACTTTATTTGTAGCTGTTGACCTTTATTGATTCGTCCATCATGGGTCAAACTATATATTATATTTACAAAAAATATGGTGAGATTTTGCCAAATATTATGATCATAAGAAAGCAAACAGCCCTCAGCTCATTCCAATAAGAACTCATTCTCAATAAAACGGTGCAATTGACGGTGAAAAATGTGTACAAAATTAATTTATTTTAAAATGCGTTGGCGTGTTTTTTTTTTCGGGAGCATTTCATCATGGGCAAATTTTGACAATGCCATAAACCACTTCTCTAATCGTAGTTCCGATTTTGCCACCGTGAGGCGCCACGGCACGTGCAATGCATTATGGGTATTATTTTGGTCTTTGCGAGATGTCAAGATGGCGTCATCGCATGACAACGTATTTTGTAGACATTTTAACATGAAATAGTGTCATCTATGTAACGGAAAAATTACGTAATCTGAATGTAAGTTAGATATGCTCATTAATTTTATACATGCCTTGCCAATAACGTGGAAATATGGTATTTATATCTCCATAGAAAAAGTCAAGATAACACCAAAATATTTCCCATAACTCTTTGCGCCAGCCTCGATTTTTCCAAGATGGCGTACAATTGCGAAGTCGTGTATTGCAAGTTATGTCCCATATTTAGGTCACTACATGCGTCGTAATGAAGTGATGTCATTTCTGTACTCCACGCATTAGAAATGTACGTTACAAGGACTTCTAGCGCACCTATGCTTATAATTCTCTGACCTATTGAATACGTGTTTAGCATTGTAATGTCCGACCGGTACCTACCATATTTGCATTCAGCATTTGCAGGCCTGCCAGTGTCTAATTTGCACCAGATTACAATTTGTGAGTTAAGTGCCACAAACACAAATAAAAAAATACTTAAAACATACATATAATCTTTCGTTTGAAATAGAAAGAAACTCATAAGAGTCTGAGGAATCCGACTTTGTTCTTTTCACTAAACGTGTCAAGCTAAGTGACCATGTCATAAACCTTTTCCCTCAGACTGTAGTTGGTGTGTGAAACAACCTTAGAAAATGGGGGACTTTCAGATAACGTACATTTCGTGGCATGCTAAATAATGGTACAATGTTACGTTTTGCCACAATATGCCGAAATACTTAGAGCTAATTGTTGAATGATGCAATATGGAGGCTCAATTTGATCACAGTCTGACTAACGTTATAATGAATTTGCATGAACCGAAATGTACGCTACCACGGGTAATTACGTATCTGTCAAATAATAGTCACGTTCATTTCACATGCTTTGAAGATGGCCTGAACGATGACCAGTGGAATATTACGGTGCTTACAAAACCTTTACAGAAATAGGGTAAGCCGACATTTGACATGTCCTCCAAGAATTGAGTTACCTGATATGTTAGACCTTAATGTCATGCCCCCCTTTTGGCCAAGAGGGCAGGTCGTCATCATTATCTATTTTAATCCTAAATATGGTAACATACATTTCACTGCGAAATAGACAGTAACAGTAACACACATTTCACTTTTGAATGTATATGAAGCGAGTACAGACATTTTAAGTATCAAATGTGCTTACTGTTTGTGCACCCACAGGTGTCTTTAAGACACAACACAACACTGACAGATAATCGCACCTCTATCTTGCTGGATTCATTTAAACTTTAGAACTTTAGGATTCTCGCCGGAGAGGGTGGTGTCCCGCGTCAGACCTTAACGCGTAAAAAAAATTACCTCTATGTTAAATACCATGGAACTAAAGGAAGCCACACCGTTATATGACACAAGGAAATCTAGTCCAGCCACCACACCATACATCGCCGTGCACCAGTCCTGACCGAATCGAATTCGTTTTATAACAACACCTCTTCCAATCAATCTATATAGAGAACAATAACACAAGCATCTACCACCCTCCCATCACAGCCCCCACCTACCTACCTACCCATCACAGCCCCCACCTACCAACCTACCCATCAAATCCCCCACCCACCTACCTGCTACCGGGTCACGCAGCTGTAGCAAGGCACCAGCGTGATGCGCACTCGTAAGGGGCGCACCATTTCATATCAGGGGGGGGGGGGCTAGAAAATAAATTACGATGCAATTTTTTTATTTTTCACCAATTTATTAACATTTTATATATTTGTTTGTATCTTTGTCATCAAATAATTTATTTCTTTAGACACCCACAAGGAAATTTTATAAGGCATTTTTTTTGGAATTATGAAAGCAAGTTATTTTTTTGCAGCATCTGAAAAGCAAACTTTTTTTTTCCCCAAATAGTCACAACAAACTAGTTTTTTCAAATATTTTCTAGGCCCCCCACCCTGATATGAAATGGTGCGCCCCTAATCATTGCAATCAAAGTTTGAGTGTTGGGGACCGGCCGGCTGCGCAGTTTGTGCGCGAAGAATCGCATTCCCTACGGCAGCGTATTAGGGCCATGTCACCGCACTTTTCGAAGTCGAAATTTCGCGTTTGTGAAGGCGAAATTTTGTGATCGGAAGTCCACATTTTGTGACCGGAAGTCCACATTTCGTGACCGGAAGTCGAAATTTCGCGTTGGTGAAGTCGAAATTTGCCGTTCATGAAGTCGAAATTTCGCGTTAACGAAGTCGAAATTTCGCGTTGATGAAGTCGAAATTTCGCGTTCGTAAAGTCGAAATTTCGTGACCGAAAGTCGAAATTTTGCGACCGGAAGTAGAAATTTTGTGTTAATGAAGTCGAAATTTCGCGTTCGTGAAGTCGAAATTTCGTAACCGGACCGAAAGTCGAAATTTCGCGTTCGTGAAGTCGAAATTTTGTGACCGGAAGTCAAAATTTTGGGTTGGTGAAGTCGAAATTTCGCGATTATGAAGATCGTGAAGTCGAAATTTCGCGGCCGGAAGTCGAAATTTCGCGTTGGTGAAGTCAGGAGTTTGCGTTAAGACTTCCGGTCACGAAATATGGCATCTGATCACGAAATTTTGACTTCCGGTCACGAAATTTCGACTTCACGAACGCAAAATTTCGACTTCACGAACGCGAAATTTCGACTTCACGAACGCGAAATTTCGACTTCACCAAGGCAAAATTTCGACTTCCGGTCACGAAATTTCGACTCCCGGTCACGAAATCTCGAACTTACGTACGCGAAAATTCGACTTCGTTAACGCAACATTTCGACTCCATGAACGCAAAATTTCGACTTCCGGTCGCGAAATGTGGACTTCCGATCACGAAATTTCGACTTTACCAACGCGAAATTTCGACTTCGGAAAGTGTGGTGACATGGCCCTAATACGCTTCCGTACGAAAGCGAGGCGGCAGATATTAAACGCGCCGACTATAGCATCAACGGCCTGCACGTGTTGCCTACTTTCCGGTTGTTTGCCTTCACCCGCTTCACACACAAGGTCGGCTAAGGGCGTGATCGATTCGCCTCTTCCAAAGTCTACCTCTTCTAGAATAGCACTTGCCATGCGATCGTTTCGCCTCTTCTATTCCAAGAAGACCTCTTCTGCTCTTCCGCCCAGCTAGGTGGAAGAGAGAAGAGGTAGAGGCTATTCCAAGATGGCGGAAGCTGAATATGCAACATTCGCTCAGTGTGACCAAATAGGTTTAAGGCGGAAATACATGAATGAAACAACAAATAAAATTATATGAAACCGATGTAGGACCTTATTTTGTTATTTGAAAGGCATGTGCGGGGTATATGTGGGCCCACATATGTAGTTAACCATGTCTCTGTCTGTTAATGTTGAGCGATAATATATGGATATGGGCGATAAGTTGTGAGCAATAAGTGAGTTGTCTTTCGCCGTATTAAAACTACTCTTCCAACTCGTCAGACGCGATCGATTCATCGCTCATATTCTCTCTTCTTGGATGAGCTCTGCTCTTCCTGGACGAGTTGAATCGATTAGACTCTTAAGCTGTCCTTGGATGCACAACTAACCATATCAGAATTTTTACCATTCGAGTAGATTTATGTAATAAATGAGCGATTAGACAGTTTGATAAACCAGAATGCGGTTGTCTCATGAGTGACTGTCAGTGTCAGGCGAACTAATGTGCTAATATGGACTGACCAGGCGAGGAAAATGGTGTTCCGTTGTCGCAGAAATGTAAACATCGATGATTTGCCTCAAAATACAACACTTCCAACAGTCGAACGGACCACATACATTATGGAGAGATAGAGTCTAATCGATTCAACTCTTCCAGGAAGAGAAGAGCTCATCCAAGGAGAGAAAATATGAGCGATGAATCGATCGCGTGTGACGAGTTGGCAGAGTAGTTCCAATATGGCGAACGGAAACTCACTTATTGCTCAAAAATTATCGCCCAAATCCACATAGTATCGCCCAACCTTAACAGACAGATACATGGGTAACTACATATATGAGCCCTCATATACCCCGCACATGCCTTTTAAATAACAAAATAAGGTCTTACATATGTTTCACCTCGTTTTATTTGTTGTTTTATTCATGTAGTTCATCCTTAAACCTATTTGATCACACTGAGCGAATTTTGCATAGTTAGCTTCCGCCATCTTGGAATCGCCTCTACCTCTTCTCTCTTCCACCTACCTGGGTGGAAGAGCAGAAGAGGTCTTTTCAGAATAGAAGAGACAAAACGATCGCACTGCATGCACTCTTCCGGAAGAGGTAAACTTTATAAGAGGCGAATCGATCACGCCCTTACTCGGAATGGCCCGCCGAAAGCAGTTACAGACATATCATTACGCTATAACAGCAAAGTAACGACACTCGCTACCACCCGCGAAAGAACAGATTAAGTAAAACCAGTAAACCATAGTTAGCTTTTGCCCAGCCAAAACCCGGCAAGCGACAAGGACCAAAGGGAGTCAAGCGATAGGCGCGTGTCGCAAGACATGCATGCATGCATAATGACGAAATAGACCAGACATGCCTGTTACAGGAAAAGAGAGTAAGAACCCAAACACCGCTTACCAGATACGGGCACAAAACCACATGCAAGCAATCATAGCAAAGTCATTCACCAGCATATAGCTTTGGGTGTTGGCCCATATTACCCTGTATCCCATATATTTGTCGGATTTATTTCAAGGCTGTCCAGTGACCCTACTTTTCCTACTTTTCGCTAATTTTTGGAATCGATCCTATTATTCCTTATTCCTTACTCTTTCCATAGTTTTTTCCATCGTAATATTACTCCTTTTTCTTTAAAATACCTCCTTTTTGCCTAATTTTAGTATAATCACATTTTTGCTTTACCGTCTAAAATGTCGTGAATTGATGTCAATGTGTTTCTATAGCTTATCGCTTGTATTCTTACAAGGCAAAAGTCAGGGCCATTTTGTTTTTGCTTCATGATATACCATTGAAACACTGGCCTTAATGAAGTTTCAATAATGAAAATACAGGTACAGCTGAGCAGCGTATAAGAAATGTTCCAAAACAATATTTTCTTAATAATATAACTTTTTGTATTTATTTTATCCTGAATAATGTTACTTGGCCTGCGTATGTATATGCAGTTTGCGTCTTACGTATTAATTGCTTCTATTTTTCTACTTTGTCGGAGGCCTACTTTTTCATTGGGGTGTGCTGGACCGGTGTTGCCTAGATTGGTTGTGTGAGGAGCCAGCAAGCACATTCTGTAAAAAGAGTCACCTGCTCCCCCCCCCCCCACCCCGCCCCTACGCCCCATATGCCCTAGATAAAAATGTTTGCAGTCCGAGGCTGTCACGGTGATGCATGGATGCATGGACGACTGGTAGGTATCTAGGCTTGTCACTCACAGCTTCAATTCAGTGAATAAAACCCGCGGTGGTGGGCACCAGATTCAACACTTCAGTGCTACCACCAGGCAGCTTGTTAGTTAGGTTTGCCCATCAGCAATACATCAACAGCTATGTCGATCGTTGATCAGGATGAAGTCTCATCGACTCACTTGGTATGTATATATATATTTATCATCTCGCACCTCGATACTAAATAGAGACATGAGACACGGGACTTGCTAACGGTCAGCGCGGGAGTTGATTGTCGATATACGGCACAGACACTGATAGAACTTGTACGGCACAAATTTTAAGGCCTTCCCAGCGATATATATATCACGCTAAAACGCAGGACAAAGAAAAGAAGGCGTCGGGACTATTATGCAAATTTGGTAGGTGGGAAGAAGGGTGCGGGTGGGGGGGAGGGGTCCCTGATCGCCGGGTCTGCATGGAGCGGGTGACAGGCTCCCAAAGCCAGCATATTGCATGAAATGCTCCCCCCCCCACCCCGCCACCACACGATCCAGCCGGGTTTGGTGGTCGGTGGGGGAAAGGTGGGAGTCGACAAACTGGTAGCGTTTAGACCATCTATATGTGCTGTGACTTTTCGAACCTGGTGCTTGCATTACTTGGCAGGCAGGTAATTTGGTATACAGACACAATTATTACCATTAATGCTTATGTCAGGCAAAATTTTGCTTTCTTCGTTGGAGTTCGTGCCGAGGGTAGGCCCCCTATAGAAAATGATATATCAGGACAGATGTCTGAACCTGTTTTCGAATGGAACTGAGACTGAGGCGGACGGATACCTTGAAGATGAATGGAGCATTCCTTCTTACAAATGTTGTTACGTAAATTGAAAGTGACCATAAAAAGCATACCTCACGGGGTTAATTTTTTAACTTGCTGCTGTTAGGTTGAAAAATGAAGCCGTATGTTACATCTTGCAAATTCACTTAAGGGCAAAGACTAGTCATGGGCCGAAAATTAGCCACCGATAGAAGTTGCTTAAACTTGGCATACGGTTAGTTGATTTAGTTGATTTAAAAATAAAAATAGATGGTCACCAATCTTAAATTCTAGCTATGGGTGTGAAATGGTACCCCCTATCATCATGATCAAGCAAGCCCTAAACTGGATGAATTATGAACCAATGTCTCAAACATATATACAACAAATGTATTATCATTGTTCCGATTGCATACCAACACATGTTATTCGGCATAATAATACTATAGGAAAATCATGGCACAAAAGACTGAACCAGTGTTAGGGTTATAACAAATAGGACACAAAGGATCGAGTTGGCATTGCTTAGTCACAATGCACAAATACTCTACCCGACTTTAGGGGGTGGGTGTATACAGCCTCTCATAACTTTTTAAAGAGGTCTGTCACCTATACTTTTTTTAGAGTTTCCAGGTTTTAATATATATTTCTCAATAACTCTCAACTTGTACGAAATTCTATGGAGAGGTTTTGTTTAAAAGACAAAAAATGTATCTGACATGTGTTATGAAATCTGCCAACCTTCATGGCGTCATGTTCGGAGTTGCCTTATATATGCATAACAGAAGTCAGAACACCCCTTCCTTTGCTTTGCATAACGAACAGTAAAACTGACTGAAGTTTGTGATAAATGTATGTAATGATATTACTACATACTTTTGTCAGGCGGATATCTTAATAGGGCTGTAAAGTCTCGTTCGCTTACACTTCCGGTTTACTCATTTTGGGGACAAACAAACGAAGCGCGTGTTCGGAACGAGCTTGGAAGCTCTGCACACACTGGTATCCTGACTATCTGTGACGTAGGCGTGACGTGTATGTTACGCAAAGAGAGAGACTGGGAACCAGACTACCTGCGCAAAAGCCAAGCGCCGAGGGGTGGGTCGATTGCGGAAGGCCTAGCGATATGATTAAGAATATTTAAGAAATATAGCTTCACAAAACGGATAGACGACATATTTGTAATTCGTTCGCGCCATCACAATGACGAATATTTGTTACGACGGGACAATACGACTGAGAAACTGACGAAAACGAGGCATTATGACGTCACACGGATTTTCCCCGGTGACAACGTTGGCGCAACGCTTCAAACCAATAACTTACAAAAATGAAGAAACTTGGTCTTTTCGTGATCCAAAAGTGATACGAAAACATCCAACTGGTCTTATTTTATCTTTGCCATGTGGTTTAATGACGCACCCGTGTGTTGTTACTCCAGACACTGCACATTTTGACAGCGGAATGGTTAAGTCGATCACTTGCTCTCGCCATTTTTGTTACCGCGGAGGCACGCGAAACCCTGTGACGTCACTCGCTGTTTTGTAAACTTGCGAAAGCCCGGGTGCAGGGCTAAATTTAGAACGTTATTTTTAGCTTTCGAGTGTTTTGAAGACAAATATTTCCTTGTATATTTGTAAGTTCTGCGCTTCATCGCCTCCAAATATTTTAACGTAAATCTCCCATAGCCATGTTTAGTGAAATGGTACTCATAGTCTTTAGAATAAACCTGAAAAGAAATTGACTTATAGCTGCCTATACTTCAACATGGAGCACGTGTGTTTGTTTGTCCCCAAAACTGAAGTCTCGCAGCCCGATCGCGAGAACTGTATAGCCCTATAATTAGGCTACATTATCTAAACCGGGGAGGGGGGGGGGCCCTCTTACACAAATCTATTTGAGGGTTCCGAGTGTGCCCCTTGACATGCCTGAGGGAGCGGAAACTTGTGATGACAAAGATACCTTTAGAATAGAGCGGATATTTTAAAACTTGCGACTGGTGGGGGGGGGGGGGGGGAGGGCTCACTGAAAATGTGCGACATTGCGCGGGTCTACGAAAAGAAAAATCTCTTCCGAGCAGATGTTGACGGTAAAATGTCCCTACCGAGCGGATTTTAAAGGTGAAAAAGGGGGACGCCCCCCCCAACCCATGCATTAAGTACCAATTTTGCGACCAGGTGTAAGGGAGGGGTGAAAAGAAAAAATGTTTTTTACAACGGGGGGGGCGGGGGGGGGCGGGGGTGGCGGAGAGGGATAGCATGGCACACCTCAGATGGCTTGAATTATGTGGTAAGAAAGGCATTCCATCTTCGGTAAGATAGTATGCTACTTTAGTGTACTTTTCAGTGTTCTTTACTGATTGCAACACAAGAAAATGGTTATAAAGTTGCATGTAAGGTTGGCTACCCATGTAAACATTGATTTAACGTTGTTGATGGCATTTTAGGTTATTCAATCACATGCCGCCTCGGCATTGGCCCTGTCACGGGCCTCCCACGGTCATGACAAAGCAAGCGTTCGCATTGTCTACCAAGTCCAGGCTTCACATCGTCTGCCAAGCCCTCTCACGTTCGTGACAAACCAAGTATTCCCCCCGTCTGCTAAGGTAGCAAGGTGGCGGGGGGTGGGGGGGTGTCTTATTCCCAGTTTATGAAGAATAAATTTCTTTATTCCCAGGTCACGATGAATTAAAAGCAGAACTCTCTGCATGTGCTGATACACGATACTAAATGGACGATTTCCCGATTCCCGGTTATTTAATATTACAATTCCTCATGATTAATGAAAATCCTTGACTTTATCATGGCGGTCGGCTAATACCCCATTCCCAGTTCATGAAGAATTATTTTCCTCATTCCCAGTTCACGGTGAAATGAAAAGCCCAATCCTGAGGAAAGCAAATACCCCTTGCTCCCCCCCCCCCCCTTGCTAAAACAACGTCTCACGGTTATGTCTTCCAAGCAACAATGCCCAAAAGGCGGTTAATGCTTCAGTCGAATCGAATTTAAACGAGTTTGCTGCCATCGCTGCCAATCGCAACAACCGCCGTTCCATTAGTAACGTGAAAGGGCCACAGTTGTAGGCTGTTTACCTCAAGGAATATTAGATATAAATATGAAGTTTCGACTTGTTCACTACTACTGACGACATAATTGTTCTGTTGAATGAGTGAAGAGATGAGTTAAATTCTATCTTATTATACCATTTATTAAAGAAAGTAATAGCCGGATATCTTATTAATTTGCGAAAATGATCAGTTCTAGCCTTTGAAGTATTGTAGTAGCTTCGCTCCTGTAGTAGTATGACTGTGGATGCTAGACCTCGTAGCAAATAAAGATTGAATAGGTTCCGGTAATATACCCTGGTATTGCTTAAACATGAATAAAACAACACTATATTCATACAATTTCGTTAAAGGTAAAGCATTAACTTCTTTAAATAGATTTTCTGTGTGAGAATACTTCTTAACACCTGTAATTATACGAACATCCCTTTTCTGCAAAATAAACAATGAATGTAAATAGGACTCATAGGCCCCACCCGAAACTTCTTGGGCGTACAAAAGATATGGATAACAGCTTCCTAGCCCGTGTAATTAAGCCTAAACCCCTTGCAATCTTGCCTCAAAACTTTATGCATAAGACCTGCTCAAAAGCATGACCTGAAATTTGTACATTAGAAAAAGTAGACATATTTTGATGAGGGGATTCAAAGGTCGTAAATTTGGTTTTGCTAAGATTAAGCGTTAATGTATTAACCTGGAGCCAATGCTTAATATTTTCCAATACTTTTCATCTAATAAAATCCCGATTGCCGATTCCCCCCTGTCTAAGGCAGATCATATTTGATCAACTAGTAGTATCAAAGCCAAAGTGGTTGAATGTTTGGGTCTGAAACCAAACTGGTGGTCATATAAGAAATGGTGTTTGTTTATAAAATTCGGTAGCCTATTATACATTACCAAATATCTTTGAAATAGTAGAAAGGACTGATACGGGTCTATAACTTGACTATGCATTCCACATAATCACATTCTTACCCCTCCGCCCAAAATGAAAGATAGAATGCCCGATCTTAGCAATAGGAGTGTGGATTGATTTCACCAGTGTTCGTCTTCTTGCAGGGCAGGAAGTGTTGCCGCCATGGAATGGCATTCTGGTGCCGCAAGTACCTCTGGGAAGGTAAGTTTTTCATAATCTCCTACATACATTTGTCAACCCAAGTATATCACTCAGATGTAAGATATCAGATGTAAGTGTGACAATTTGGGTAGCCGTTGCTGCCGTCACTGAAGTTATCGACGGGGGGACATAGAGAAGATATAAAAGCGTAGATTCGGGTAGTTTTATTATTACCCTGGTAATAGAAATGACAGGTAAATAAACAAAGAGTCAAGCCGTTAGCGATGTGCCAACGGCGACGGACCACGAGCAAGTGCAGACGTTCATAAAACGCTGCTACAAAATATAACTGAATTCTAGTGAAGGACTTCTGTCCGACATCATGATATAAACTAAGATACCATTATAATACGTGGTTTTATGATTGTGTATGATATGATCGATGAATGAAAGTAAGAGTTAACTTGAAATGAAAATTAGAGGCACATACCTGGTAATAGAAATGACAGGTAAATAAAAAAAGAGTCAAGCCGTTAGCGATGTGCCAACGGCGACGGATCACGAGCAAGTGATCGTACCCACGATACAAAAGCCCGCGTCACATGTCACCTCCAAGTAATGACCAATGAGCGATGAGTATGAAGTAATTGGCCAATGAAATGATGTAAAAAATGAGGTAGCCACGGCGACGTGAAAACATTTATGGTGCCACCATGTCAGAGAATGAAAAGTGAATGTATGGCATGCCAATGATGAATAATATATCATGTTAAAGCCTGTTACATAAGCAATAAGGCCAATAGATAATGCCATAATGCTTCCGTATAGTTGCTAACACAGCAATAGTTTGTCTGATAGATTTTGCAATTGTTTTGATCTAAAATAATGTGCATACGCTCTTAGTGTACACGCTGAGCACAATTATTGTTTTATGCATCTGTCACTACCGTCTGGGAATTGTCTGATAAACTTATTGTGCAAATTCTTCTTTATGGAGCTGAAAAGTATGGCTTCGCCAACAGAGAAGAAAAAGAAAAAGAAAATTTGTAAATCTATGTTTGGCGTATCATCAAAATCGTGCGGATTTGATGCAGCGTGATTCGGTCAAGGTGTCAGTGTCACACGTTTTTTTTCTGAACCACACTACCTGACATAGCTAAGCAAACATGGTCAGACGATGCTAACGCTTCAAAAAGCAGACGTGGTCAGGAAGCAAACATGGTCAGACGATATTAATGTTCCGGAGAAAGACATAATTACAAAGGTGAGCGGCAATGTTATAAATGTATATATGATGTGGTGGGCCGGTTGCCAGAACAGTAAGAAAGTAAAGACATTTGTACTATTGTAGGCAATATGTAACAAGACATCTCCTTGCCTTAATTGTTTGGCCAAATTGGTTCATCTCGTGTGGGAAAGTCTGACTTTTTGGCGTCATCAGAATGCGGACACCCCGTATGATATGATGTGTCCATATAAGGTCCTTCGAAAATCCCCAAAAAACAGATTCTGGCTTCTGTACAAGGCAATTTTTGCACCAATTAGCGGCGCGAAGCTGCCCGCCGGTCTTCTAGCTTCTCGCCGACATGTCGACATTACTAACACGGTATTTCATAGATGGCGCTGCGAACGCCGGAACACCGCGCGAAATGCAGAGTTGGCTATCCTATTATACACTATCCTTGTTGGGAGACCACCTCCGTCGTGAAATTTTGTCCCACGTTCTTAACCTCTAGGTCAAGGTCCTATGTCGCTATATATACCTGGGGCATAAACCTATCTTTAGCTACTAAGATAGTGAATAGGCGCCCCGTGCTGGAAACAAACTTTATGGTCTGGTGAACTCATGAGAAAGAGACTTGAAAGGGGTATCCAGTGACAAAGAGCAATAGGCCCAGCAAAGAGACCAAAGCCGGGTATGTCATTTATGCTTTAGTGGTTTTGGTGTCACGCAGTGCAGTAATGCGCATCACCTCACCTGAACTCGAAGTCTAATAAATGTGGATTTGCTGCTTTCAAAATAACGCTTTAACCTAGTGTCATCTAGACAATATATATAATATGTTATTCAAAGCGCAATACAAACTTACATCAAAGCACTCCAAGTTCAAGGCGCCACGTTAATGACTAAATATTGACGGATTTGGGTGGCTGCGTAAAACGTATGGGTCATAAAGTGGTCCCTTCATTATAATCATGAACTGGAATTTGTGCAGATAATCATTCGAATATTTCCTTTTTTCCTCCGACAAATGAGGTTGAAGCTATTGTTAAATTGACTTCAACGTTTCTGTTGATACTATACCGTGCAGGATACGGCGCTACCATTCAATTACGTGCTTTTGTCCATATTTGAACACGGGAATTGCATAGGTGGCGCCTCGGTTTGTTTTGTCGCACATGGCCAAGGCGGGAAGTTCACAGTTGGACATCCTATTATACACTATCCTTTGTTAAAAAACACCCCGGCTGTCGGTCATTCACCACAAGACAAACCGTGTTTGTATCGGGGTCATAAACAATTGCAGGTCAGATGCTGCACGAGCGGGATGCCAAGGCCAAAGACAACCTGGCGACAGACGCCCCCTGGTATACGAAGGCCATGGTTCACCAGAGACGACTGCTAGGCTTGGTCGTTCCAGCCCTCTTCTTCCACTTCTTCTGGTGGGGACTGGCCATCAAGCAGAGCTACTGGGGCCTGTTCACCACCAAGTGGCCCATGTGTATCACCATGGTGTTTGGCTCCATGATAGCCGGTAAGCTAGCAATTGCTGGACCGATCGTCATGCGTCATTGATGTTATGAAGCCAGCCTTTACATAATTGTTTGGTTCGGGCTACTGTGTTGTCACAGTGAGCATATAATATCACAATTGGAGAAATTCCCATGCTTTCCATTACAGGCCGCAATGTCGCCAAACTTCATTGGACACGCAAACTTGAGAAGCCCCGTGTTCATGTTTGAGTGCCTCGCAAATGAGACGTATGCGTATAATTCCTCGATTTATCTTGCTAGGCAATTCACCGAGAAAAGGGTGTTCTTATATTATGTGGGAAATATGACTAAGGAATGAGTAAAACGAATAAGCCTTGGGAGGTTAATATCACCTTGATGATTTTCTTCTGCATAACACGAACAGTTTAATTTATAAAATATTGTCGTATTTCGTTGCGTGTAACCAGTCCCCATGGCCCGGCATATACAGCGTGTCGCTATAAGCAAACATGAACATTGATGCCTTCCACAGGGATGACGAGTGAGGGAGGAGGGGCCGTAGCCTTCCCCGTGATGACCTTGGCATTGGCGATTAATCCATCTATCGCCCGGGATTTCTCCATGATGATCCAGTCCTGTGGCATGTCCGCCGCATCCTTCACCATTTACTTCATGCACGTCACCATGGAGAGCCGCTCTCTCGTGTGCTGCTCGCTAGGGGGCGCGGTGGGCATGATCTTCGGCCTCCACGTGGTCGACCCGCGATTGTCCCCCCAGGCCAAGAAACTGGGCTTCGTCTCTATCTGGTTCGCCTTCGCCTCCGTCCTTATCTTCCTCAACCGCACCCACAAGAGGCCCACCTTCTCCCGGATCCCATCCTTTAGCGCCTGGAAGGCTCTGGTTCTCGTCGCCACGGGCTTTCTAGGCGGTATATTTACGTCCTTCGCGGGGAGCGGCCTAGACATCTGCAGCTTCAGCATCCTCACCTTGCTCTTCCGGGTATCCGAGAAGGTTGCCACGCCGACGTCCGTGGTCCTGATGGCGGGGAACTCCCTGGTGGGATTCTACTGGCGCGGGGTAATGATGGGAGGCATATCGCAGGACGCCTGGGAGTACCTGGCGGTCTGTGTGCCCATCGTCGTCTTCGGGGCGCCCATCGGGTCGGTGCTGGGCTCCCACTTCCACCGCCTCGTTCTGGCCTCGCTGGTCATCGTCATTGACGTGGTGGCGCTGGTGTCGGCCTACGCCATCGTCCGGCCGCTCTCCCCAGAGCTGATCGGCGCCTCCGTCGGCCTCATCGTCGGCTTCATTGCCTTCTTCATCGGGATGACCTTCGCCGGACAGAAGATGCTCGACACGATCCACTTGAACAGACAAGCATCAGGTGACGACCTTGAGAGTGACATTAAGAAAGAGCCGCTTGATGTTGACGTTAGCCATAGCACGGTACCTGCCATCGTCGCATGCCCCAGCTCGGGTACAGTGACTGGCATGGTTAATCCGGCATTTACACAGGACCTTGGCTCAACCTGCACTAAAATATAGCACGCATGGTTACCACTTACGGCTATAATGTTCACGTGGCAATAATTGTGTTTAGAGAATGACGTTATTAATGACGTAAACTGTAAACAATGTTTTGCAGCAAACAAATATTTTTCTAAGTTAAAAAGGCTCGGTTGGCTCGCATGTCTATGCCATGTTTATGCCACTAGATGTTGTCAATATTACATGGACCACGGTCCCGTTTCGTGTTTGTGTTATTAACGTTATGACATTAACATTTAGAGGATGTGTAGTTGTTGTAGCGTCTCTCAGTGAATAAATGTTGTATTGCAATGTATGACAGGAAAATGTGGGCTTAGTTGACGCTTCCTACTCAAGATAGAAAAACAGA
Source organism: Arenicola marina (assembly GCA_964019135.1). Taxonomy (NCBI): domain Eukaryota; kingdom Metazoa; phylum Annelida; class Polychaeta; family Arenicolidae; genus Arenicola; species Arenicola marina. The sequence goes on from OZ025249.1 coordinate 29,029,874, forward strand.
TAAGAACATATCGACACAATGCTTCCATACCTGAAACAGATCAGATCAATGCGTCATGTATCATTTTCTTCGAAAAAATCTGAAATTCATATCATTCAGAGAGCAACATGCGGTATATCCATGAGTAAATTTAAACGTGAAGAGGGGATCGAGATTTGAAACGAATGTGCATGTCCATGTTGAAGCTGGGGTTTGAAGTCACTCGAGGTGGGGCGGACTCTCCCAACAGACGAACATGCTATGTGACACAACATAATAAGGTGTTCAGACCACGGAGTGTAATTTAATCTAAAATGCGCGTCCTCGCTGAGAATGCCTTGAAGGAGGTGCGGATACCCTGGATACTATTCCCCTGTCTAAATTTGCCGGTGACTAATACATAGATTTTCGATATGGGCGTTAGCCGGGTTCTATTTCCGGCTTAGGTTCTTTTGGGAACCAACAAAAAAGCACAGGCCCTTAGAACGAGTGCGCATCACGCTGGTGCCTTGCTGCAGCTGCGTGACGCGCAGGCATTTTAGGCAACGTTTAAGTGTTTGGAACCAGCCGGCTGTGCGGTGTGTGCGTGAAGAATCGAGTGGGTGTCAAACTATTGTTTGTTTGCTTGTTCAGGCATTTCTAACTATAAAATTATAATATAGTTGAAGATAAGAGATTTAGTCTATCTCTCCATAAAGCATGTGGTCCTTTCGATGAGACAATTGGAAGCGTTGTATTTTAAGGCAAATCATCGATGTTTAGATTTTTGCGACAAACTGTCCTCGCCTGGTCAGTCCATATAGGGCTATACAGTTCTCGCGATCGGGCCGCGAGACTTCAGTTTTGGGGACAAACAAACACACGTGCTCCACGTTGAAGCATAGGGCGCTATAAGCCAATTTCTTTCCAGGTTTATTCTAAAGAATATGAGTACCATTTCACTAAACTTGGCTATGGAAGGTATACGTTAAAATATTTGGGGGCGATGAAGCGCAGAACTTTAGGAATATACAAGGAAAAATCCTTCAAAAATCGTCTTCAAAGCACTCAAAAGCTAAAAATAGCGTTCTAAATTTAGTCATACACCCGGGCTTTCGCGAGTTCTCCAAACAGCGAGTGACGTCACAGAGTTTCACGTGTCTCCGCGGTAAAAAAAATGGCGAGAGCAAGTGATCGACTTAACCATTCCGCTGTCAAAATGTACAGTGTATGGAGTAACAACACACGGATGGGTCATTAAACCACATGGTAAAGGCAAAATAAGACCAGTTGGATGTTTTCGTATCACTTTTGGATCACGAGAAAACCAAGTTTTCTCATTTATTGTATGTTTTTTGTTTGAAGCGTTGCGCCAAAGTTTTCACCGGGGAGAATCCGTGTGACGTCATAATGCCTCGTTTTCGTAAGATATCCAAGAAAACGTTAGTTTCTTCGCCGTGTTGTCCCGTCGTAACAAATATTCGTCATTGTGATGGCGCAAATTAATGAAAAATATGTCGTCTATCCGTTTTGTGCAGCAATATTTCCTAAATATTCTTAATCATATCGCTAGGCCTTCCGCAATGGACCCACCCCTCGGCGCCTGGCTCTTGCGCAGGTAGTCTGGTTCCCAGTCTCTCTCTCTTTGCGTAACAAACACGTCACGCCTACGTCACAGATAGTCAGGATACCAGTGTGCGCAATGATTCGGAACTCGTTCGAAACACGTTTTTCGTTTGTTTGTCCCCAAAATGAGTAAACCGGAAGTCTAGGCGAAGATATGCATATGGCATTGCGTCGAGTGCGAGATGGGTTTATCTCAGCACAAGTCTCCAAAATCCTGCCTGAGCCTGTAGGCGAAGGCAGGATTTCGGAGATGCGTCCTGAGATAAACCAATCCCGCACGAGAAGCAATGCCATATGTATTTTCTCGCTCGAATAGAAATTTAAACGTCGCCATTAAGTCAACACGGAGATCTAACGATGACAATGATACTCACAACTGCACCTAAATATTTGGTCGAAATCATAACACCTGTAACTAAGTGTTGCGCTCGACGTGTTTCCTTGGAAATATGACGTCGTCAAAGTGATTACGCCTCCGCGGCGGAGATATGTCTAACGAACATATTGTTTTAGGCAAAATGGTATCTATTTGTTAAATGAACCTTTTGTTTTCGTAAATTGTGGCTGTATTTCTATAGTTGGAGTTCATATGATTCAGGTGTATAGCTATTAAGTTCGGTTGGTTTGTTGGAACTATTTATGTAAATATCAGTTACGCGCATTGACACCGCGGTGAGCACAGGCAGTGACAAGATCTGTAACGTGAATGGCGGCAGCAAAACAACGCACGATCGGAAAACTAAAATGGATCTTAGACTTACACAGTAAGTTTCAGCTTTTAGGCCGCCAAACTTCGCCACATAAACTAATTTGTCAAACTGTAACATAATATGATACAATCTCAATTTCTAACACGTATACCGGGATGGGTTTTTCCCGGAACTGGTGTCAACATTGGCCACTGACAACAGAGTGCGAGAACGAGACTTTATAGCCCTATAAGGAACGTTGTTACGTAATCATAGATAACGCGCGCAGACATGCGAGTCATAACGATTATTACGTCATACTACAAGAAAAACCCAGCGCAGCACATTAGATCGCCTGACACTGACAGTCATTCATGAGATAACCGCATTCTGCTTTATCAACTGTCTAACCGCTCATATATTATATAAATCTAATAACGAAAATACAGGTACAGCTGAGCAGCGCATAAGAAGTGTTCTAAAACAATATTTTTTCAATAATAACACCTTTTGTGATTTTTTAATCCTGACTAATGCTGCTGGGCCTATGTATGCCGCTTGAGTCGTACGTATTGTTTCTATGTTTCTACTTTTGTCGAAGGCCTACTTTTTCATAGTAGGCCCCCCAGGCCAAGAAAAACTGGGCTTCGTCTCTATCTGGTTAGCGTTCGCCTCCGTCCTTATCTTCCTCAACCGCACCCACAAGAGGCCCACCTTCTTCCGGATCCCCTCCTTTAGCACCTGGAAGGCTCTAGTTCTCGTCGCCACGGGCTTTCTAGGTGGTATCTTTACGTCCTTCGCGGAGAGCGGCCTAGACATCTGCAGCTTCAGCATCCTCACCTTGCTCTTCCGGGTATCCGAGAAGGTTGCCACGCCGACGTCCGCGGTCCTGATGGTGGGGAACTCCCTGGTGAGATTCTACTGGCGCGGGGTAACGCTAGAAGGCATCTCGCAGGACGCCTGGGAGTACCTGGCGGTCTGTGTTCCCATCGTCGTCTTCGGGGCGCCCATCGGGTCGGTGCTGGGCTCCCACTTCCACCGCCTCGTTCTGGCCTCGCTGGTCATCGTCATTGACGTGGTGGCGCTGGTGTCGGCTTACGCCATCGTCCGGCCGCTCTCCCCAGAGCTGATCGGCGCCTCCGTCGGCCTCATCGTCGGCTTCATTGTCTTCTTCATCGGGATGACCTTCGCCGGACAGAAGATGCTTGACACGATCCACTTGAACAGACAAGCATCAGGTGACGACCTTGAGAGTGACATTAAGAAAGAGCCGCTTGATGTTGACGTTAGCAATGGCACGGTACCTGCCACCGTCGCATGCCCCAGATCGGGTACAGTTACTGGCATAGTTAATCCGGCATTTACACAGGACCTTGGCTCAACCTGCACTAAAATATAGCACGCATGGTTACCACTTACGGCTATAATGTTCACGTGGCAATAATTGTGTTTAGAGAATAACGTTATTAATGACGTCAATTGTAAACAATATTTCCAGCAAACAAATATTTTCCTAAATTAAAAAGGCTCCGTTGGCTTGCATGTCTATGGCATGTTTATGCCACTAGATGTTGTCAATATTATATGGACCACGGTCCCGTTTCTTATTCATGTTATTGACGTTATAACATAAACATTTAGAGGGTGTATAGTTGCTGTAGCGTTTTCTCAGTGAATAAATGTTGTATTTACACCTCCGATAGTTTGTTTCCAGAATATTTATTCAGAAATGAAATATTCACAAACAAATTTGCGCTTTGTTGACGCTTCTTACTTAAGATAGAAAAACAGATCAGAAACAGATCAAAACAACGCCTCCAGACCGGAAACAGATCAAAACGATGCGTCAGATATCATTTTCTTCGAAACAATCTGAAATTCAAATCATTCAGAGAGTAAATTGCTGTAGATCTATAAGTAAATTTAAACGTGACGATGGGATCGAGGTTTTAAAAAAACGATATGCATGTGCGTGTTGGAGCCGTGGTGTGAAGTCATTCGAGGTGGGGTGGACTCTCCGAACAGACGAACATGCTATGGGACACAACATAATAAGGGGTTCAGACCACGGAGTGTAATTTTACTGCGCCTCCTTGCTGAGAATGCCTCGCAGGAGGTGCGAGTACCCTGGATAATATTCCTCTGTCTAAATCTGCCGGTGACTAATGAATAGATTTTCGATATGGGAGACAGCCAATGACAAGACGCCGTCAATCGGGGCGAAGGCAGGGTTAAAGGTATCGAAGAAGGCGCCACGACCCCCCCCCCCCCCCCCCGAGGCAGACTAATCATAACGTCTACAATAAACACCTCGACGTTCCATGTTGAAAAGTTACGACATGGTTCGTATGAGGCTGCCTCTGCGTCACTCGCCACACTGTCGTGGTATCATGATTCTGTATTGTAGTTCTATAATGAATCCGTATTGTAATGGTAGGGGAACATGGGGCAAAATGACCACCTAAACTTTATTTGTAGTTTTGAGGGGACAAGCAATGCCCTAAAAAGAGCCAAATTTTGGTAAACTGACAACAGTAGTGTTGTGAATAACATTGCTTGAATATATGCGAGTGCCACGATATACACTTTTACTAGAACAAAAAACATGTCTTATGTCACAGTGGGCCATTTTGTCCCCCTAATGGGGCAAAATGGTCAGCACTTTATTTCAGCATGTTAATAAGTGAACTGAACAGCCTAACAAGGCAAACCATTGCAACTCCTAACTCTCTGGAACAGTCTGACCCAGAATGATCACACACAGAAATCACAAATAACGGTTACGTCAGCAAACGCGGGTGGGGGGGGGGGGTGGACACCCCTTCCCCCACACTTTGCCATTTTTCAATGCAAAGTTTAGACCACCTGATGCGTGGAACTCATTGTTGTATAGTAGAACAGACCCGGGGGATGGGGTGTTTGTGTTTTATACATTGCTGGGTTGGGGGTTCCGAGGTAAAGCCCCCCTTTTTTAACGCCAAAATCCGCTCTATAAACGCACATTTTTGAAGCCACCCCCCCCCCCACCGATCGCAATTTTTACAATATTTGCTCTATAGGGGTATCTTTTTCATCACAAATATCCGCTCTCTCAGGCGTTAAGGCACCCGTGAACCCCCCACACCTGATTTGTATAATACTGCCTCTCCCGCCTCCCTCCCTTCTTCAAGCCTCCTGGGACGCCCAGCTCTCCCTTTTGCAAGCTCCCTGGGATGCACAACTCCTCCTTCTTCAAGCTCCCTTGGACGCACAGCTCTCCCTTCTTCAAGCCACCTGGAATGCCCAGCTCTCCCTTTTTCAAGCTCCCTGGGATGCAAACTCTCCGATCTTCAAGCTCCCTGGGATACACAAATCTTTGTACGTGAAGCCTCCAGCCACGTACAGCTCTCCATTCTTCAAGCTTCCTGGGATGCACAGCTCTTCCTTCTTAAAGCTCCCTGTGCCGCACATCGTTTTTTTCTTCAACATATTCGTGATCATCAAAAATGTTCCGACTCAGTGGACATATCACTCAGTTTGCTAAAGATAATCGTTTCTGTTAGAGTATACATATTAAATTGGATGTCGGTAAAACGGCCCACTGGGTCATTTTGCCCCGAGCAGCGTGGGTCATTTTGCCCCTGTACGTAACCTTAACATTTGACCGCCGCATGAAAAATACGGCGCAGTGTATTCCGCATTTGATTTACGTTTGGGGCTTGACTTGGACTAGTCTTTGATCGTGTCGATTCTTGAAAAAAAATTCTTGACCTTGGATGCACTTAGTTCCACTTTCTTCCAGTGCTTACCATAGATAATAACAGTCCATAATCTTTTGCTTCGGTAACGAAGGTCAGCTCTCTACTTCAGCGCCCATGTAGATTTGTTAAGGTATCACGTAACAAACAGGAGCAAATATATAACTCTTCAATACAGGTGGCAGCACCGCAATTGCGCGATATTGTGGTGGGCCATATGAACCCGATGAGTCATTTTGCCCCATGTTCCCCTATCATGATTCCGTACTGTTGTGGTATGATGAAGCCGCATTGTGGGATCATGGTTTGCTCACCCTTGATGGCATACTCGAGATATAGCCACTCACAACGTGGCGCTGCTGTACTACTCTTTACTCTTCATTTGGGGTGCTGTCACTTATTAGGCTCAACTTTGCAATTGATGACAGTTGCTTTGATATGCCATGTTAAGATTCTTATCACACAAAAAATCATATTGTCTTTCTAAATGCAAAAATTGTGGTGGTCACGTTTTTCCAAACGAGTACAATTTAAGAGTGACTGTGGAACTACCTTAGGCCAGCGGATCGCCATAACTATAGACTGAAGCCAAACTTTAGAGGCAACACGGACAATTGTCGTATGCGGGCGACCACTTTATTTGTAGCTGTTGACCTTTATTGATTCGTCCATCATGGGTCAAACTATATATTATATTTACAAAAAATATGGTGAGATTTTGCCAAATATTATGATCATAAGAAAGCAAACAGCCCTCAGCTCATTCCAATAAGAACTCATTCTCAATAAAACGGTGCAATTGACGGTGAAAAATGTGTACAAAATTAATTTATTTTAAAATGCGTTGGCGTGTTTTTTTTTTCGGGAGCATTTCATCATGGGCAAATTTTGACAATGCCATAAACCACTTCTCTAATCGTAGTTCCAATTTTGCCACCGTGAGGCGCCACGGCACGTGCAATGCATTATGGGTATTATTTTGGTCTTTGCGAGATGTCAAGATGGCGTCATCGCATGACAACGTATTTTGTAGACATTTTAACATGAAATAGTGTCATCTATGTAACGGAAAAATTACGTAATCTGAATGTAAGTTAGATATGCTCATTAATTTTATACATGCCTTGCCAATAACGTGGAAATATGGTATTTATATCTCCATAGAAAAAGTCAAGATAACACCAAAATATTTCCCATAACTCTTTGCGCCAGCCTCGATTTTTCCAAGATGGCGTACAATTGCGAAGTCGTGTATTGCAAGTTATGTCCCATATTTAGGTCACTACATGCGTCGTAATGAAGTGATGTCATTTCTGTACTCCACGCATTAGAAATGTACGTTACAAGGACTTCTAGCGCACCTATGCTTATAATTCTCTGACCTATTGAATACGTGTTTAGCATTGTAATGTCCGACCGGTACCTACCATATTTGCATTCAGCATTTGCAGGCCTGCCAGTGTCTAATTTGCACCAGATTACAATTTGTGAGTTAAGTGCCACAAACACAAATAAAAAAATACTTAAAACATACATATAATCTTTCGTTTGAAATAGAAAGAAACTCATAAGAGTCTGAGGAATCCGACTTTGTTCTTTTCACTAAACGTGTCAAGCTAAGTGACCATGTCATAAACCTTTTCCCTCAGACTGTAGTTGGTGTGTGAAACAACCTTAGAAAATGGGGGACTTTCAGATAACGTACATTTCGTGGCATGCTAAATAATGGTACAATGTTACGTTTTGCCACAATATGCCGAAATACTTAGAGCTAATTGTTGAATGCTGCAATATGGAGGCTCAATTTGATCACAGTCTGACTAACGTTATAATGAATTTGCATGAACCGAAATGTACGCTACCACGGGTAATTACGTATCTGTCAAATAATAGTCACGTTCATTTCACATGCTTTGAAGATGGCCTGAACGATGACCAGTGGAATATTACGGTGCTTACAAGACCTTTACAGAAATACGGTAAGCCGACATTTGACATGTCCTCCAAGAATTGAGTTACCTGATATGTTAGACCTTAATGTCATGCCCCCCTTTTGGCCAAGAGGGCAGGTCGTCATCATTATCTATTTTAATCCTAAATATGGTAACATACATTTCACTGCGAAATAGACAGTAACAGTAACACACATTTCACTTTTGAATGTATATGAAGCGAGTACAGACATTTTAAGTATCAAATGTGCTTACTGTTTGTGCACCCACAGGTGTCTTTAAGACACAACACAACACTGACAGATAATCGCACCTCTATCTTGCTGGATTCATTTAAACTTTAGAACTTTAGGATTCTCGCCGGAGAGGGTGGTGTCCCGCGTCAGACCTTAACGCGTAAAAAAAATTACCTCTATGTTAAATACCATGGAACTAAAGGAAGCCACACCGTTATATGACAAAAGGAAATCTAGTCCAGCCACGACACCATACATCGCCGTGCACCAGTCCTGACCGAACCGAATTCGTTTTATAACAACACCTCTTCCAATCAATCTATATAGAGAACAATAACACAGGCATCTACCACCCTCCCATCACAGCCCCCACCTACCAACCTACCCATCAAAGCCCCCACCCACCTACCTGCTACCGGGTCACGCAGCTGTAGCAAGGCACCAGCGTGATGCGCACTCGTAAGGGGCGCACCATTTCATATCAGGGGGGGGGGGGGAGGCTAGAAAATAAATTACGATGCAATTTTTTTATTTTTCACCAATTTATTAACATTTTATATATTTGTTTGTATCTTTGTCATCAAATAATTTATTTCTTTAGACACCAACAAGGAAATTTTATAAGGCATTTTTTTTGGAATTATGAAAGCAAGTTATTTTTTTGCAGCATCTGAAAAGCAAACTTTTTTTTTCCCCAAATAGTCACAACAAACTAGTTTTTTCAAATATTTTCTAGGCCCCCCCCCCACCTGATATGAAATGGTGCGCCCCTAATCATTGTAATCAAAGTTTGAGTGTTGGGGACCGGCCGGCTGCGCAGTTTGTGCGCGAAGAATCGCATTCCCTACGGCAGCGTATTAGGGCCATGTCACCGCACTTTTCGAAGTCGAAATTTCGCGTTTGTGAAGGCGAAATTTTGTGATCGGAAGTCCACATTTTGTGACCGGAAGTCCACATTTCGTGACCGGAAGTCGAAATTTCGCGTTGGTGAAGTCGAAATTTCGCGTTCATGAAGTCGAAATTTCGCGTTAACGAAGTCGAAATTTCGCGTTCATGAAGTCGAAATTTTGCGTTCGTGAAGTCAAAATTTCGTGACCGGACCGAAAGTCGAAATTTCGCATTCGTGAAGTCGAAATTTTGTGACCGGAAGTCAAAATTTTGGGTTGGTGAAGTCGAAATTTCGCGATTATGAAGATCGTGAAGTTGAAATTTTGCGGCCGGAAGTCGAAATTTCGCGTTGGTGAAGTCAGGAGTTTGCGTTAAGACTTCCGGTCACGAAATATGGCATCTGATCACGAAATTTTGACTTCCGGTCACGAAATTTCGACTTCACGAACGCAAAATTTCGACTTCACGAACGCGAAATTTCGACTTCACGAACGGGAAATTTCGCCTTAACCAACGCAAAATTTCGACTTCCGGTCACGAAATTTCGACTTCACGAACGCGAAATTTCGACTTCACCAAGGCAAAATTTCGACTTCCGGTCACGAAATTTCGACTCCCGGTCACGAAATTTCGAACTTACGTACGCGAAAATTCGACTTCGTTAACGCAACATTTCGACTCCATGAACGCAAAATTTCGACTTCATGAACGCGAAATTTCGACTTCCGGTCGCGAAATGTGGACTTCCGATCACGAAATTTCGACTTTACCAACGCGAAATTTCGACTTCGGAAAGTGTGGTGACATGGTCCGGTTGTTTGCCTTCACTCGCTTCACACACAAGGTCGGCTAAGGGCGTGATCGATTCGCCTCTTCCAAAGTCTACCTCTTCTAGAATAGCACTTGCCATGCGATCGTTTCGCCTCTTCTATTCCAAGAAGACCTCTTCTGCTCTTCCGCCCAGCTAGGTGGAAGAGAGAAGAGGTAGAGGCTATTCCAAGATGGCGGAAGCTGAATATGCAACATTCGCTCAGTGTGACCAAATAGGTTTAAGGCGGAAATACATGAATGAAACAACAAATAAAATTATATGAAACCGATGTAGGACCTTATTTTGTTATTTGAAAGGCATGTGCGGGGTATATGTGGGCCCACATATGTAGTTAACCATGTCTCTGTCTGTTAATGTTGAGCGATAATATATGGATATGGGCGATAAGTTGTGAGCAATAAGTGAGTTGTCTTTCGCCGTATTAAAACTACTCTTCCAACTCGTCAGACGCGATCGATTCATCGCTCATATTCTCTCTTCTTGGATGAGCTCTGCTCTTCCTGGACGAGTTGAATCGATTAGACTCTTAAGCTGTCCTTGGATGCACAACTAACCATATCAGAATTTTTATCATTCGAGTAGATTTATGTAATAAATGAGCGATTAGACAGTTTGATAAACCAGAATGCGGTTGTCTCATGAGTGACTGTCAGTGTCAGGCGAACTAATGTGCTAATATGAACTGACCAGGCGAGGAAAATGGTGTTCCGTTGTCGCAGAAATGTAAACATCGATGATGTTCCTCAAAATACAACACTTCCAACAGTCGAACGGACCACATACATTATGGAGAGATAGAGTCTAATCGATTCAACTCTTCCAGGAAGAGAAGAGCTCATCCAAGAAGAGAAAATATGAGCGATGAATCGATCGCGTGTGACGAGTTGGCAGAGTAGTTCCAATATGGCGAACGGAAACTCACTTATTGCTCAAAAATTATCGCCCAAATCCATATATTATCGCCCAACCTTAACAGACAGATACATGGGTAACTACATATATGAGCCCTCATATACCCCGCACATGCCTTTTAAATGACAAAATAAGGTCTTACATATGTTTCACCTCGTTTTATTTGTTGTTTTATTCATGTAGTTCATCCTTAAACCTATTTGATCACACTGAGCGAATTTTGCATAGTTAGCTTCCGCCATCTTGGAATCGCCTCTACCTCTTCTCTCTTCCACCTATCTGGGTGGAAGAGCAGAAGAGGTCTTTTCAGAATAGAAGAGACAAAACGATCGCACTGCATGCACTCTTCCGGAAGAGGTAAACTTTATAAGAGGCGAATCGATCACGCCCTTACTCGGAATGGCCCGCCGAAAGCAGTTACAGACATATTATTACGCTATAACAGCAAAGAAACGACACTCGCTACCACCCGCGAAAGAACAGATTAAGTAAAACCAGTAAACCATAGTTAGCTTTTGCCCAGCCAAAACCCGGCAAGCGACAAGGACCAAAGGGAGTCAAGCGATAGGCGCGTGTCGCAAGACATGCATGCATGCATAATGACGAAATAGACCAGACATGCCTGTTACAGGAAAAGAGAGTAAGAACCCAAACACCGCTTACCAGATACGGGCACAAAACCACATGCAAGCAATCATAGCAAAGTCATTCACCAGCATATAGCTTTGGGTGTTGGCCCATATTACCCTGTATCCCATATATTTGTCGGATTTATTTCAAGGCTGTCCAGTGACCCTACTTTTCTTACTTTTCGCTACTTTTTTGGAATCGATCCTATTATTCCTTATTCCTTACTCTTTCCATAGTTTTTTCCATCGTAATATTACTCTTTTTCTTTAAAATACCTCCTTTTTGCCTAATTTTAGTATAATAACATTTTTGCTTTACCGTCTAAAATGTCGTGAATTGATGTCAAAGTGTGTATCTATAGCCTATCGCTTGTATTCTTAGAAGGCAAAAGTCAGGGGCATTTTGTTTTTGCTTCATGATATACCATTGAAACACTGGCCTTAATGAAGTTTCAATAATGAAAATACAGGTACAGCTGAGCAGCGTATAAGAAATGTTCCAAAACAATATTTTCTTAATAATATAAGTTTTTGTATTTATTTTATCCTGGATAATGTTACTTGGCCTGCGTATGTATATGCAGTTTGCGTCTTACGTATCTTACGTACATGGCCCTTATAATTGCTTCAATTTTTCTACTTTGTCGGAGGCCTACTTTTTCATTGGGGTGTGCTGGACCGGTGTTGCTAGATTGGTTGTGTGAGGAGCCAGCAAGCACATTCTGTAAAAAGAGTCACCTGCTCCCCCCCCCCCACCCCGCCCCTACGCCCCATATGCCCTGGATAAAAATGTTTGCAGTCCGAGGCTGTCACGGTGATGAATGGATGCATGGATGACTGGTAGGTATCTAGGCTTGTCACTCACAGCTTCAATTCAGTGAATAAAACCCGCGGTGGTGGGCACCAGATTCAACACTTCAGTGCTACCACCAGGCAGTTGGTTGGTTAGGTTTGTCCATCAGCAATACATCAACAGCTATGTCGATCGTTGATCAGGATGAAGTCTCATCGACTCACTTGGTATGTATATATATATTTATCATCTCGCACCTCGATACTAAATAGAGACATGAGACACGGGACTTGCTAACGGTCAGCGCGGGAGTTGATTGTCGATATACGGCACAGACACTGATAGACTTGTACGGCACAAATTTTAAGGCCTTCCCAGCGATATATATATCACGCTAAAACGCAGGACAAAGAAAAGAAGGCGTCGGGACCCGGGGGGCAGGGTGGGGGTGGGGGGGGGGGTGGACTATTATGCAAATTTGGTAGGTGGGAAGAAGGGTGCGGGGGGGGGGGGGAGGGGTCCCTGATCGCCGGGTCTGCATGGAGCGGATGACAGGCTCCCAAAGCCAGCATATTGCTTGAAATGCTCCCCCCACCCCACCCCCACACGATCCAGCCGGGTTTGGTGGTCGGTGGGGGAAAGGTGGGAGTCGACAAACTGGTAGCGTTTAGACCATCTATATGTGCTGTGACTTTTCGAACCTGGTGCTTGCATTACTTGGCAGGCAGGTAATTTGGTATACAGACACAATTATTACCATTAATGCTTATGTCAGGCAAAGTTTTGCTTTCTTCGTTGGAGTTCGTGCCGAGGGTAGGCCCCCTATAGAAAATGATATATCAGGACAGATGTCTGAACCTGTTTTCGAATGGAACTGAGACTGAGGCGGACGGATACCTTGAAGATGAATGGAGCATTCCTTCTTACAAATGTTGTTACGTAAATTGAAGTGACCATAAAAAGCATACCTCACGGGGTTAATTTTTTAACTTGCTGCTGTTAGGTTGAAAAATGAAGCCGTATTTTACATCTTGCAAATTCACTTAAGGGCAAAGACTAGTCATGGGCCGAAAATTAGCCACCGATAGAAGTTGCTTAAACTTGGCATACGGTTTGTTGATTTAGTTGATTTAAAAATAAAAATAGATGGTCACCAACCTTAAATTCTACCTATGGGTGTGAAATGGTACCCCCTATCATCATGATCAAGCAAGCCCTAAACTGGATGAATTATGAACCAATGTCTCAAACATATATACAACAAATGTATTATCGGTGTTCCGATTGCATACCAACACATGTTATTCGGCATAATAATACTATAGGAAAATCATGGCACAAAAGACTGAACCAGTGTTAGGGTTATAACGAATAAGACACAAAGGATCGAGTTGACATTCCTTAGTCACAATGCACAAATACTCTACCCGACTTTAGGGGGTGGGTGTATACAGCCTCTCATAACTTTTTAAAGAGGTCTGTCACCTATACTTTTTTTAGAGCTTCCAGGTTTCAATATATATTTCTCAATAACTCTCAACTTGTACGAAATTCTATGGAGAGGTTTTGTTTAAAAGACAAAAAATGTATCTGACATGTGTTATGAAATCTGCCAACCTTCATGGCGTCATGTTCGGAGTTGCCTTATATATGCATAACAGAAGTCAGAACACCCCTTCCTTTGCTTTGAATAACGAACAGTAAAACTGACTGAAGTTTGTGATAAATGTATGTAATGATATTACTACATACTTTTGTCAGGCGGATATCTTAATAGGGCTGTAAAGTCTCGTTCGCTTACACTTCCGGTTTACTCATTTTGGGGACAAACAAACGAAGCGCGTGTTCGGAACGAGCTTAGAAGCTCTGCGCACACTGGTATCCTGACTATCTGTGACGTAGGCGTGACGTGTATGTTACGCAAAGAGAGAGACTGGGAACCAGACTACCTGCGCAAAAGCCAGGCGCCGAGGGGTGGGTCGATTGCGGAAGGCCTAGCGATATGATTAAGAATATTTAAGAAATATAGCTTCACAAAACGGATAGACGACATATTTGTAATTCGTTCGCGCCATCACAATGACGAATATTTGTTACGACGGGACAATACGACTGAGAAACTGACGAAAACGAGGCATTATGACGTCACACGGATTTTCCCCGGTGACAACGTTGGCGCAACGCTTCAAACCAATAACTTACAAAAATGAAGAAACTTGGTCTTTTCTTGATCCAAAAGTGATACGAAAACATCCAACTGGTCTTATTTTATCTTTACCATGTGGTTTAATGACGCACCCGTGTGTTGTTACTCCAGACACTGCACATTTTGACAGCGGAATGGTTAAGTCGATCACTTGCTCTCGCCATTTTTGTTACCGCGGAGGCACGCGAAACCCTGTGACGTCACTCGCTGTTTTGTAAACTTGCGAAAGCCCGGGTGCAGGGCTAAATTTAGAACGTTATTTTTAGCTTTCGAGTGTTTTGAAGACAAATATTTCCTTGTATATTTGTAAGTTCTGCGCTTCATCGCCTCCAAATATTTTAACGTAAATCTCCCATAGCCATGTTTAGTGAAATGGTACTCATAGTCTTTAGAATAAACCTGAAAAGAAATTGACTTATAGCTGCCTATACTTCAACATGGAGCACGTGTGTTTGTTTGTCCCCAAAACTGAAGTCTCGCAGCCCGATCGCGAGAACTGTATAGCCCTATAATTAGGCTACATTATCTAAACCGGGGAGGGTGGGGGCCCTCTTACACAAATCTATTTGAGGGTTCCGAGTGTGCCCCTTGACATGCCTGAGGGAGCGGAAACCTGTGATGACAAAGATACCTTTAGAATAGAGCGGATATTTTAAAACTTGCGACTGGGGGGGGGGGGGAGGGCTCACTGAAAATGTGCGACATTGCGCGGGTCTACGAAAAGAAAAATCTCTTCCGAGCAGATATTGACGGTAAAATGTCCCTACCGAGCGGATTTTAAAGGTGAAAAAGGGGGACGCCCCCCCCAACCCATGCATTAAGTACCAATTTTGCGACCAGGTGTAAGGGAGGGGTGAAAAGAAAAAATGTTTTTTACAACGGGGGGGGGGCGGGGTGGCGGAGAGGGAAGGCATGTCACACCTCAGATGGCTTGAATTATGTGGTAAGAAAGGCATTCCATCTTCGGTAAGGTAGTATGCTACTTTAGTGTACTTTTCAGTGTTCTTTACTGATTGCAACACAAGAAAATGGTTATAAAGTTGCATGTAAGGTTGGCTACCCGCACCCCATGTAAACATTGATTTAACGTTGTTGATGGCATTTTAGGTTATTCAATCACATGCCGCCTCGGCATTGGCCCTGTCACGGGCCTCCCACGGTCATGACAAAGCAAGCGTTCGCATTGTCTACCAAGTCCAGGCTTCACATCGTCTGCCAAGCCCTCTCACGTTCGTGATAAACCAAGTATTCCCCCCGTCTGCTAAGGTGGCGAGGTGGCGGGGGGGGGGGGGCAATGGGGGGGGGGGGTCTTATTCCCAGTTTATGAAGAATAAATTTCTTTATTCCCAGGTCACGATGAATTAAAAGCAGAACTCTCTGCATGTGCTGATACACGATACTAAATGGACGATTTCCCGATTCCCGGTTATTTAATATTACAATTCCTCATGATTAATGAAAATCCTTGACTTTATCATGGCGGTAGGCTAATACCCCATTCCCAGTTCATGAAGAATTATTTTCCTCATTCCCAGTTCACGGTGAAATGAAAAGCCCAATCCTGAGGAACGCAAATACCCCTTGCTCCCCCCCCCCCTTGCTAAAACAACGTCTCACGGTTATGTCTTCCAAGCAACAATGCCCAAAAGGCGGTTAATGCTTCAGTCGAATCGAATTTAAACGAGTTTGCTGCCATCGCTGCCAATCGCAACAACCGCCGTTCCATTAGTAACGTGAAAGGGCCACAGTTGTAGGCTGTTTACCTCAAGGAATATTAGATATAAATATGAAGTTTCGACTTGTTCACTACTACTGACGACATAATTGTTCTGTTGAATGAGTGAAGAGATGAGTTAAATTCTATCTTATTATACCATTTATTAAAGAAAGTAATAGCCGGATATCTTATTAATTTGCGAAAATGATCAGTTCTAGCCTTTGAAGTATTGTAGTAGCTTCGCTCCTGTAGTAGTATGACTGTGGATGCTAGACCTCGTAGCAAATAAAGATTGAATAGGTTCCGGTAATATACCCTGGTATTGCTTAAACATGAATAAAACAACACTATATTCATACAATTTCGTTAAAGGTAAAGCATTAACTTCTTTAAATAGATTTTCTGTGTGAGAATACTTCTTAACACGTGTAATTATACGAACATCCCTTTTCTGCAAAATAAACAATGAATGTAAATAGGACTCATAGGCCCCACCCGAAACTTCTTGGGCGTACAAAAGATATGGATAACAGCTTCCTAGCCCGTGTAATTAAGCCTAAACCCCTTGCAATCTTGCCTCAAAACTTTATGCATAAGACCTGCTCAAAAGCATGACCTGAAATTTGTACATTAGAAAAAGTAGACATATTTTGATGAGGGGATTCAATAGTCGTAAATTTGGTTTTGCTAAGATTAAGCGTTAATGTATTAACCTGGAGCCAATGCTTAATATTTTCCAATACTTTTCATCTAATAAAATCCCGATTGCCGATTCCCCCCTGTCTAAGGCAGATCATATTTGATCAACTAGTAGTATCAAAGCCAAAGTGGTTGAATGTTTGGGTCTGAAACCAAACTGGTGGTCATATAAGAAATGGTGTTTGTTTATAAAATTCGGTAGCCTATTATACATTACCAAATATCTTTGAAATAGTAGAAAGGACTGATACGGGTCTATAACTTGACTATGCATTCCACATAATCACATTCTTACCCCTCCGCCCAAAATGAAAGATAGAATGCCCGATCTTAGCAATAGGAGTGTGGATTGATTTCACCAGTGTTCGTCTTCTTGCAGGGCAGGAAGTGTTGCCGCCATGGAATGGCATTCTGGTGCCGCAAGTACCTCTGGGAAGGTAAGTTTTTCATAATCTCCTACATACATTTGTCAACCCAAGTATATCACTCAGATGTAAGATATCAGATGTAAGTGTGACAATTTGGGTAGCCGTTGCTGCCGTCACTGAAGTTATCGACGGGGGGACATAGAGAAGATATAAAAGCGTAGATTCGGGTAGTTTTATTATTACCCTGGTAATAGAAATGACAGGTAAATAAACAAAGAGTCAAGCCGTTAGCGATGTGCCAACGGCGACGGACCACGAGCAAGTGCAGACGTTCATAAAACGCTGCTACAAAATATAACTGAATTCTAGTGAAGGACTTCTGTCCGACATCATGATATAAACTAAGATACCATTATAATACGTGGTTTTATGATTGTGTATGATATGATCGATGAATGAAAGTAAGAGTTAACTTGAAATGAAAATTAGAGGCACATACCTGGTAATAGAAATGACAGGTAAATAAAAAAAAGAGTCAAGCCGTTAGCGATGTGCCAACGGCGACGGATCACGAGCAAGTGATCGTACCCACGATACAAAAGCCCGCGTCACATGTCACCTCCAAGTAATGACCAATGAGCGATGAGTATGAAGTAATTGGCCAATGAAATGATGTAAAAAATGAGGTAGCCACGGCGACGTGAAAACATTTATGGTGCCACCATGTCAGAGAATGAAAAGTGAATGTATGGCATGCCAATGATGAATAATATATCATGTTAAAGCCTGTTACATAAGCAATACGGCCAATAGATAATGCCATAATGCTTCCGTATAGTTGCTAACACAGCAATAGTTTGTCTGATAGATTTTGCAATTGTTTTGATCTAAAATAATGTGCATACGCTCTTAGTGTACACGCTGAGCACAATTATTGTTTTATGCATCTGTCACTACCGTCTGGGAATTGTCTGATAAACTTATTGTGCAAATTCTTCTTTATGGAGCTGAAAAGTATGGCTTCGCCAACAGAGAAGAAAAAGAAAAAGAAAATTTGTAAATCTATGTTTGGCGTATCATCAAAATCGTGCGGATTTGATGCAGCGTGGTTCGGTCAAGGTGTCAGTGTCACACGTTTTTTTTCTGAACCACACTATCTGACATAGCTAAGCAAACATGGTCAGACGATATTAATGTTCCGGAGAAAGACATAATTACAAACGTGAGCGGCAATGTTATAAATGTATATATGATGTGGTGGGCCGGTTGCCAGAACAGTAAGAATGTAAAGACATTTGTACTATTGTAGGCAATATGTAACAAGACATCTCCTTGCCTTAATTGTTTGGCCAAATTGGTTCATCTCGTGTGGGAAAGTCTGACTTTTTGGCGTCATCAGAATGCGGACACCCCGTATGATATGATGTGTCCATATAAGGTCCTTCGAAAATCCCCAAAAAACAGATTCTGGCTTCTGTACAAGGCAATTTTTGCACCAATTAGCGGCGCGAAGCTGCCCGCCGGTCTTCTAGCTTCTCGCCGACATGTCGACATTACTAACACGGTATTTCATAGATGGCGCTGCGAACGCCGGAACACCGCGCGAAATGCAGAGTTGGCTATCCTATTATACACTATCCTTGTTGGGAGACCACCTCCGTCGTGAAATTTTGTCCCACGTTCTTAACCTCTAGGTCAAGGTCCTATGTCGCTATATATACCTGGGGCATAAACCTATCTTTAGCTACTAAGATAGTGAATAGGCGCCCCGTGCTGGAAACAAACTTTATGGTCTGGTGAACTCATGAGAAAGAGACTTGAAAGGGGTATCCAGTGACAAAGAGCAATAGGCCCAGCAAAGAGACCAAAGCCGGGTATGTCATTTATGCTTTAGTGGTTTTGGTGTCACGCAGTGCAGTAATGCGCATCACCTGACCTGAACTCGAAGTCTAATAAATGTGGATTTGCTGCTTTCAAAATAACGCTTTAACCTAGTGTCATCTAGACAATATATATAATATGTTATTCAAAGCGCAATACAAACTTACATCAAAGCACTCCAAGTTCAAGGCGCCACGTTAATGACTAAATATTGACGGATTTGGGTGGCTGCGTAAAACGTATGGGTCATAAAGTGGTCCCTTCATTATAATCATGAACTGGAATTTGTGCAGATAATCATTCGAATATTTCCTTTTTTCCTCCGACAAATGAGGTTGAAGCTATTGTTAAATTGACTTCAACGTTTCTGTTGATACTATACCGTGCAGGATACGGCGCTACCATTCAATTACGTGCTTTTGTCCATATTTGAACACGGGAATTGCATAGGTGGCGCCTCGGTTTGTTTTGTCGCACATGGCCAAGGCGGGAAGTTCACAGTTGGACATCCTATTATACACTATCCTTTGTTAAAAAACACCCCGGCTGTCGGTCATTCACCACAAGACAAACCGTGTTTGTATCGGGGTCATAAACAATTGCAGGTCAGATGCTGCACGAGCGGGATGCCAAGGCCAAAGACAACCTGGCGACAGACGCCCCCTGGTATACGAAG
Organism: Arenicola marina; assembly: GCA_964019135.1. Taxonomy (NCBI): domain Eukaryota; kingdom Metazoa; phylum Annelida; class Polychaeta; family Arenicolidae; genus Arenicola; species Arenicola marina. The sequence goes on from OZ025249.1 coordinate 29,049,673, forward strand.
GCCATGGTTCACCAGAGACGACTGCTAGGCTTGGTCGTTCCAGCCCTCTTCTTCCACTTCTTCTGGTGGGGACTGGCCATCAAGCAGAGCTACTGGGGCCTGTTCACCACCAAGTGGCCCATGTGTATCACCATGGTGTTTGGCTCCATGATAGCCGGTAAGCTAGCAATTGCTGGACCGATCGTCATGCGTCATTGATGTTATGAAGCCAGCCTTTACATAATTATTGGTTCGGGCTACTGTGTTGTCACAGTGAGCATATAATATCACAATTGGAGAAAGTCCCATGCTTTCCATTACAGGCCGCAATGTCGCCAAACTTCATTGGACACGCAAACTTGAGAAGCCCCGTGTTCATGTTTGAGTGCCTCGCAAATGAGACGTATGCATATAATTCCTCAATTTATCTTGCTAGGCAATTCACCGAGAAATAGGGTTTTCATATATTATGTGGGAAATATGACTAAGGAATGAGTAAAACGAATAAGCCTTGGGAGGTTAATATCACCTTGATGATTTTCTTCTGCATAACACGAACAGTTTAATTTATAAAATATTGTCGTATTTCGTTGCGTGTAACCAGTCCCCATGGCCCGGCATATACAGCGTGTCGCTATAAGCAAACATGAACATTGATGCCTTCCACAGGGATGACGAGTGAGGGAGGAGGGGCCGTAGCCTTCCCCGTGATGACCTTGGCATTGGCGATTAATCCATCTATCGCCCGGGATTTCTCCATGATGATCCAGTCCTGTGGCATGTCCGCCGCATCCTTCACCATTTACTTCATGCACGTCACCATGGAGAGCCGCTCTCTCGTGTGCTGCTCGCTAGGGGGCGCGGTGGGCATGATCTTCGGCCTCCACGTGGTCGACCCGCGATTGTCCCCCCAGGCCAAGAAACTGGGCTTCGTCTCTATCTGGTTCGCCTTCGCCTCCGTCCTTATCTTCCTCAACCGCACCCACAAGAGGCCCACCTTCTCCCGGATCCCATCCTTTAGCGCCTGGAAGGCTCTGGTTCTCGTCGCCACGGGCTTTCTAGGCGGTATATTTACGTCCTTCGCGGGGAGCGGCCTAGACATCTGCAGCTTCAGCATCCTCACCTTGCTCTTCCGGGTATCCGAGAAGGTTGCCACGCCGACGTCCGTGGTCCTGATGGCGGGGAACTCCCTGGTGGGATTCTACTGGCGCGGGGTAATGATGGGAGGCATATCGCAGGACGCCTGGGAGTACCTGGCGGTCTGTGTGCCCATCGTCGTCTTCGGGGCGCCCATCGGGTCGGTGCTGGGCTCCCACTTCCACCGCCTCGTTCTGGCCTCGCTGGTCATCGTCATTGACGTGGTGGCGCTGGTGTCGGCCTACGCCATCGTCCGGCCGCTCTCCCCAGAGCTGATCGGCGCCTCCGTCGGCCTCATCGTCGGCTTCATTGCCTTCTTCATCGGGATGACCTTCGCCGGACAGAAGATGCTCGACACGATCCACTTGAACAGACAAGCATCAGGTGACGACCTTGAGAGTGACATTAAGAAAGAGCCGCTTGATGTTGACGTTAGCCATAGCACGGTACCTGCCATCGTCGCATGCCCCAGCTCGGGTACAGTGACTGGCATGGTTAATCCGGCATTTACACAGGACCTTGGCTCAACCTGCACTAAAATATAGCACGCATGGTTACCACTTACGGCTATAATGTTCACGTGGCAATAATTGTGTTTAGAGAATGACGTTATTAATGACGTAAACTGTAAACAATGTTTTGCAGCAAACAAATATTTTTCTAAGTTAAAAAGGCTCGGTTGGCTCGCATGTCTATGCCATGTTTATGCCACTAGATGTTGTCAATATTACATGGACCACGGTCCCGTTTCGTGTTTGTGTTATTAACGTTATGACATTAACATTTAGAGGATGTGTAGTTGTTGTAGCGTCTCTCAGTGAATAAATGTTGTATTGCAATGTATGACAGGAAAATGTGGGCTTAGTTGACGCTTCCTACTCAAGATAGAAAAACAGATAAGAACATATCGACACAATGCTTCCATACCTGAAACAGATCAGATCAATGCGTCATGTATCATTTTCTTCGAAAAAATCTGAAATTCATATCATTCAGAGAGCAACATGCGGTATATCCATGAGTAAATTTAAACGTGAAGAGGGGATCGAGATTTGAAACGAATGTGCATGTCCATGTTGAAGCTGGGGTTTGAAGTCACTCGAGGTGGGGCGGACTCTCCCAACAGACGAACATGCTATGTGACACAACATAATAAGGTGTTCAGACCACGGAGTGTAATTTAAGCTAAAATGCGCGTCCTCGCTGAGAATGCCTTGAAGGAGGTGCGGATACCCTGGATACTATTCCCCTGTCTAAATTTGCCGGTGACTAATACATAGATTTTCGATATGGGCGTTAGCCGGGTTCTATTTCCGGCTTAGGTTCTTTTGGGAACCAACAAAAAAGCACAGGCCCTTAGAACGAGTGCGCATCACGCTGGTGCCTTGCTGCAGCTGCGTGACGCGCAGGCATTTTAGGCAACGTTTAAGTGTTTGGAACCAGCCGGCTGTGCGGTGTGTGCGTGAAGAATCGAGTGGGTGTCAAACTATTGTTTGTTTGCTTGTTCAGGCATTTCTAACTATAAAATTATAATATAGTTGAAGATAAGAGATTTAGTCTATCTCTCCATAAAGCATGTGGTCCTTTCGATGAGACAACTGGAAGCGTTGTATTTTAAGGCAAATCATCGATGTTTAGATTTTTGCGACAAACTGCCTTCGCCTGGTCAGTCCATATAGGGCTATACAGTTCTCGCGATCGGGCCGCGAGACTTCAGTTTTGGGGACAAACAAACACACGTGCTCCACGTTGAAGCATAGGGCGCTATAAGCCAATTTCTTTCCAGGTTTATTCTAAAGAATATGAGTACCATTTCACTAAACTTGGCTATGGAAGGTATACGTTAAAATATTTGGGGGCGATGAAGCGCAGAACTTTAGGAATATACAAGGAAAAATCCTTCAAAAATCGTCTTCAAAGCACTCAAAAGCTAAAAATAGCGTTCTAAATTTAGTCATACACCCGGGCTTTCGCGAGTTCTCCAAACAGCGAGTGACGTCACAGAGTTTCACGTGCCTCCGCGGTAAAAAAAATGGCGAGAGCAAGTGATCGTCTTAACCATTCCGCTGTCAAAATGTACAGTGTATGGAGTAACAACACACGGATGGGTCATTAAACCACATGGTAAAGGCAAAATAAGACCAGTTGGATGTTTTCGTATCACTTTTGGATCACGAGAAAACCAAGTTTTCTCATTTATTGTATGTTTTTTGTTTGAAGCGTTGCGCCAAAGTTTTCACCGGGGAGAATCCGTGTGACGTCATAATGCCTCGTTTTCGTAAGATATCCAAGAAAACGTTAGTTTCTTAGCCGTGTTGTCCCGTCGTAACAAATATTCGTCATTGTGATGGCGCAAATTAATGAAAAATATGTCGTCTATCCGTTTTGTGCAGCAATATTTCCTAAATATTCTTAATCATATCGCTAGGCCTTCCGCAATGGACCCACCCCTCGGCGCCTGGCTCTTGCGCAGGTAGTCTGGTTCCCAGTCTCTCTCTCTTTGCGTAACAAACACGTCACGCCTACGTCACAGATAGTCAGGATACCAGTGTGCGCAATGATTCGGAACTCGTTCGAAACACGTTTTTCGTTTGTTTGTCCCCAAAATGAGTAAACCGGAAGTCTAGGCGAAGATATGCATATGGCATTGCGTCGAGTGCGAGATGGGTTTATCTCAGCACAAGTCTCCAAAATCCTGCCTGAGCCTGTAGGCGAAGGCAGGATTTCGGAGATGCGTCCTGAGATAAACCAATCCCGCACGAGAAGCAATGCCATATGTATTTTCTCGCTCGAATAGAACTTTAAACGTCGCCATTAAGTCAACACGGAGATCTAACGATGACAATGATACTCACAACTGCACCTAAATATTTGGTCGAAATCATAACACCTGTAACTAAGTGTTGCGCTCGACGTGTTTCCTTGGAAATATGACGTCGTCAAAGTGATTACGCCTCCGCGGCGGAGATATGTCTAACGAACATATTGTTTTAGGCAAAATGGTATCTATTTGTTAAATGAAATTTTTGTTTTCGTAAATTGTGGCTGTATTTCTATAGTTGGAGTTCATATGATTCAGGTGTATAGCTATTAAGTTCGGTTGGTTTGTTGGAACTATTTATGTAAATATCAGTTACGCGCATTGACACCGCGGTGAGCACAGGCAGTGACAAGATCTGTAACGTGAATGGCGGCAGCAAAACAACGCACGATCGGAAAACTAAAATGGATCTTAGACTTACACAGTAAGTTTCAGCTTTTAGGCCGCCAAACTTCGCCACATAAACTAATTTGTCAAACTGTAACATAATATGATACAATCTCAATTTCTAACACGTATACCGGGATGGGTTTTTCCCGGAACTGGTGTCAACATTGGCCACTGACAACAGAGTGCGAGAACGAGACTTTATAGCCCTATAAGGAACGTTGTTACGTAATCATAGATAACGCGCGCAGACATGCGAGTCATAACGATTATTACGTCATACTACAAGAAAAACCCAGCGCAGCACATTAGATCGCCTGACACTGACAGTCATTCATGAGATAACCGCATTCTGCTTTATCAACTGTCTAACCGCTCATATATTATATAAATCTAATAACGAAAATACAGGTACAGCTGAGCAGCGCATAAGAAGTGTTCTAAAACAATATTTTTTCAATAATAACACCTTTTGTGATTTTTTAATCCTGACTAATGCTGCTGGGCCTATGTATGCCGCTTGAGTCGTACGTATTGTTTCTATGTTTCTACTTTTGTCGAAGGCCTACTTTTTCATAGTAGGCCCCCCAGGCCAAGAAAAACTGGGCTTCGTCTCTATCTGGTTAGCGTTCGCCTCCGTCCTTATCTTCCTCAACCGCACCCACAAGAGGCCCACCTTCTTCCGGATCCCCTCCTTTAGCACCTGGAAGGCTCTAGTTCTCGTCGCCACGGGCTTTCTAGGTGGTATCTTTACGTCCTTCGCGGAGAGCGGCCTAGACATCTGCAGCTTCAGCATCCTCACCTTGCTCTTCCGGGTATCCGAGAAGGTTGCCACGCCGACGTCCGCGGTCCTGATGGTGGGGAACTCCCTGGTGAGATTCTACTGGCGTGGGGTAACGCTAGAAGGCATCTCGCAGGACGCCTGGGAGTACCTGGCGGTCTGTGTTCCCATCGTCGTCTTCGGCGCGCCCATCGGGTCGGTGCTGGGCTCCCACTTCCACCGCCTCGTTCTGGCCTCGCTGGTCATCGTCATTGACGTGGTGGCGCTGGTGTCGGCCTACGCCATCGTCCGGCCGCTCTCCCCAGAGCTGATCGGCGCCTCCGTCGGCCTCATCGTCGGCTTCATTGCCTTCTTCATCGGGATGACCTTCGCCGGACAGAAGATCCTCGACACGATCCACTTCAACAGACAAGCATCAGATAATGACCTTGAGAGCGACATTAAGAAAGAGGGGACGTTAGCAATGGCAAGACACATGCCATCGTCACAAACCCCAACTCGGGTACTGTTACTGGAATGATCAATGCGGCATTTACATATGACCTTGACTCAGTCTGCACTAAAATATAGTTACAGCTATTATGTTCACTTAGCAAAAGCGTTTGTTTGAAATTTATTGTGTAACGAGACTAGAAGACTAAAAGACTATCGCCAAGTTTCCTTCATTTGTGATTAATTGCGTGAAATATGGACAACGTTTCCAGCAAAGAACGTACTTTTCGAGCTTTAGGTGGGCATAACGCAGTTTAAAAAGGTTTCTTTGTATATGCAATTTAGTATGTCTTAATTCCATACCGTTTCTGTTTAATCTTCCCCGGTGTGTTGCTGACCTTTGCGCTGTATATATTTGCAATACTGATACAATGTTTAGACAACGATTCAGGATGTGCATGTAAACTAATGACTCTATGTATATGTAGTCTATATATGCGTAGATATTTTTTGTATGTTATTATGGTTTCTTTTTCCCGCCGCGATATGCGGCAGTACTAGGGCCATAAATTCCACAGTTGTGTGCTTAACCTATAAGCCCAGTCGGGCTGGGTGAGGATTCATATTGTGTGCTTACCCTGTTGTACATGTTATCAGTTGTAAATTCCTTCTTACTGACTTATGTGTACGGACATGAGCGATGAATATTATATCGAAAACAGTTCCATTTACCCCTTGTCCATGTTATTAATGTGATAGCAAAACTTTATGCCACTTACATTCAAGATACATATTAACATGTCACAGAAAGTTAAACTGAAGCAGATCGAAACATTGCGTCTAGATAATTTATACGAAACAATTTAAAACTCATTATTCAGAGAGGAAATTGCTGCAGAACAACTATATTTCACTTTAAACGTGAAGAGCTTTTTTTTTAGATAAAACGCTATTCAGTATTCAGTCTTACAAAAATGCAAACATCATTGTTACATTTTTTAATTAATATGCCTAACAAGGTCAAATTCATAAATGCCGTAGAGTGACGTTTCGGCCCATATTATCCGCGATTAGCAATAGGGCATGTCAGTTTGGAGACAAACGAGCACGTGCTTTTTGCTCAGTGCGCAGTTTGACTCGCCCCCTGCGTAGCAATGGATGCCGCCAGCAGAGGGCTGTCATATTAGTTACGACAACGGACGTGGAACCAGGCAAGCTGCGCAGCTGGCTAGGCGAGCAAGGGGTGGGTCGCAATTCGTCTTAAATACTTGTTAGTGTCAATATATTGGTAACACTTTGATGTTGCGATTTTCGGTAATACTAACCACGCTCAGTAAATTTGACGCACAACAGCTAGATGATTCCCCAATGGTTACACTGATCAAGAGTAATCGGGTGAGAAGTATAGACAGCCATCACCGTGAGCCTTCCAGTTTTTCAATCATCAATGCAACTACCATTTAAATAGGCAAATTTCGAAAGAACCATGCTGTATATTTATTGTGTTAACAATATCTTTTTAAATTGCTTCAGTTCTTTAACATTCATAGTTTTCATGGGTATTTTGACAAACAATAAAAAAAAACACAAACTAGAGCAAAACTGCCACCCGTCCATAGTAAACCGTATATGTTTACATCCAGGGGAGGGTAATACATTGCTGGGTTTGGGGGGCGGGGTTCCGCGGTACAGTCCCCCCCCCCTTTTTGAGCTGGGTCGGGGCCGTTTACCACCGAAAAAGGGGTATCTTTTTCATCGGGAATATCCGCTCTCTCAGTACTAAGCACCCGCGGAAACCATCCATCAGATCTGTATCATAGTGCCCAACCCCCGCCCACCCCACCCCACGGGGGGCTTGCATGTACGTATAATGCTTTGGATCAAATTGTGCAGCATTTCTAATATAAACTGGTGCGGCAAACTGACTATCCAAGAAGTATATACATGTATGCAGTTATCTACAGCCATTCCTCAGTTCAACGGGTCCCTTCACGTATGCTAGCCAAAATAGATAATCTTTTATATGGTAATGCTGGAATTAAACCTTAATTTATGAAACAAAAAGTGTTTAATTTTTTTTTAACTGGACACTTTTTTGTGTTGCTAAAAATTATCATTTGTATAGCTGATGTGTCTATGCATGATCAGCTGGGTTACTGATAGCTTTAATTCTGCATACATCTTTAATTGTAATCGTCTTTTAATTTTAATCATTTAAATTACAAATTGTTTGGCTACTTTTGACATTTTGACATTTTGACGCTTGTACGTTGCTTAAAAAAAAGTTTCCGTTTGTCTCTAATTTGTGCTGGATTTGCTTCTATCATATCAGTTTGAGTTGACAACACATGGTTTAAAATAAAACCGTGCAGTTATTACACATGTCACTTGAAAATGATAGACCAGTGGCAAATACAAAAATCTTTTTTATACTTCATCAAATTCATAACATTTCCTTTTAAGGTTGTTCAAATAATTTTGATTAAATTACACCTTTCATATCTAGATTGGTCCTGATGTCTATACATGCGACATAGGCCTATAATAAAGAAACAGGAGAACAACAAACTATACAGGAGCTGTGCAGTCACTACTGGACTTTAGCGAGACCCCACGAGACAGGGATACTTATGCTCTACGTCAATAATATAGCATCAACCGACTGTAACTGCTGCCTTTCTTCCCATAGGGCTGTACAGTCACTTCGGGATCTTATCGAAACCCCACGAGACGGGGATACCTATGCTCTACGTCAATGTCTAGCATCAACGGCCTGTAGGTGCTGCCTACCTTCCGGTTGTTTGCCTTCACTCGCCTCACACACAAGATCGGCTAAAGCTGTCCTTGGAAGCACAACTAACCACTGAAGTTCTATGCATATCCGAATTATAACCATCTGAGTAGATTTATGTAATGCATGAGCGGTTAGGCAGTTGATAAACCAGAATGCGGTTGTCTCATGAGTGACTGTCAGTGTCAGGCGATCTAATGTGCTGCGCGGGGTTTTCCATGTCGTATGACGTAATAATCATCATAGCGCGCGTGTCTGCGCGCGGTATCTATGGTTACGTAACAACGCTCCTTATATGGTCTGAGCAGGTAAGGACAATGGTGCTCCGTTTGTCGTAGAACTGTAAACATCGATGATTTGGCTCAAAATACAACGCTTCCAACAGTCTCATCGAACGGACCACATGCATTATGGAGATTTATATGTCTTATCTTTAACTATATTATGATTTTATAGTTAACAATGTCTGGACCAAAGCAAACAAAAAATAGTTTCACACCCACTCGATTCCTAACGCCCAAACCGCGCAGCTGGCCAGTTCCCAACACTAAAACTTGTTGGTCCACAAAAGACCTAAACCGGAAAAAGAACCCGCGAGAACTGTACAGCCCTATTGTTTGCCTTCACTCGCTTCACACACAAAATCGGCAATGCTGTGCTTGTATGCACACCTAACCGCGGACTTTAATGTGTATATAACGCGAATAACCATCAGAGTAGGTTCAGGTAATATATGAACAGTTAGACAGCGGATAAACCAAAATGCGGCTGTTTCATGAGTGACTGTCAATGTCAGGCGAACTAATATGCTGCATGGGGTTTTCCATAAACTTGGGTACGTGAGTCGTGACGTCTTGCTGCTGTTCCCATGAATCGCATGCTGGTTTGGGTTGTCGTATGACGTAATAATCATGATGACTCGCATGACTGCGCGCGGTATCTATGGTTACATAAAAGCGCTTCTTATAGACTGACCAGGCGAGGACAATCATGCTCCGTTTGTCACAGAAATGTGAACATCGATAATTTGCCTCAACAGTCTCACGGTCATGGACCACCTATACAGAGATAAATGTCTTATCTTTAACTATATTATGATGTTATAGTTAAGACTGAATGGACCAAAGCAAACCAAAATAGGTTCACACCTCACGCACAAACCCCGCAGCTAGCCGGTTCTCAACACTCAAGCGTTGATTAAGCTTATATATGAGTGCGCGTCAGGCAGCTGTAGCAAGACCCCAGCGTGATGCGCATTCGTTCTAAGAGGTCGTGTGTTTTGTTGGTCCCTCAAGAACCTAAGCCGGAAATCCGACCCCCGAGAACTGCCCAGTTAACACGAGAACCCCAGGGGGGTGCCGGGCCAGTGCCGCGTGGCCGGTGCCTCCGACGCCGGTCCTATAATGACATCCAGCACTGGCTCGACCTCGGCGTGCAAATTGGCGCAACACTGTTCCGATGCTGGCCAGCCAGAGCAAATAAAACCGACGCTTGCCATCACTGGCCCGATGCCGTCCTCCACCATAGATTGTCACATGCCCTAGCTTGAACCCACCCGTACATTTCTCCGCTCCGTACAGTGGATTTCTCCGCTCCGCGCACTGTAATACGCATTTCTCCGCTCTGCGCTTTGCATGGATTGACGTCATTCATTTACCGCGTGGAGAGGAGAAATGCTTATTACAGTGCGCGGAGCAGAGAAACATACCATGCCGAGCGGGGAAAGCCACTGTTCAGAGGGGAGGTGTACTGTACCGAGCAGAGAATTCCACTGCACAGAGCAGAGAAGTCCACTGCACGGAGCGGAGAAATCCACTGCGGCGCGGAGCGGAGACATGTACTGTGAGGAGCCGAGAAATATAGCGGGGAGCGCAGAAATATACCGCGCGGAGTGGAAAAATGTATTGCGCGGAGCGGAGAGATGTACGGCGCTAAGCAGAGAAATGCACTACGCGGAACTGAGAAATGACCTCCGCCGCGCGGAGCGGATAATACCCTCAGCGCAACCGTTGTACCTGTGGGCCACAGTAGGCGAGCAACAGAAACGCATCAGCACGCACCCGGGCATGATTTATCCACTGCATATCAAGCATAGAACATTTTTTTCAGCCATATTTACAAATAAATTTGAACCAAATGATTGTACAGTTAAATGTGAATGTTAATCTTCCACGCATGGTAGCCTATGGTGCGGATTTTAAAACATTGACGAAAAATATCTGCATATCCATAATTTTAACAGTGGCTGTTGATCGCAAGCCCCAGTCAGCGAGCCCTCTACCCGACTATTACATCGCCTGGCACGGACAGTCACTCATTCTGGTCTATCAACTGTCTAACCGCTCATATATTACATAAATCCGCTCGGATGGTTATAATCCTGCAGCACAAAGCTTCAGTGGTTAGTTGGGCATCAAGGGACAGCTTAAGCCGATCTTGAGTGGGAAGCGAGTCACATATTCAGGTCACCCAGCACTATCTGCCTTCGACTCACTCCGCTAGGGCTCCATTGTATCTCTGTCGTCGCCTACGTCCTCAATGCATTTTCACACTCGCTCGCCAGGGCGGCGCTGCGCAAATTGATAGGCAAAATGCGTCGCGCGTTTCTACAAATTAATGCTGGAACCCAGCCTAACCGTAATAACACAGGAAATCAGTTGATGAAAAGAAAGAGTTCTATCACAATCAAAGGGTACAAAATGATTTTTGCTGTAATTAATATACAAAGCTCGTTATTTTGATGTTTTATTCTTGAAAACTATAATGTTGCAAGATATTACAGCTGATTGGACCGTTTTTCAAGAATCTGGAAATTTGCCCCCAGCCGACAGCAGCGGTTAGAGGGAGCTTGGTCACCTAGAGTCATATGTTTAACATCAAGCCAAATACGTACGTTAATGCAGGCACACATTCCCGCAGACACATACGCTCATCTGGGCACATATACGCTCATCTAGGCACATATATACGCTCATCTAGACACATATATACCCTCATCAAGGCACATACACGCACATCGAGGCACATATATACGCTCATCGAGGCACATATATACGCACATCTAGGCACATACACGCACAGCCAGGCACATATATACCCTCATCAAGGCACATATACGCACATCTAGGCACATATATACGCTCATCTAGGCACATATATACGCTCATCGAGGCACATACACGCACAGCCAGGCACATATATACGCACATCTAGGCACATAGATACGCACATCTAGGCACATATATACCCTCATCAAGGCACATATACGCACATCGAGGCACATACACGCACAGCCAGGCACATATATACGCTCATCTAGGCACATATATACGCTCATCTAGGCACATATATACGCTCATCAAGGCACATATACGCACATCTAGGCACATATATACGCTCATCTAGGCACATATATACGCACATCTAGGCACATATATACGCTCATCGAGGCACATATATACGCACATCTAGGCACATATATACGCTCATCCAGGCACATATATACGCTCATCTAGGCACACATATACGCACATCTGGGCGCATATACGCACATCCCGGCACATATATGCGCGCATATTCAGGCACATATACGGACATCGAGAGCCGCTTTGTCTTACAAAATGAAGCGAGTTCCAAGTCGTTAGTAGATATCACGGTTTTTGCCAGCATATAGCATAAATATATGTCGCTGGGCGAATGACTGACATTACTTCTAGAATTTATTTCATGAAGCTGCTATGATAAAAGCAGAGTTGACCCAGAGGTTCACGCCTGAATGTACTTTCTAGAGTGCATGTATCATACCATCGGTATCTCTCAAAGACAGTCTCAAGAAGTCGCATCGCTCTGTGGCATGTGTTTACTTATAGCGCTCTGAGCACCCACCCAGACGGTAAGGTGATCGATAACGATGTGCGAACGAGGTGCAAAGTGACACTGACATTGGGCAATAGGCGTATTCATGTAGACATTATTATTTTACTACACATACATAATGATATTTAATCTTAAGGAACTGAGAGAAACAATTTTGATGAATAAATGTTTCCCATATTAATAGGCATATGGAAATGTGACATTCTTGCTGAAGATACCAAGCCATTGGGTTGACAGCCATGTTGGCCATATTAGTGGAATTAGACTTGGAAAACCAAGTACTTAAAGTAATTATATTGGCAGTAGCCGTTATACAGCCGTTATACATCGGTATATTTGGGGAATTAGATGACGATACCATACTGCACGGAGAGCAAAATATTCCAGCAAAATATCGTCTTGCTTTTAAAGACGGTGTATGAGAACATTGACAATAAACATGCTTACGATATCTTGACAATAGTAAGACAATGCAAGATCGTGACAATAGTAAGACACTGCAATATCGTGGTGGGGGGTTGTGGAGAGCTCCCTGGAGACCTGGTTGCGCTGGATCCTCTAGTGCACATGTCGCACAATGTTTACGCAGTGAGCTAGGGGGTTAGTCGTACATTGCGCTATCTTGTTTGAAGATGCTTCATCAGAACGCAACAGGTCGTTCATCTTCTTGAGAATAATAGTATCAAGGTTTGTGTTATCAGTTGGGAATACTGCGACATCACCGTGTGTTGCCGAAGTTTAGTGCACAGCACCCCCAAGGACAGGGCAGGATCGGGTCACAGCTAGCCGTGTCCCTGGCGAAGGCAAAACCGCCATTATGACCGTTCGACGGACGTGAATATGAAGGGTTGCAGCATTATCTCCAGGACAGATTGAGACGCATTGAGACAAACGAAGATTATAAGGTAGCGTAATATTTCTATACGCCTCACCAGTATTAACTGTCGCCAAGACCGAATTGCTTCGTTGCTACTACAAAACATCAAATTATTTCTCAAAGCACTTATACACACCATAGGACATAATGACCACTATGACGTCACTTCCGCCTCCCATGGGCGAATCACTTCCGGTGCCGTCCCCGGATGTGAAATATCTGATGTGGGCCGACTACTTGGTCTTCGGTTTGAGTCTCGCCGTCTACATAGTCATCGGCATCGTGCAGAACTTCTGCGGCCGGAAGACAGAGACGGCCCGTCAGTTCCTGAACGCGACGGGTGAGATGCCCGTGTGGCCCGTGGCGCTGTCGATGCTGGCCGGCCAGCTGTCGGCGGTGATGATCTTGGGCACGCCGGCCGAGGTGTACGTGCTGGGGTCGTCCTACTGGCTGTACTGCTGGGGGATGTCCCTCGGAGCCGTCCTCGCAGCCATCATCTTCGTGCCCCTCCTCTTCCCACTCAAGATCACAACGTCGTTTCAGGTACACATCGCGTATTCAACATAATAATAATAATAATAATTAATATATCATCGTTTTAAAAAAATGCAATTACATTTAAATGGCATTTAAAAGTTGCGCCATATTGGCGTAAGATTGTGGTCAAAGTTAGCAAGAGCATATCTTTTCCCAGAGAGTCAGAACATGAATATATATATATATATACAAGCTGGTTGCTACCATGTACTTTGCATGAGACATTATTATTACCAATGTCATTGGTTGCTAATACATGTATACATAAACACTACGAAATTAAGATTTGGTATTCAACATTTATAAAAGTAAATGTATGACAACATTGGGGCAGGAAACCTACTAATGAATTAAACACAGCTGATAATGTGCATGAGAAAGACGCGATCTGATTGATGCAACGCACATTTTTTCAGTACTTGGAGATGCGTTTCAAAAGTAAAACCGTCAAGATTTGTGGGACCATCATGCTACTGGTCGGTCAGGTAAGTCAAGTGAGAAACAGCGCTATATATATAGAGCTGTGTCCCAATTCCGGAGAGAGCGACTGGAAAAGCAAACAACAATAATTGGAACCCATCTGTCGTGATTGATAATCGTGATCCACGTTTCTCTGGTACAGATAAAGTCTGTGTTTATGACACACTTGACCTTTGACATCACCCCTTGATACATCATTGGCGAATTGAACAAGTGATAGAAGTCTCGTCTCGCCGTTACAGTTGTTATCGTGCGGTCGCAATATGTTAATCCGCAACGCAATACCTGGTGGTATTATTAGGAGGACAACCACGTTCAAACCGCTTATATACGTGTCCCGTAAAACCTTTATGACTGCAAACGTCATATGATTGTTTTGACAAAGTTAATGGGAATGTGCTGCCGAACAAAAAGGAATTCTTATAATTATATAACGTCACAGTTGTTGTAGGGGCATACTTCAGGGTGGAAGGGGCGCGCTTATTTATTAACAAAACGATGTTTTAGGCCCATGACATAGTTTACACGTCTGTAATCACATGCAACCAAGTCTTTGCAAGTATTAATGTGGGTGTAAGCTATCGAAAAGAAGAGCATTAACACACACGTCACTCTTCTTAATTATACATTACTCTTATTCTCTATTCTTATTATGAGTATCAGTATGACATGAATTGGTATTATTTATTATCAGGATTATGATAATTCGAATTATAAACCTAATTAAGTAAGTATATCTTTCTTCACTTATGTATCACTAGCTGTGTTAATTAATTTTAATGCGACTAGAACCTGATATTGGATGCATTTTTTCGTTTTTTTTATCGTTCATTTAGCCTATTTGCGCGTGGAGCGGAAGGCAAATCTATGTCATATATAAATAATATGGAATAATATTTGTTTTTTTTAATATATGTTTTTTTAAGGTGATGTACATGGGAGTGTGTGTGTATTCCCCTGCCACCGCCCTCCAAGCGGGTGAGAACATACGAACTGCCGACTAATGGAAGAATATGATAATCAGTTCAAATTAAGCATTAGGGCCTATCCCCACGTCATGCGTCTTATATATCAGGGGAGTGAGATTATAATGCCATTTTCAAATTCAAACAATTCAACCACCCGTTATCAGAAGTTATGATTAATGTCTCACCGGTTTAGCTACATATCTACACATACTCTAGAATACCGATATATCATATGTATCGCTAACGTTCTTACTCCATCTATTGGCTCTTTGCCATTTCGAATATAATAGCTGCATTAATACCACTTCATATCCAAGGCGATAGAGTTATTTAATTCGTTTATTTATGGATACTGTCACGTTTATGACAATTTATAACCACTTTATACATCTGCAGTTACGGGTTTCTCTGAAGACCTAAGTATTGTCATCGGGTTTGCGGTGGCTGCTATCTACTCGGTGTTGGTAAGTCTACCGACGGGCCATAACATAGTCGCTTCTTATGTCATGCCGCTTACGTCATCACCTAAGTCAACATACTGTGAAACAAAAATTATGGGATTTTCTGCATACCTTCCCTTGATAAGTTGCATAATGGTTGAGCTTTCATTGCGGTGGATAATTTGCTTCGTAAATACTGTATTTCTGTAAACTAGTAAATGTTACTATGTGAAACATTCACCGAACGTCGATAGTAAATATTCATAAAGGTTCGTTGTTACCGCCTTCATTTTACAGGATTTCACAATAGCCCCTCTTGGCAAGAACAACGTCAGCCAGTATCTCTTTTACCTGGGCCTTTGTTTATTTGCGGTTGTAGGGCGGCATGAAGGGGTCGGTGTGGGTAGGCTGTACCCAGGCCATCTTCATGATGTTTGGCACGTTTGTGGCCATTATAAAGGTAGGCGACATAAAAAGTGCTTTGAGCAGCGCTAAATGTTGTCAAAATAATACCATCGGTGCAGTACTCGTAATTGCAATCCGTATGCGGTCCTGTATGTATGTTAGACTGTAGCATTATGTCATTTTATATATTTGTATTTTTTATATATTATATATTTTAAATTCTGATTCGGAAAATTTGCAATGTTGCAAATGCTGCGTTATGTCGAGCGAGCTCTATCTGCCAGGCCTACTATCGTGTTTGTGGGTTCGCGCCCCCAATGAACGAATGTTCACGCAGGATAAAGATGACACGTCCTTCTTCGAAAAGATAGTGTCCTTGTCATACATAGCAACCAACCCGCATGACGTTATAACAACCTTGATGCTACAGGCTGCTTCCTCTATCCTTAGCCCTGCATTGATACTCCGGGAGGGATTAAGACAATTTGGCAGGCAAACCGAGACACTGGAAGATTCGACATCTGGAAGTAAGAAGCTTGCAATAAAATAACACTAGAGCTAGGTCGGAGTTACCTATATATAAATATACATCACACCCATGAAGACTGATATATAAAGACACGTAGCTCAGAGTCAATGTGACATAAAAGGAGTGCGCTTAAACGCATCTTTGGCAAGTGCATGCCAAGTCTTCATTTATTGCCGTAATATATAGATGTTTAGATGACTACTCTTTGTCTATCGTGTTGTGAAGCTGACGCACGTGTTTAGAGTTCAGTGACCTGCCCATATTCGTAAATTCAGCACAACAATTTAGAACAAAATTATAGAAAAAAAGTAAACGTGCATCGAACTCAGTAAGGCACGAGGCGTCACACAGACGCTGTAGACATCAACCTTTATAGGCGCCTTAAATTACTACCTTTTCCAGCTTCGATCCCAACCCCACGGTTCGCCACAGCTGGTTCGCCCTGGTAATAGGAGGGGCTGTACACTGGGCTTCCCTATATGGCCCCAACATGGCTTCATTCCAGAGATTCTGCGCCGTACCCACCGTCAAGCAGGCACGAACGTGAGAGGAATAAATCACATGCTGGCACTTGAATATGACGAAAGTTGTCAACAACAACATTAGATAAATGATGTATGGGTGGAAGGATACTCGAGTGTTTCCTTCAAGGTTAGAGCTCGTAAATTTAGAATTCAATTTTTTCCTTGGGTGGAATGGATAATGAATATTGATATAAGCGGCTAAAGGTCTTCACGTGAAGAGGTGGCAAACACGGTGCCTCGAAATAAATGTAAAGTACATTCTGTTGATTCTGGTGTTGCCTTGCCAAGAATCAATGCTCTTCATTGTTGACATTGTTTTACGTTTGGTCGGTTTCAAACCTTCACTTTGTTATGCAATGCATCTCTACTTGTAAAGTGTATCTAGCCTTACATTTTTATCTTCAACTGAGTAGTCCTTTGTCTGCTTTCACTTCCATTTTCACTGTATTCTGCAATGCAAACTTCGTCAATAGTCATTGTACTCTGCTATGCAATCACGGGCGTGCACAGGGGGCACGTGCCCCCCCCCCACCCCCCTTCTTCAGACCCTAGGATTTATCTGTGCCCCCCCCTTTCAGACAATAGGATATATCTGTGTCCCCCCCCCCCCTTAAAATTATCTGCCCCCTGGCCAGGGGTGGGGGGATGGGGTGCACAGGGGGAATAAGATATTCATATTTTTCAATGCAATCATCCACAATGTGCACTGTATTCTTCAACGCAATCATCCACAACGTGCACTGTATTCTTCGATGCAATCATCCACCATGTGCACTGTACTCTTCAATGCAATCATCCACAATGCTCCCTGTATTCTTCAATGCAGTCATTCGCAATGTTCACTGTATTCTGCAATCAAATCATCCATAAAATGCACTGTATTCTTCAATGCAATCATCCACAATGCTCCCTGTATTCTTCAATGCAATCATTCACAATGTTCACTGTATTCTTCAATGCAATCATCCATAATGCTCACTGTATTCTTCAATGCAATCATCCACAATGTGCACTGTATTCTGCAATGCAATCATCCACAATGCTCACTGTATTCGTCAATGCAATCATCCACAATGTTCACTGTATTCTGCAAAACAATCGTCCACAATGCTCACTGATCCACAGTGTTCACTGTATTCTGCAATGCAATCGTCCACAATGCTCGCTGTATTCTTCAAAGCAATCATCCACAATGCTCACTTTATTCTTCAATGCAATCTTCCACAATGCTCACTGTATTCTTCAATGCAATCATCCACAATGCTCACTGTATTCTTAAATGCAATCATCCACAATGTTCACTGTATTCTGCAATGCAATCGTCCACAATGCTCACTGTATTCTTCAATGCAATCATCCACAATGTTCACTGTATTCTTCAATGCAATCATCTACAGTGTTCACTGTATTCTGTAATGCGATCATCCACAATGTGCACTGTATTCTTCAATGCAATCATTCATAATGTTCACTGTATTCTGCAATGCAATCATCCACAATGCTCACTGTATTCTTCAAAGCAATCATCCACAATGCTCACTTTATTCTTCAATGCAATCTTCCACAATGCTCCCTGTGTTCTTCAATGCAATCATTCACAATGCTCACTGTATTCTTCAATGCAATCACTCACAATATGCACTGTATTCTTTAATGCAATCATCCACAATGCTCACTGTATTCTTCAATGCAATCATCCACAATGCTCACTGTATTCTTCAATGCAATCGTCCACAATGCTCACTGTATTCTTCAAAGCAATTGTCTACAATGCTCACTTTATTCTTCAATGAAATCTTCCACAATGCTCAATGTATTCTTCAATGCAATAATCCACAATGCTCACTTTATTCTTCAATGCAATCATCCACAATATGCACTGTATTCTTCAATGCAATCATCCACAATGCTCACTGTATTCTTCAATGCAATCATCCACAATGTTCACTGTATTCTGCAATGCAATCGTCCACAATGCTCACTGTATTCTTCAAAGCAATCGTCCACAATGCTCACTTTATTCTTCAATGAAATCTTCCACAATGCTCACTGTATTCTTCAATGCAATAATCCACAATGCTCACTTTATTCTTCAATGCAATCATCCACAATATGCACTGTATTCTTCAATGCAATCATCCACAATGCTCCCTGTATTCTTCAATGTAATCATCCACAATATGCACTGTATTCTTCAATGCAATCACCCACAATGCTCCCTGTATTCTTCAATGCAATCATTCACAATGTTCACTGTATTCTGCAATACAATCGTCCGCAGTGTGTATTGCAACCAAAATGCCCCCCCCCCCCTTCTCCTCCGCAGGGCTGTCCTCCTCAACGTCGTGGGACTTCCGGTGTTCTTCACGCTGTCCGTCATGTCCGGAATCACTGTGTTCGGATGGTATTACACCGTAGGCTGCGATCCATACGAAGCAGGATACGTATCCAGTAGCAATCAGGTACACTAGTTACCAACACCAATACAGCCCAGGAGATCACACTATGACCGATCACATGTGTGCACAAAGGTGGCTTAAAACAGTAACATCGTAGCAATGCTATCGGCTAAGAACCATTCAAGGTTTGATTAGTGGTAGCTTAAAACTAACGTCAAATAAACACCGGCTTATTTTGTACAGTACCTATTCTAGACTAGTTGTAGCGAACGCAACAAATATCACATGGCGTTACCATATCACATATATCATATCATATATATATATATATCTTATCATATATAGGCTGGTTCCGATTCTAACCCAGCAGCTATAGCTGGTTTCGGAGAAATGATACACGTTATGTCATTGTTCCCTTTACTCCTGATGTACGGCGATGTACATATGGCTTACTCATTCTCTTCGTACCTGGTTCCCCCTTTCACAGATTCTGGCCTTCTACATCATGGACCGAGTTGGGTACCCGTGTATCGGAGGACTTTTCTTCGGTTCCGTCTTCGCTGGTGCCCTAAGGTTAGTGGAGCAGAAACACTGGAGGGCGAAGGAGCGACGGGTTCTCATGGCCATGGAAAGTTAACGGCTAAGGCAAGTCAACAATGCAATCCCTCCCACCCCCCTCAAGCCGGCATTGTAAGTTGTCATTTGTAACACATTGCTTTGGAATATTCGCCAATAATATAGTGAACTCCAGAATCGTGGGTCATATTTAATGATGCGATCAAACCATTTTCCTATGCTAACATTTAGCCATATCCTTACAGCTCCGTGGTGGGTTCAATGGGCGGTATCGCTGCGGTCATCTGGGAGGATTACCTCAAGTGGAAGTACCATTACCTTTCCAACAGAGCCCAGACTATAATCAGCAAAGTCATCAGTGAGTATCTGCGCTGATGGCGATCGATCGAAAACCCGGCAAAAACCTGGTGTCCGATTCATCTGTTACACTGTTACACTGTTACACCGTTACAGGGCTGGTGCATGGGGTCGGTGGGGGAGGGGAGGGACTGTCACGCCCCTCAGGGGTGGTGGGAGGGAGGAGGGGAGGGACTGTCACGGTAGGCGGGAGTAGGGGGGGGGACTGTCACTTTCTCAGGGGTGGTGCTGTAGGTGGGAGGAGGGGAGTGACTGTCCCGTTGTCAGGGGTGGTGGGGTCGGTGGGAGGAGGGGGGGGGGGACTGTCACGCTCTCAGGTGTGGTGATGTCGGTGTGAAGAGGGAATGGACTGTTACACTCTCAGGGGTGGTGGGGACACACCCCTTACCCCACAAAACCCCAACGCAATCTCTTGCCCGTGTCTCTATGATATAAATCATATGCGCCATTTACATCTGCTATGTTTTATCAATCACATTACAACAGTAAAAAAAAGAACGGTAGAGCATTGACAATGTTATTATTGTATGTACTTGTGGATTTCCCCTCTGACTCGTATTTTCGTTTTCAGTGGTATGTCTGGCAGGGATCGCGATAGGAACGGCTTTCATGTGCAAATACCTCGGCGGGCCCGTAACACAGGTAGGCTTTCTAACAAAGGCCTTGCGGCACTGTTACAGAAAACTCAGCGACATTGTGCGAAGCTGCACAGCATGAACTTTGGGCGAAAGGGTGGAATAGTAATCTTGTGTGTCGCTGACAGGCGCATTGACTGTCCCGTGGCGCCCTCTTGCGAGGGCAATCCAAAACAACCTTCTTATCCGTAGACAGTCAATCACGTACGAAACATCAACACCGGAAATTGGCTGTTTAAACGCCGGAAACGCACCACCATTTTATTGAATGGAGATTTTTGACGTCACGTATTAAAAAATACAGATATCAACGAAATAAAATATGGTCGGACATTAATATAGTGAGATATTGACTTTTTAGTGGAGCCCAATCCCATTAACAGTGTTAGCAGTATGGACTTTCTCCCAAATATAGATGGCGCTGAGTTTCACCGGATGTGCTGGAGGTCCGATGATCGGTCTATTTCTCCTTGGCGGTCTCTTCCCCTGCGCAGAGTGGATAGTAAGTTTCAGGTCACGTGATGCCGACGACGACACTGGCAGGTATCGCACGTAGCGAGGGTGACAAAAAAACCCAACGCTTTAACGTTCCATTTTTGGTGTGATTGACAGTTGTAAGGTCGCGGGGCCTGGGATACCGTGCTGTGGAATGTCTGTCGTGAGGCAACGATCAGGGTGGTTAGCGCAAGGCTTAGCGGAGATTGCTCCAAGTTGTTACATACATAGTAGTCGCCAGTGATTAATCGCGTACCTCGATGAAGGTGCACAATATAGCACAAACCGGAGGGCAGAAAAACGGAAAAACCGGTTCCCAAAAGACGATGCGGAGGGCAGGTTTAAAAAAACGCTGGCCAATTATATTTGACAGGCGCTTTTTCTTGTGCCTAGTCTTGTCATTCCATACACGGCGTAGAACCAGTTTGAAAAACAAGCAACTAAGTAACAGAAATATCAGACGAAATATCACCAATCGCCATTTATGAAGGTTGTGAGGAGAGAAAAATGCGTAGCACCATTTACATATGAGAAAGAGTAGACTGAATAATTGGGGACGCTGTTATGTCAACTATTTGCAGGTGTGTTTTATGACGATATAGAAACATGTAGTAATATTTATAAAACACTAATAAAATAATACACTGCAATGAGAGATATATATATGAAGTTGCATCGATTGAATAGTATATATCTATGGTGATTCACTCAGACCTTGGTCTCAGAAACTTGAGGTTCAAGTTATAGTGAAGGAAAAATAGATTACCTTTTTTTACAGAGCAAACAGTCACATCAAGGCGTGGCTCGATCTGATCCATTATTGTAGCGACAGCTATTTCGAACTATATTATGATGTATAGTTTAGACGACACGTTTGGGTTACAATATAAGTTTCTTTTTGTCCACCCGAGGGAGCCAGTGTCGGCAGCATGGTGGCGCTCGGACTCAGCCTCTGGCTCATGATGGGTTCGTACGCAGCGGGAATATCGCAATTCCCATTTCCTACCACAACTGAAAACTGTGTCAACTTCACGGCCATCAATGACACAAGCACCCCCAAGTATCCAGACACAGTGTAAGTAAGGCAAACAGTCTCCTCTCGTTAATTGTGACAACTTCACGGCCATCAAAAACACCACCACCCCGGTGGTGTGTCTTGATTTCGTTCAATTTCATTCTCTAAGCCGTTGGCAGCTTCTTTGACTGCGGTTTATTATGCTCAGTAGAACCACCTCACCCCCAGTTACATGGTCTGCAATACAATACCCTGGATAAAGTGAAAACCTATGTTGTCTTGATTAATGAAGACTGGTTTCATTGCAGCGAGGGCATAGACAAGTTTTACTCGCTCTCCTACTGTTACTACGCCGCCTTTGGAATGGGTGTGACCGTCGTGCTGGGCCTAACCATCAGTACATTGGTCGGTGAGTGTGCCAACCAGGCCCAGAAAATGTTATATCCTACACATATATCATATCTCCTACACACACACACACATATATATAACATATGGTAGCGATGCAGTGCATGGTGCATATGTCTGCAGCATAACTTCTGCGTCACGTATGTCCTTGAAGCGCCCTTGGCCACTCACACGTGACGTGGACGAATACACCCATGCTATTCAGATCACATAGTCACCCACTTCCATCTTGACACAAGGTGAAAATTTATTTCCACGGTTTTCCCCCATCTTTATTAAACATTGGACATCAGATTTATCATGTGTGTCGCCGGTTTTCCCCATATTCTTTAAAACATTGGGTATTCCCAATAGTGTCACGATTCCGACATTATTCCGTATAATTGACCCAATCTATAATATTAATAGTGTTAAATAACCCGAAGAATGGATAGCCTTGTCCACCTTGTGTCGATGCCCCTGCCTGTAGAGTTTTTTGTGAGTGTCATTACCCTTGGTACAATGCAGGTTGCAAGGACCCCGTGGCGTCTGAGCCCCGCCTATGTATCCCCTTGCTGGACCGGATGTTGTGCTGTCTGCCCGCCAGAACCCGATGGGTCATGCGGTTCAAGTGGGACATGGACGAAATCGACATCAAAGTGCCCATCACACAGGTAAGACATTGGGGCATGGACGAAATCGACATCAAAGTGCCCATCACAAAGGTAAGACATTAGGGCATGGACGAAATCGACATCAAAGTACTCATCACATAGGTAAGACATTGGGGCATGGACGAAATCGACGTCAGAGTGCCCATCACAAAGGTAAGACATTAGGGCATGGACGAAATCGACATCAAAGTACTCATCACATAGGTAAGCCATTGGGGCATGGACGAAAGCGACGTCAAAGTATCAAAGTATCGCATCATGTCAAAGTATCGTAGCATTGGGGTGTGGACGAAATTGACGTCAAAGTATCGATCACAAAGGGACTGACATTGGGACATAGACGAAATCGACGTCAGGGTATCGATCACACGGGTAAGACATGCACATGAGGTCCACTCGTAGTCACTTGTTCTCACTGCATTCTTATTAACTGTATCCAGTGGAAAATTCGAGCCTTGGTTGTGGCGTAAGTGACTCATATCGGAGGAATGGTAATCATTGTGAGGTATTATGGCGTCTTTCTTTACTGATGGGTGCGTTTAACCGCGTCACGGATTCACAATGCCCGCCTGATGCGAGCACATACACGAGCTTCCGTCATCACCGTATTTGTAAGCAAAGAGTATGGGGTTACTCCCGAGGACATAGCTCCACTCTCCCTTCCTTCATGACCATTGACGCGATATGACCAAAAATGGTTAAAGCCGCCTGAATATACAACCAACCGCATTTGTAAAGATGCGGGTTTTCTGGACGAATGTCACGGGACTTGACCTCACCATCCAGGACATCAGCTTGTGAGGTGTGGTTGATATATTGAATGACTAATCCTGTCCAAATCGAGAGCTCATATGCATGGTCCATGTTTAAAATCGACCGCATAATGAAGGTTTCTATCGGATGTCTGTCTAAATGTGTCCATTTTAGCAAGTGGTAGAGTCCTAATGCAAATATTTGTTGTCATTACTCATTGTATCGCTTTGGATGTGTGAAATAAAGGCGTTCTTTCTCTCATCTGATGTCATGGGTGGATGAGCACTGGAAGAAGGACTCCTTTGTGACTGGTGGTCTGTCGATCATCCAGATCTTGCGGAATTACGTCCACGCTGTGAATAAGGTGGCACTGTCACCCTGGTAACTCCCAGCTGGGAGTAAGGGGGTAGGCTGGATGATGGATCCGATACTTTCGGAATTAAATCAACTCTGTGACTGGTGCTTTGTGGACCAGTGTCATCTAGGAGACTCGTACTAGGGGGTTGGGGGTGGGGGTCCTCCGCTCTGTGACTGTGCAAGGGCGGATCCAAGGGAGTGTCCAGGGGGTCCGCCCGCCCCCCCCCCCTTTTCTGAGGCGGCGTGCACCCCCCGCCAGTCGGCAAAAAATTGGTGGATCCTCCGGACGCAATTTTGGTCAGAGCCCCCCCCACCCCCTCCCGGTCTCAAGTTTCAGTGTCACCCAGTGGACTCAAATCAAGAGGTAGCGGGGGATGGGGGGTGGATGCAGTTTGTTTTTCTGAATAAAGAAGGCACCTGTTCCGATATGTGGGTGCAGGCTGATATCTATATACGGCTTCCCTCCTCCCTCCCAAATCGGTTATCAGGACTAACTATTTGAGGCGAATTCCTAAAACCGAGCGGCCGTCCTCTTGACGTCATTGGCCCGCTTGGGCCGTCCTCTTGACGTCATTGGCCTGCTCGGGCCGTCCTCTGGACGTCATTGGCCTGCTCGGGCCGTCCTCTTGACGTCATTGGCCCGCTTGGGCCGTCCTCTTGACGTCATTGGCCCACTTGGGCCGTCCTCTTGACGTCATTGGCCTGCTTGGGCCGTCCTCTTGACGTCATTGGCCTGCTCGGGCCGTCCTCTTGACGTCATTGGCCCGCTTGGGCCGTCCTCTTGACGTCATTGGCCTGCTTGGGCCGTCCTCTTGACGTCATTGGCCCGCTTGGGCCGTCCTCTTGACGTCATTGGGCCGTTTGGGCCATCTTCCCACGTACCACCCTAATCTGTTTTGCGCATGCTATCATGGTAGATGGACACCGGATTGATCACCCATCACAAAGTGAATGGACACAGCTGCGAGGCGACATAATGTGACAGGACATCGGAATGTGTGGCCTCCCGTCTGAGGTTCCTTTGACAGTTATTACTGCATGGGTTGGTTGGCCTGCGCTATGATCCCCATCCCCAGCCAGTCCCTGTCAATCACTGAGCCAAACAATTGCTTTGACACCACTTTGCCATCGTGTTGAACCCTGTCAGGTCGCGTGTCAGCCGTGCCGCCTTTATTCTGGCACTGGTTCCGCCGGGTTGAGCTGGGGTCAATATTGCACGCAATATGGCGTAAGCCGTAAGTATGTAAGCTATGTGTGTGTGTATATAGGTATGACTATGCATTGTTGGATGGAAAGGGAAGGTATGCTGAGTGGTATAAAACAAGTTGAACCGCTACATCTATGAACTATGAAAGACATATATTTGGGTGTGTGTGTGTGAGGGGGGGGGGGGGTGCAAGGGGTATTTCCGTTTCTCGGGAATGGGCTTTTCTGAACTGGGAATGACAAAAAATATTTTTCGCGAACTGGGCATGGAATATAAGCCGACCCTCGTGATCAAGGATTTTCATTAATCGTGAACCGAGAATTATAATATTAAATAACCGTGAACTCTGAACTCGCAAATATATCATATTTTCTCCATTTAATTCATCGTGACCTGGGAATAAAGACATTTAATCCTCGTGATTTGGGAACACGACCCCCCCTTTATCTGACGATCCACAGCCCTGTATAATACGTACAGATTGTAGTTCTCACTGGTGGACCTGCGGGTTGCGGGTTGGCATTCACGCCGTGTTTAACCTGACCACGTGGCCTGGCGGAGTGATCATGGTGATGTATAGTATGGACTCCGGGACACCGTAAACGGTGATGGAGATGGCATATTGATGTCCGAACCTAGCGCCGGCTACACCCATCTCACACGCCCATTCGTTACACAGATCTGGCATAGAATGAGGTTATATAAATTGGTAGTTTTACCCCCTTTGAAAAGCGATGGTTTTATGGTAGGACAGATCGTAAACCTTTCGTCGCTTAGGTCACCGTCACTAAAAAATCTCTCAATTTGTATGCAGAAAGTGTACCAGTGCACGTTGCATCATATTGCATTTTGTGCCGGCATGTATCACTTGTAATCAGTTGTTCCATGTGATTCCAGGATATGGCTGACAAAGCAGATTCCATGGAAGAAGATTTCGGGAAGACAAATGACGGATTCGAAGATGATATAAGCTACTCCAGTACTATGAAAGAGAAGGGCAGTTCGCAGAGAGAAAAATATTTTATGGATAAGAGCGACATAATTATAGATAAAAAAGAAGGTATTCCCAGTGGTAAAGACCTGAAGCACGAGATATTGGAAAGTACAGTGATGTAGTTAAATTTGGAAGACGGAAATTGGCGTTCTACAGATTAAGATTGCTTGTTATCTTGGAATAAACTTGCAAACATGAAGACAATTTCACATATTATCGTCCAAAACATGGCAAAGAGAAAATATGAAGTTGGGATGATACAATGCTATGTAACGGTTTTATATAGTCAATTTGTTCCATATTAACTGGATGGAGGCGTTTTATAATGTGTTACTTTAATAAAACGAAGAAGATTATCCTAATCCGTCGCTTATTGTTCACCATTTATATTAATAATGCTCTTGCAATTTAATCGCAGACCTTTCTTTACACCAGGATATTAGATATGGTGCAGACCTCATCACCGTTATATTAAAACCAGAGGTGCATCGAATAACATAGGGATCACGTTTAAACATTAATATTCCATCGATAAAACTGAAATAAACTGAAAGTGCGTCTAGTAAACAGAAATCGCCTAAAATAACAGTATCTGAGATGTACTACAACGACGCATTTAAACGATTAAAATCACCCTTACGCCTAGGCATTTATAACATTTAGAATACACGCTTAATATTTAGCATACTCGCTTTCGTATGACCATTTTGGGCTTGATTGTTCTTTCCATACATATTTCTAGAATTATGTAATATTTACACTCCTGTTGAGACGAAGCAAATTAACCTGTGATCTGTTCAGCACATGGAGAAAACGACATATGTACAGAAGTGCTTAACATTTGCTTAATCTGTGATTGCTTCCATGGCCCATACATTAATCTATAAGTTGAACACTGGTATGTGGCACGGTATGTGGTTTTTAAATCAGATGTTATTTTGCTCTCTGGGTTGAGTAAAAATAATCAATAAGTAACAAAATACCACAAACGTCCAATTTTCATGCAACCGTACTTGCCCCAGTCTGCTTTAGAGTGTGGAGACCCCGCACCACATTGCTATAACCGTACTCGATCGCCCCAACCTGCTTTAGAGTGTGTACACCCCGCACAACATTGCTATAACCGTACTCGATCGCCCCAGCCTGCTTTAGAGTGCGTAGACCCCGCAACACATTGCTATAACCGTACTCGATCGCCCCAGCCTGCTTTAGAGTGCGCAGACCCCGCAACACATTGCTATAACCGTACTCGATCGCCCCAGCCTGCTTTAGAGTGCGCAGACCCCGCAACACATTGCTATAACCGTACTCGATCGCCCCAGCCTGCTTTAGAGTGCGCAGACCCCGCAACACATTGCTATAACCGTAGTCGATCGCCCCAGTCTGCTTTAGAGTGTGTACACCCCGCAACACATTGCTATAACCGTACTTGATCGCCCCAGCCTACATTAGAGTGTGTAGACCCCGCACCACATTGCTATAACCGTACTCGATCGCCCCAGCCTGCTTTAGAGTGCGCAGACCCCGCACCACATTGCTATAACCGTACTCGATCGCCCCAGCCTGCTTTAGAGTGCGCAGACCCCGCAACACATTGCTATAACCGTACTCGATCGCCCCAGCCTGCTTTAGAGTGCGCAGACCCCGCAACACATTGCTATAACCGTACTCGATCGCCCCAGCCTGCTTTAGAGTGCGCAGACCCCGCAACACATTGCTATAACCGTAGTCGATCGCCCCAGTCTGCTTTAGAGTGTGTACACCCCGCAACACATTGCTATAACCGTACTTGATCGCCCCAGCCTACATTAGAGTGTGTAGACCCCGCACCACATTGCTATAACCGTACTCGATCGCCCCAGCCTGCTTTACAGTGTGTAGACCCCGCACCACATTGCTAGAACTGTTCTCGATCGCCCCAGCCTGCATCAGAGTGCGTAGACCCCGCACCACATTGCTATAACAGTACTCGCCCCAGCCCGCTTTAGAGTGTGTAGACTCCGCACCACATTGCTATAACCGTACTCGATCGCCCCAGTCTGCTTTAGAGTGTGTAGACCCCGCACTACATTGCAATAACCGTAATCGATCGCCCCAGCCTGCTTTAGAGTGCGCAGACCCCGCAACACATTGCTATAACCGTACTCGATCGCCCCAGCCTGCTTTAGAGTGCGTAGACCCCGCAACACATTGCTATAACCGTACTCGATCGCCCCAGTCTGCTTTAGAGTGTGTAGACACCGCACCACATTGCTATAACCGTACTCGCCCCAGCCTGCTTTAGAGTGTGTACACCCCGCACCACATTGCTATAACCGTACTCGATCGCCCCAGTCTGCTTTAGAGTGTGTAGACACCGCACCACATTGCTATAACCGTACTCGCCCCAGCCTGCTTTAGAGTGTGTAGACTCCCTACCACATGTGCTATAACCGTACTCGATCGCCCCAGCCTGCTTTAGAGTGTGTAGACCCCGCACCACATTGCTATAACCGTACTCGATCGCCCCAGCCTGCTTTAGAGTGTGTAGACCCCGCACCACATTGCTATAACCGTACTCGATCGCCCCAGCCTGCTTTAGAGTGCGTAGACCCCGCAACACATTGCTATAACCGTACTCGATCGCCCCAGCCTGCTTTAGAGTGCGCAGACCCCGCAACACATTGCTATAACCGTAGTCGATCGCCCCAGTCTGCTTTAGAGTGTGTGGACCCCGCACCACATTGCTATAACCGTACTCGATCGCCCCAGCCTGCTTTACAGTGTGTAGTCCCCGCACCACATTGCTAGAACTGTACTCGATCGCCCCAGCCTGCATTAGAGTGCATAGACCCCGCACCACATTGCTATAACAGTACTCGCCCCAGCCCGCTTTAGAGTGTGTAGACCCCGCAACACATTGCTATAACCGTACTCGATCGCCCCAGCCTGCTTTAGAGTGCGCAGACCCCGCAACACATTGCTATAACCGTACTCGATCGCCCCAGCCTGCTTTAGAGTGCGCAGACCCCGCAACACATTGCTATAACCGTACTCGATCGCCCCAGCCTGCTTTAGAGTGCGTAGACCCCGCAACACATTGCTATAACCGTACTCGATCGCCCCAGTCTGCTTTAGAGTGTGTAGACACCGCACCACATTGCTATAACCGTACTCGCCCCAGCCTGCTTTAGAGTGTGTACACCCCGCACCACATTGCTATAACCGTACTCGATCGCCCCAGTCTGCTTTAGAGTGTGTAGACACCGCACCACATTGCTATAACCGTACTCGCCCCAGCCTGCTTTAGAGTGTGTAGACTCCCTACCACATGTGCTATAACCGTACTCGATCGCCCCAGCCTGCTTTAGAGTGTGTAGACCCCGCACCACATTGCTATAACCGTACTCGATCGCCCCAGCCTGCTTTAGAGTGTGTAGACCCCGCACCACATTGCTATAACCGTACTCGATCGCCCCAGCCTGCTTTAGAGTGCGTAGACCCCGCAACACATTGCTATAACCGTACTCGATCGCCCCAGCCTGCTTTAGAGTGCGCAGACCCCGCACCACATTGCTATAACCGTAGTCGATCGCCCCAGTCTGCTTTAGAGTGTTTACACCCCGCAACACATTGCTATAACCGTACTTGATCGCCCCAGCCTACATTAGAGTGTGTAGACCCCGCACCACATTGCTATAACCGTACTCGATCGCCCCAGCCTGCTTTAGAGTGTGTAGACCCCGCACCACATTGCTATGGCTGTACTCGATCGCCCCAGCCTGCTTTAGAGTGTGTAGACCCCGCACCACATTGCTATAACGGTACTCGATCGCCCCAGCCTGCTTTAGAGTGTGGAGACTCCGCACCACATTGCTATAACCGTACTCGATCGCCCAGCCTGTTTTAGAGTGTGTAGACCCCGCACCACATTGCTATAACCGTACTCGATCGCCCCAGCCTGCTTTAGAGTGTGTACACCCCGCACCACATTGTTATAACCGTACTCGATCGCCCCAGCCTGCTTTAGAGTGTGTAGACCCCGCACCACATTGCTATAACTGTACTCGATCGCCACAGCCTGCTTTAGAGTGTGTAGACCCCGCACCACATTGCTATAACCGTACTCGATCGCCCCAGCTTGCTTTAGAGTGCGTAGACCCCGCACCACATTGCTATAACCGTACTCGATCGCCACAGTCTGCTTTAGAGTGTGTAGACCCCGCACCACATTGCTATAACTGTACTCGATCGCCCCAGCCTGCTTTAGAGTGCGTAGACCCCGCACCACATTACTATAACCGTACTCGATCGCCTCAGCCTGCTTTTGAGTGTGTAGACCCCGCACCACATTGCTATAAACGTACTCGCCCCAGCCTGCTTTAGAGTGCGTAGACCCCGCACCACATTGCTATAAAAGTACTCGGCCCAGCCTGCTTTAGAGTGTGTAGACCCCGCACCACATAGCTATAACAGTACTCGCCCCAGCCTGCTTTAGAGTGTGTAGACCCCGCACCACATTGCTATATCAAAACAACGCCTCCAGACCTGAAACAGATCAAAACGATGCGTCTTATATCATTTTCTTCGAAACAATCTGAAATTCATAACATTTAAAGAGCAAATTGCTGTAGATCGATCTATAAGTAAATTTCAACGTGAAGATGGGATCGAGGTTTGAAAAAAACGATATGCATGTGCGTGTTGAAGCCGTGGTGTGGAGTCACTCGAAGTGGGGCGTTCTCTCCGAAACAGACGAACATGCTTTGGGACACAACATAATCAGGGGTTCAGACCACGGAGTGTAATTTACGCTAAACTGCGCCTCCTCGCTGAGAATGCATTGAAAGAGGTGCGAATACCCTGGATACTATTCCCCTGTTTAGACCTGCCGGTGACTAATGAATAGATTTTCGATATGGGAGTCAGCCAATGACAAGACGGATTCCATCCGGACGAACGCAAGGGCAAAGTATCGAAGATAGCTGACTAATCATAACGTCTACAATAGACACCTCGACGTTCCATGTTGAAAAGTCATGACATGGTTTGCATGAGGCTGCGTCTGCGTCAGACGTCATATTGTCGTGGTAACATGAACCTGTATTGTAGTCATATCATGAATCCTTAGTGTAGGGGTGTTATGATTCTGTACTGTTGTGGTATGATGAAGCCGCATTGTGGGATCATGGTTTGCTCAGCCTCGATGGCATACTGGAGATATAGCCATTCATAATGTGGCGCTGCCGTGCTAGCAGTCCTTTTTTGTCACTTCCGGTGCTGTCACTTATTAGGCCCTACTTTACAATTGATGACAGTTGCTTTGATCTGCTATGTTAAGATTTTTATAGCATAAAAAGCCTGTCCTTCTAAATGCACATATGGTGGTGGTCACGTATTTCATTACGCTGGCAATTTAAACGTAATTGTGGCAATACCGAAAGCCAGCTGATCGCCATAACTTATGTCAACAGCTAAACTTTAGTGGCAATACCGAAAATTGTCGTATGCGGGCAACCACTTTATTTGTAGCTGTGGATGTCATTTATTGATCAGTCAATCATGGGTCAAAGTATATATTTTATTTATATAAAATATGGTGATAGTTTACATAATATTATGATAAGAAAGCGAGCGAGCCCAGTTTAATAAGAATTGTTCGTACAGGGCTGCCAGCGCTCACTTTGCACTCTCCCTAGGTCTAGCTCTCATCTCTAATATATGTCAAAGTCAAACAATTCTCATGCAAGTGTACTTTCCTTTCTTTGGCGACCAACTCTTTTTGAAACCTCTATAGGTCTGTACAGTCAATATGCGATTGATCGAGATCCAACGACGATAGGGATACTTAGCCTTGCTGCAGCTGCGTGACGCGCAAGCATTTTAGGCAACGTTTGTGCACTCCAGGTTTGACTCAATGCCAGATTTGACCCAATGCATAGGAACAAAATGCTCAGATCATGGGCGCAGCTCAACTATCCGCGCAATCTCACGGTAGAAGGCGTTTGTCCAATTTGAAGAACGAGCGCCCTCTATTGAGAGAGCGATAATGTAAGTATCGTAGTCTTTTGAATTTACCATTACTTTTAGAGTGAGCACAGTTTTACAGTAGATTTCTGAATTGAAATGATACTAGTTAGACAATCGGGCTTAGGCTGAATTAAGCAAATAGCGCAGCATGCTGGATATAGTGCTAAAGGGATCAATATGGACTCGTTGGTCACTTTTGTGTCGTGCGTCTTAAATTGTTTGATAAAACACGATAGCCTGAATTCTCCCATTGGCTTAATTTATTGACCAAAAAACTAATTATTATGACGTAAATGATTTCCGTCTTATATCAGTCTGTCTGTATGTGTGTGTGTCTGTGTCTGTCTCTGTCTGCCTGTGCCCTCTCTGTAAGTCACGCTACCTTTCGTCCTGTAACTTAACACATCGATAGGTGTCTGACATGGCTCAGTCAAGTTCGTTAACGTCCTATATGTAGGTCAGGTCAGGATTTTTTTGCCTGTTCCTTAACCATTGGTAGACAGGGCCAATAATTGAGAAAATGCTTACTACAGCGACAGTTTGGGACCTGGATCCGAGGGATCAAATCTGGATCTAAGGGATAAATCTGCATTAGGGATCAAGCTGGATCTGATCAATCTATATCTGAGGGGCTAAATCTGGATTTGAGAGTCAATCTGGATGTGAGGGGCTAAATCTGGATCTGAGGGGCTAAATCTAGATTTTTGGGGTCAATCTGGATCTCAGAGGTCAATCTGGATATCATAGGTCACATTGGATCTCAGAGGTCAATCTGGATCTCAGAAGTCAATCTGGATCTCAGAGGTCAATCTGGATCTCAGTCAAATTTGGATCTAAGGGGTAAAATCTGGATCTCAGGGGTCAAATTGGATCTCAGGGGTCAATCTGGATCTCAGGGGTCAAATCTGAATCAAACTGTTCAAATTTGGATTTCACGGGTCAAATCTGAAACAAACTGTTCAAATTTGGATTTCACGGGTCAAATCTGTATCTGAGGGATAAAATCTTGATCAAAGGGGTCAAATCTGAATCTGAGGCGTCCAATATGGATCTGAGGGTCAAATCAGGATCTGAGGGATCAAATCTGGATTGGAAGGATCAAATGTGGATCTGATGGGCCAAATCTGGCCTTAAGGGGTCAAATCTTGATCTAGTTAGGGGATCAATCTGGCCAAATCTGGATCTGAGTCAATCTGGATCTGAGAGTCAATCTGGATCTGACGGGTCAATCTGAATGTATGAGTCAATCTAGATCTGAGGGGTCAAATATGGATCTAACGGGTCAATCTGGATCTGAGGGGTCAAATCTGGATATGAGGGATTAAATCTGGATCTGAGGTCAATCTGGTGTGTTGTATGTTTGTGTGCGTCTCCGTAGTTCCATCTGTCTGTGTGAGTTTGTATTGGCGGAGACAGACGGGGGCGATGGTGTGAATGAAATGTTGGTGTTTTAGGCCACTTTTGTGCACATACAGGCTAAATTGGGCCAAGGAACCTCCCGGGACGATGAAGGATGAAGGAATGAAACATGCCCCAGATTAGGTGCCCGGGCCCGGATTCGAACCCAGGACCTATTGATCTGCGGTCTAGTGCGCTAACCACTACACCAGGGAGGCCCCCTGGGGGCGATGGTGTGAAGGAATGCGCAGCATTTCCGTCATCACCCTTCACCCTGTGGGTGACGGTCTCGTTGTTCCTTCGTCTGGATCTCGGAAGTGAGGGTACATTGTATAATATCCGGTCGTGGCTCGTTAATCCCATTGCTTTAATTTGCTATTAACCAGTAAACTAATAAGTGTTCCTCCGTCTGGACCTCGGAAGTGTGTGCGAATTACTTTGTCCGCCCGTAGCTAGTGATTGAACCGCATGGTAAGGAGTATTCAATAGTAACATGATCGAGTTGAAACGAAAATCGTTAACTAAATAGTTAATAGTGAACATTGCAATGGTATTGCCTTAGACCTTACAATAACACGAAAAATGCAGTTAAATAATGACAATTTCTATTTCCCGCTGTACCCATTAGCTGTGAAAGAGGCCACTTTTTGTCAGCTCTTCGGTTTTCTTTTTCATACTCAGCAATTAATACGATAATTTAGCCCGGTATTTTAAAATAGGTGTCAAACCTAATCTAATCGCGATCTGCACCGAAAGTTTACATCATAAAATTATTTTAAAATTATTTAGGTCTTGAGATATAACAATAGAAGCCGAAAATTCCCTCGGTCGCTAACACCTGTTGTTTTTGTGCCGCCCGTTCTGTTATTTTTATGGTAACAATATGATAAAATGTATTTACATCACAGGTCGGCGGTAACTAACATCATAGTCAGGTTTGCTGACTGAAGTTGCTTACATTAATTAATACTATGGCCGGGAGTGTCGTCATGTGGTCGGAGGTCATGCTTGCCTTTGGAAGAACTTTCCGGTTACCTCAACTGAGGTGAGTCGCCACACGAAAATCGAGTTCTCAAGTTCAAAATTGTAACGAAACATACGAGTCTATTTGTTCGGAAGCAAAGTCCGAAGAGTAAAGTAAGGCGAAAAACTCAAGTTAGCAAGTTCAAACCCGGTCATGATAGACCGCTTGCTGTCACACGACTCTTCGGATTTCATGGCCACCGCTCGCCGTACCTCCTCTTGGTCGGGAAGGACGGCCCGCACCTCTGGTATCGGGCATGGCGGCCAGCTCCAGTCTGTCCGGGGTGCTGGACAAGCAACTCGCCGAACTAAAGGCGCATACAGTTCCGAGCTATTTCGGTCTCCTGATGTGTTTCATCTCGGCAGAGACTTCGCAGACTCCCTCCTCCTCGCAGACTTGGCGAATGTCCCTTCCGCTGCGGAAGGGATGTCCCCAGACTCGGGAGAGACGGCCAACACTTCACGCATGGGGGACAGCTCTCTGTCGCTTGCGAAGGGGGCAGCCTCCAGCAGGCATGGGGAGCTAGATATTTGTTAAAAATATTGCTGAATATTGTAATAAATAATTAGATATATTAAACAACGCCAACTGAAACAGCTGTTGGTTTATATTCGTGAAAAGATGAGTCAATACATAGTTAAACATCGTCAATCTGATGGTACAAAAATGACCAATGTATGAAATATAAAAGATATCTCACTGTTGACATCTTCCGACAGAGTTGGAAGCGAGTGCCATTTTCTTATTGTTAAACAGCTGTCAAAACATGTAGACAGAAATTACTTATAACAATCTAATTTGTCTACGATTGAAAACGGGGATTTAGTATATGGCCTATAGTAAACCTTTTGACATATATCACTCAAGACGATGCATATATTTCTGCGATATATGGTAGATGTGGGCGGTATTCATTACAGCAGACAAGAACCCATTGAAGAAGAAAATCATTTAACATTGAATCCTTTGTGGTCATAATTGATATTCACTGATACATAAGGAATGAGAAAAAATAGGTTTGATTACTAGGTTTGATTGCAATTTGGTTCGGATTGACCTCTGATTTAGCACAGGCTGCCCGGACTAATGGCGTGGTCACAAGTGTAAGACTGGTTGTGACTGCTTTGCTACAGACCACCCGCATGCAGTTATAAGTCATAACATCAGAACATGAGAAGCGAGTAGACACTGCTTCTGCCAGTAGAGGTAGAGTACGTGAAAATTGCAGTATCACTGTAGTTCTAACAAAGACATTGGATGTCACCCGAAGTTTAATCCGGCAAGTCCGGCAGATGTGTCTGAAAGTGCCTAGGGAGTGGGGCGCAATTTGTACAGAAACATGGCTTAAACTCATGTAACACAGGGCTGGCAATCCAGAACAGCTGTAGCTGGCGGTGGAAGCTCGGGGAAGCTTTGGAGATGGAGTTCAGGGAAGGAGGGTAGGTTGTTTTCTACACACCCTACACGGAGGTGGGTGAAATAATAAAGCCAGAAAGTAAATTACGTTTCCAAAAATGGAAGGTTGGCGAAAACATCCAGCTATTGTTGTGGTATAATCATGTCTGATTTGATGTAATTTAAGTAATATCATTCAAAACTGACATTAGCTTCATAATTGTATTGTAAAAATGGGAGAAACGATAGATACCTGCCCGAGATGGCGTAATTAAAATAGGCATAGCAGAATGGGGATAAGGTCGGGAATTTCGTTGTATATATGCGGTAAATGAAAAAGGGAAGTACCAGATCTGACGCCCTTGAAATAATGTCGTACTTACACTAGCATCAGCGCAGAACTGTGATAATTGGAAGAAGGGAACGAAAAAGCCATACGCTAAATCTCAGGAAATTTAATAAATATCATACCAGATGCTAATAGAAACAAAGAAAGTACATGACAGATCTGAGGTAATGTACGTTAGTCCAAATTACACCAGAAGTGACAGAAGCTCGCACAGTTAATTGTAGAATGCCGGAAACGAAGAAATGCTGTGCCAGATCTGACCTAATTTAATTTAAATCATACCAGAAGTGACATAAGCTCGAGCAGTTTATTTCAGAATGCGGAAAACTAAGAAATGCTGTGCCAGATCTGACCTAATTTAATTTAAATCCTACCAGAAGTGACATAATCTCGATCAGTTTATTGTAGAATGCGGGAAACGAAGAAAGTACAGGACAGATCTGACCTAATTTAATTCAGATCATACCAGAAGTGACATAATCTCGAGCAGTTTATAGTAGAAATGCAGGAAACGAAGAAACGCTGTGTCAAATCTGACATAATTTAATTTAAATCATACCAGAAGTGACATAAGCT
This sequence comes from Arenicola marina, assembly GCA_964019135.1. Classification (NCBI taxonomy): domain Eukaryota; kingdom Metazoa; phylum Annelida; class Polychaeta; family Arenicolidae; genus Arenicola; species Arenicola marina. The sequence goes on from OZ025249.1 coordinate 29,087,237, forward strand.
CGAGCAGTTTATTGCAGAAAGCGGGAAACGAAGAAATGCTGTGCCAGATCTGACCTAATTTAATTTAAATCATACCAGAAGTGACATAATTTCGATCAGTTTATTGTAGAATGCGGGAAACGAAGAAAGTACATGACAGATCTGACCTAATTTAATTCAGATCATACCAGAAGTGACATAATCTCGAGCAGTTTATTGTATAAATGCAGGAAGCGAAGAAATGCTGTGCCAGATCTGACCTAATTTAATTTCAATCCTACCAGAAGTGACATAATCTCGATCAGTTTATTGTAGAATGCGGGAAACGAAGAAAGTACATGATAGATCTGACCTAATTTAATTCAGATCATACCAAAAGTGACATAATCTCGAGCAGTTTATCGTATCAATGCAGGAAGCGAAGAAATGCTGTGCCAGATCTGACCTAATTTAATTTAAATCATACCAGAAGTGACATAATCTCGATCAGTTTATTGTAGAATGCGGGAAACGAAGAAAGTACATGACAGATCTGACCTAATTTAATTCAGATCATACCAAAAGTGACATAATCTCGAGCAGTTTATCGTATAAATGCAGGAAGCGAAGAAATGCTGTGCCAGATCTGACCGAATTTAATTCAGATCATACCAGAAGTGACATAAGCTCGAGCAGTTAATTGCAGAAAGCGGGAAACGAAGAAATGCTGTGCCAGATCTGACCGAATTTAATTTAAATCCTACCAGAAGTGACATAATCTCGAGCAGTTTATCGTATAAATGCAGGAAGCGAAGAAATGCTGTGCCAGATCTGACCGAATTTAATTCAGATCATACCAGAAGTGACATAAGCTCGAGCAGTTAATTGCAGAAAGCGGGAAACGAAGAAATGCTGTGCCAGATCTGACCGAATTTAATTTAAATCCTACCAGAAGTGACATAATCTCGAGCAGTTTATCGTATAAATGCAGGAAGCGAAGAAATGCTGTGCCAGATCTGACCGAATTTAATTTAAATCATACCAGAAGTGACATAATCTCGAGCAGTTTATCGTATAAATGCAGGAAGCGAAGAAATGCTGTGCCAGATCTGACCGAGTTTAATTTAAATCATACCAGAAGTGACATAAGCTCGAGCAGTTTATTTCAGGATGCGGGAAACGAAGAAATGCTGTGCCAGATCTGACCTATTTTAATTTAAATCATACCAGAAGTGACATAAGCTCGAGCAGTTAATTTCAAAATGCGAGAACGAAGAAATGCTGTGCCAGATCTGACCTAATTTAGTTTAAATCATACCAGAAGTGACATAATCTCGAGCAGTTTATCGTATAAATGCAGGAAGCGAAGAAATGCTGTGCCAGATCTGACCGAATTTAATTTAAATCATACCAGAAGTGACATAAGCTCGAACAGTTAATTGCAGAAAGCGGGAAACGAAGAAATGCTGTGCCAGATCTGACCTAATTTAATTTAAATCCTACCAGAAGTGACATAATCTCGAGCAGTTTATCGTATAAATGCAGGAAGCGAAGAAATGCTGTGCCAGATCTGACCGAATTTAATTTAAATCATACCAGAAGTGACATAAGCTCGAGCAGGTAATTGCAGAAAGCGGGAAACGAAGAAATGCTGTGCCAGATCTGACCTAATTTAATTTAAATCCTACCAGAAGTGACATAATCTCGAGCAGTTTATCGTATAAATGCAGGAAGCGAAGAAATGCTGTGCCCGATGTGACCGAATTTAATTTAAATCATACCAGAAGTGACATAAGCTCGAGCAGGTAATTGCAGAATGTGGGAAACGAAGAAATGCTGTGCCAGATCTGACCTAATTTAATTTAAATCATACCAGAAGTGACATAAGCTCGAGCAGTTAATTTCAAAATGCGGAGAACGAAGAAATGCTGTGCCAGATCTGACCTAATTTAGTTTAAATCATACCAGAAGTGACATAATCTCGAGCAGTTTATCGTATAAATGCAGGAAGCGAAGAAATGCTGTGCCAGATCTGACCGAATTTAATTTAAATCATACCAGAAGTGACATAAGCTCGAACAGTTAATTGCAGAAAGCGGGAAACGAAGAAATGCTGTGCCAGATCTGACCTAATTTAATTTAAATCCTACCAGAAGTGACATAATCTCGAGCAGTTTATCGTATAAATGCAGGAAGCGAAGAAATGCTGTGCCAGATCTGACCGAATTTAATTTAAATCATACCAGAAGTGACATAAGCTCGAGCAGGTAATTGCAGAATGCGGGAAACGAAGAAATGCTGTGCCAGATCTGACCTAATTTAATTTAAATCATACCAGAAGTGACATAAGCTCGAGCAGTTAATTTCAAAATGCGGAGAACGAAGAAATGCTGTGCCAGATCTGACCTAATTTAGTTTAAATCATACCAGAAGTGACATAATCTCGAGCAGTTTATCGTATAAATGCAGGAAGCGAAGAAATGCTGTGCCAGATCTGACCGAATTTAATTTAAATCATACCAGAAGTGACATAAGCTCGAACAGTTAATTGCAGAAAGCGGGAAACGAAGAAATGCTGTGCCAGATCTGACCTAATTTAATTTAAATCCTACCAGAAGTGACATAATCTCGAGCAGTTTATCGTATAAATGCAGGAAGCGAAGAAATGCTGTGCCAGATCTGACCGAATTTAATTTAAATCATACCAGAAGTGACATAAGCTCGAGCAGTTTATCGTATAAATGCAGGAAGCGAAGAAATGCTGTGCTAGATCTGACCGTGGAGTTTTACAATCTCCCAAATCAGCACATATTTGTACGTGCAACCGTCGACGACACTTTGCAGTTGAGACAGATTTACCAGGTCACATTGTAACCTGTACATCGGATTCGGAGACTTCACGGGCACTGACGGAGCTTTGTTGGCGAAAATTGGTCGATGCTGCTGGACCGAAGGCTCGCCAGACAGCACGCGTTGAATTTCTGCGCGGGATATACCTGTTGAGAATACGTTTAAACTTTATGCATAATCCACCTCTACTACATAAAATGAGTGGTTAAAACGAAAGGATCTCTTCGGTGGTGCTGAAAACGCAAGTAATATGAATCAACTCAGATACTACAGTGCATATTACCAACATAAATGTATAATTAATCCAGGGCGATGAGATATTTTCCCCTTTCCCAATATTCTGTTTCACAAAAGGTGAAGCAGAAAAATGTTTCGGTAATTCCTGTTGCATTTGGCCGCTTTCAAACATGACAAACCCAAAAATGTAATAGTCGTCAGAAACTGTTTTCCCTTTTGGCTCTATAACACTGAAGCTGGTTAGGTTGATCAAACTTACCTTCATAATATTTCTGTATCCTCTTCTCCAATTTTCGAACACCTTTCTCCTTTTGTTTTCTCCACAAATCTTAAGACGATTTCCTTAACGCTGTCCTTCTGTGGCACTATTCTTCCCCCTTTCACAATCCGTTCTTGAGGAACCGTACTGTAGGGTTCACATACAGTTTTGACTTGATATGTATTCCGCCGTATCTTCCTGTAAGCAACTGTTTCTCTTTTACCCCGTTCCTTTACTGGTACATGTTTACCTTTGAGGATTTCGGTGATGAGCTTGTATTCAGTGCGACATAGGGGTACTGATCGTCTCTTTCCACCCTGCAGAGAAAATTTCTTGCAAAATTAAATACACAAATTGTGCACCTTTGGTTGGCTGAAAGAAACAGGACACTCATATATATTCACACAGAAAATTAATGTGTGTTTTAAATACTCATGTAACATGCCACTTTGCAAATTAGGCAACAGGCTGTGCTTACATTATCTGTACACTGACTCCACAAGAACCATCACCTTATCACTATGCTGGGCTCGCGTTAGCATTCGCCAATAGCCATTTGGCGAGAAAATTCGGGATTTGGCGATAAGAACTTCCTGGACACCCGCCAAAATGGCGAATATAAAATAAGTGTTTAACCCCATTTATCAACTGTTCCTCTGGCTATCGAGGCATAGATGTGCCTGGAAAACACATTACATGGTAGATCTACAAATTCATCTCCAATTATGAGATTTAAAACCAATTTATAACCAATATATTTGGCTAATTTTCGCTAATGTTTTTTCACGGAATTAGCCAAATTGGCTATTGAAAAAAATATCCTAGCGCGAGCCCAGCTATGTAAAACCTTCCAGACTTAAATGCTATGGTGAAATTTGCTCGATCATTGTCTTGCAGATTTTCTAAAGTATCTATGTGAAATTTTTTATCACATGGTCTCTAAAGGAAAAATGGTTAAATTAGAGCAGAACAGTTTCTATATAAATTCTTTCAATATAAGTGTCACTCATTCTAAATAGAATTCATTCATGGCTTACACAAATAAACAGGTCACTTCATAATAAAAGTCCAGGTTTTTAGGCAAAATAAGTCCATAATTGCTTTAAATAACCTATCGCTCATCAATATTAGAATCGGATGAGATAGCTTTATCAACTTTATTGCTTAAGTGTTAAGTAAATAGACCGATTTTAATTCACGAAAAATGCACACGCATGAAGAACCTTTACATGAAAGAACTTATATGTGCAGCAGGATATCACATCCTGAACTGATAGCCATTCTTCCCCATTTATCCATAGGCAGGCCCCGGATAAATATCGATATATCAACTACAGTGCACACCAATTAATCACAACTTTTGCTTAATCGCAACAATTTCCAAATTCAGATGCCATTTCTTATGCATACCCATGTAAACTACTTCAATTAATTACAACTTTAGTTAATCGCAAATTCGGTTAATTGCAACTTTGGTTAATCACAAATTATGCCTAATGGCAACATAAATTTAACTGAAAATGTGTGGAAGCTTCGAATGATTGCAACATTCGAGGCTAAACCCAGGTATTGTTAGTAGGCATGTATAGAGACAATGCGCTATCAACTGACATTTTAACACCCTGATGCTTTATACATTATATAGGCCTTCATTTTTGCATTTATTAACTCATCTTTTTTCATTTACATGTTGTTTTGTACGTTAGTAGATGGTGGGTGTGGTAACGTAGGTGGGCCGAAGCGGTCTCACTTTATAGCGAAAAGACGTGTCTTTTCGCGAAAAGACACTAATCTCGCGAAAAGACAGCCCAAATGCCAATTAACCCCGATTTGAAGCTGTTGAACCGGCTGATTCGGGTTGTAATATCTTTACTGCGGGCAGGAATGCAAATATGTATTGTTTAATCGGGCTCATATGCATATTTAACAAATATTTCAACACGGATGCCGTTCAGCGATCGGTACGGCTGCCGCCATGTTGGATAGACACTTGCCTGTTGCCTCACTAGATGGCTAGATGCCTCACAGATGATGTTACATACATGTTTGCGTTATGAGGTCTTTTCGCGAAAAGACGGTTACATCGGCGTAAAAGGGACATGTATCGCTGCTAAAAGACACTTAAAGCATTATTAGCATTGTAGATTTGTACAGTTTATTTACACGCATAACACCACACACATTACGCCTTCTTCTTACTTGTCGTCGTCGTTTTAGCGGAGCGCTTCCGTTTGCGTTGGCATGGCTTCTTGCCGCCAGTGGGTGCCGTGATCACGAGTTGGCCGTCTGTTGAGCGGACACAGCCTTTGAGCAGTCCCGACTTCTACCCCATTGCTATTTACCTTTTACTCCACACCTCTCGACACAGTCATGTAACAAGCCAAGTGATGAGAAGCCTTTGCTGAACTGAACTGCCCTTAGATGTAAACTCGATGTAACAAACTAATTGGTGTTAACTGATTAGCCCTGCACGAAACCGGCGCCCCGAAACCGGGTGTCTTCCGACTTCTACCCCAACTAATTGGTGTCACATAACTGCGGCATGCGTGTCTCCTACCCCAATAATACTAACATTTTATTTCGTGGAAAATGGCACCCCAATTTTGATGAATTAAAAAAAACGTTTCAGGCGATACATGTCCCATTTACGATTAGATTGTCGCCTTATCGTCTTTTCGCGAAAAGACTTCATAACGCAAACATGTATTCGATACTGCACGCCATCTAGTGAGGCAACGGGCAAGTGTCTATCCAACATGGCGGCAGCCGTACCGATCGCTGAACGGCATCCGTGTTGAAATATTTGTTAAATATTCATATGAACCCAATTAAAAAATAATTTTTTTCATTCCTGCCCGCAGTAAAGACATTACAAACCGAATCAGCCGGTTCAACCGCTTCAAATCGGGGTTAATTGGCATTTGGGCTGTCTTTTTGCGAGATTAGTGTCTTTTCGCGAAAAGACACGTTATTTCGCTATAAAGTGAGACCCGGCCGAAGTGTCTGGGCTGAAATGTTCATAGGCCAAAGTGTCTAGGCCACCAATCCATATGCAGTTAGGCTCCAACTTAATGCACCAGATTGCTGAAGCTATCATTCCATCTCCTTTGACAGGCTGCTTAACTGCTTATAATTTAAATTGTAAGCAGCGTGTCAATTACCTTCAACATTCAGGCCACCCATACATGCCATTTACTGATTTAAGCCGTTTGCCCATAGGCCTACTTCCAAAAGAATAAAACCTGGAATAGCTGTGGAATAGTTGTTGAAAACCTGGAATAGTACCAACCACATTTCTGTGGCATTGATGGTGTTATGTACATACATACAATAGATGATCATAATGACTTGCTTGTTTGCTAGCTATAATACAGACTTACAGTACTTGAACGATAATTGAGGTTTTTGCGGAATATAGTAATTTGAAACTCTTTCAGGCAGTGTCTCGCCCTCAGCTGCTGAAGTGAGCAATTTTATGGTTCCGGTGTAAAAACACAACAGGATATAACCTATCAGAATTAGTTTATTTGTCGTAAGGCACTAAAAACTAATATTCTGACAACTAAAGAACACACCACTCACCATGTTGTGTGGCCGATAATATGCTGTTCAAAACTGTTCATTTTGACTTAAGTGCCAAAATCACTGCATCAGGTCAAGTCTGGCATTCGGTCAAACCTGGAGCGCACAAACGTTTAAGTGTTTGGAACCGGCCAGGCTGCGCGGTGTGTGCTTGAAGAATCGAGTGGGTGTAAAATTATTGTTTGTTTGCTTTGGTTCAGGCATTTCTAACTATAACATTTTAATATAGTTGAAGATAAGAGATTTAGCCTATCTCTCCATAAAGCATGTGGTCCTTTCGATGAGACAATTGGAAGCGTTGTATTTTGAGGCAAATCATCGATGTTTAGATTTTTGCGACAAACTGTCCTCGCCTGGTCAGTCCATATAGGGCTATACAGTTCTCGCGATCGGGCCGCGAGATTTCAGTTTTAGGGACAAACAAACACACGTGCTCCAATGTTGAAGCATAGGCCGCTATAAGCCAATTTCTTTCCAGGTTTATTCTAAAGAATATGAGTACCATTTCACTAAACATGGCTATGGAAGGTACACGTTAAAATATTTGGGGACGATGAAGCGCAGAACTTTAGGAATATACAAGGAAAATCCGTCTTCAAAACACTCAAAAGCTAAAAATAGCGTTTTAAATTTAGCCATACACCCGGAGTTCTCCCAACAGCGAGTGACGTCACAGAGTTTCGCGTGCCTCCGCGGTAACAAAAATGGCGAGAGCAAGTGATCGACTTAACCATTCCGTTGTCAAGCAGTGTATGGAGTAACAACACACGGATGCGTGATTAAACCACATAGTAAAGGTAAAATAAGACCAGTTGGATGTTTTCGTATCACTTTGGGATCACGAAAAGACCAAGTTTTCTCATTCTTTGTATGTTTTCTGTTTGAAGCGCTGCGCCAAAGTTGTCACCGGGGAGAATCCGTGTGACGTCATAATGCCTCGTTTTCGTAGGGTATGCAAAAAAAACGTTAGTTTCTTAGCGGTGTTGTCCCGTCGTAACAAATATTCGTCATTGTGATGGCGCAAATGAAAGAAAAATATGTCGTCTATCCGTTTTGTGCAGCTATATTTCTTAAATATTCTTAATCATATCCCTTGGACTTCCGCAATGGACCCACCCCTCGGCGCCTGGCTTGCGTAGGTAGTCTGGTTCCCAGTCTCTCTCTTTGCGTAACATACACGTCACGCCTACGTCACAGATAGTCAGGATTCCAGTGTGCGCAGTGATTCTAAACTCGTTCGAAAAACGTGCTTCGTTTGTTTGTCCCCAAAATGAGTAAACCGAAAGTCTGGGCGAACGAGACTTTATAGCCCTATAAGGAGCGTTGTTACGTAATCATGGATACCGCGCGCAGACATGCGAGTCATGATGATTATTACGTCATACTACAAGGAAAACCAGTATATTAGATCGCCTGACAATGACAGTCATGCATGGGACAACCGCATTCTGCTTTATCAACTGTCTAACCGCTCATATATTATATAAATCTAATAACGAAAATACAGGTACAGCTGAGCAGCGCATAAAAACTAAAACAATATTGTCTCAGTGATAACACTTTTTGTCATTGTTTAATCCTGACTAATGTTGCTGGGCCTACATATGCATATTGTCGCAGGCCTACTTTTTCATAAGGGTATAGTGGACAGGTGTTGCCTAGATTGGTCGGGTGGGGAGCCAGCAAGCAAATTCTATAGACAAATCACCTACCCCCCCCCCCCTACCCCCCTATATGCACTCCGAATGCATTTCGAGGATGTCACGGTCATGAGTAGATGAATGATTGGTGTCTAGACTCACAGCCTCAATGCAGTAACTGAAACCCGCGGTGGTGGGCACCAGATCCAACACTTCAATTCTACAATCAGGCGACTTGTTAGTTTGGTTTGTCCATCAGCAATACATCAACAGCTATGTCGATCGTTGATCAGGATGAAGTCTTATCGACTCACTTGGTATGTATATATACATTTATCATCTCGCACCTCGATACTAAATAGAGACATGAGACACGGGACTTGAAAACGGTAAGCGCGGGACTTAATTACCACTGTACGGTAGACAACTGATAAAAGTTGTACGGCACTATTTCAAAGGCCTTCCCATGCGATATATCAAGCGCAAGACAAAGAAAAGAAGACGCCGGGAACGGGGGGGGGGGTGCTATTATACACATTTGGGGGCGGGTGAGGCTTTCCCGAGGTACCCGGTCTGCATGGAGCGGTGACACACTCCCACACACTCCAGCATGTTGCATGAAATGCTCCCCCCACCACACAATCCAGCCGGGTTCGGTGGTCGGTGGGGGGAAGGGTGAGACTCGACAAACTGGTAGCGTTTAGATCCATGTGCTGTGATTTTTAAACCTGGTGTTTGCATTACTTGGTAGGCAGGAAATTTGGTATACAAACACAATTATTGCCATTAATGCTTATGTCAGGCAAAGTTTCTGGACAGATGTCTCAAACTGTTTTCAACTGGAACTGAGACTGTGGCGGACGGACACCTTGCAGATAAATGGAGCATTCCTTCTTGCTGTTGTTACACGTAAATTGAAGTGACCAGAGAAAACGTACCTCACGGGTTAATTTTTTTAATTGCTACTGTTAGGCTGAGAAAATAAAGCCGTATTTGACATCCTGCAAATTCACTTGACTATGCATTCCACATAATCACATTCTTACCCCTCCGCCCAAAATGAAAGATGTGTGCGGATTGGTTTTACCAGTGTTCGTCGTCTTGCAGGGCAGGAAGTGTTGCCGCTATGGACCTGCATTCTGGTGCCGCAAGTACTTCTGGGAAGGTAAGTGTTTCATAGTCAGCTACAAAAAATCGTCAATCCAAGTATGTGACTAGTCACCGGTGATTGCGATCATCATATCTAACCAATAATGCCATCCATCTACCTGCTTCCGTAAAGTTGCTAACACGGCAATAGTTTGCCTGATAGATTTTGCAATCGTTTTCATCTAAAATATTGTGCGTAGGCTCTTAGTGTACACTTATTGTTTTGTGTACCTGTCACTATCGTCTGGGAATTGTTTGATAAACGTATTGTGCCAATTCTTCTTTATGGAGCTGACAAGTATGGGTTCGCCAAGAGAAGAAAAAGAAAAAAAAAATTTAATTCTGTGCTTGGTGTATCATCAAAATCGTGCGGATTTGACGCCGCGTGGTTCGGTCAAGGTGTCAATGGCACAAGGTATGTTTTTTTCTGAACTTAAAACCATACTATCTGACATAGCCAAGCAAACAAGGTCAGATGATGCTAACGCTTCAAAAAGCAGACGTGGTCAGGAAGCAAACATGGTCAGACGATGGTTATGTTCCGGAGAAATAAATAATTATAAACTGGCGCGGAAATGTTATATTTGTATATATGATGTGGTGGGCCAGTGGCCAGAACAGTAAGAAAGTAAAGACATTTGTACTATTGTAGGCAATATGTAACAAGACATCTCCTTACCTTGTTTGGCCAAATTGGTGCATCTCGTGTGGGAAAGTCTGACTTTCTTGCGTCATCAAAACCACCCAAATGCGTCAATATTTAGTCATAAACGAATATTATGCCAATTTTACGAAAAAATGGCTGTAAACGTGGTCTAAAGATGCATGAGCAAACATGAGAAAACTGCGAGTGCATTTCTTTGAGCTAGGATCAATATCCCGCCGGGTACCCGCACAAGATAAAGACAGGGCCAGGTTGTATATATAACGCCTATTAAAATCGATTAGTCAGAATGGCGCTGCTCTTGGCGCCAGGCATTGTTTTTCGTCCTTGACCTTGAACTTGTAGTGTTTTGATGTAAGTTTGTATTGCGCTTTGAATGACGTATTATATATATAGTCAAGATGACACTAGGTTAAACCGTTATTTTTAAAGCAGCAATTCCACATTTATTAGACTTCGAGTTTAGCTGAGGTGATTCGCATTATTGTACTCCGTGACACCAGAAAACACTAAAGCATAAAGGACATACCAGGCTTTGGTCTCTTCCTGGGCCTATTGCTCTTTGTCACTGGATACCCCTTTCATATATCTTTCTCATATATCTTGACCTTACGGTTCACCAGATCATAACGTAGGTTTCCAGCGTTGGGCGTCTGTTCACTATAACAGTAGTAGGACCTTGACCTGGAGGCTAAGAAAGTCGAACAAAACTTCACGACAGAGGTGGAGTCTCGTGAGGAGGGGTACTGGGTTCCAAACACACTGGCTGGCGGTCATTCACCTCAAGACAAGCCGTGTTTGTATAGGGGTTATATGCCCATTGGTGTTGCAGGTCAGATGCTGCACGAGCGGGCGGTCGAGGCCAAAGACAAGCTGGCGACAGACGCCCCCTGGCATAAGAAGATCATGGTTAATCAGAGACGACTGCTAGGATTCCTCATCCCAGCCCTCTTCTTCCACTTTTTCTGGTGGGGACTGGCCATCAAGCAGAGCTTCTGGGGCCTGTTCGCCACCAAATGGCCCATGTGTGTTACCATGGTGTTTGGTGCCATGATAGCGGGTAAGCTAGCAATTGTTGGACCGATCGTCATGCGTCAGTGATGTTATGAAGCCAGCCTCTACATTATTGTTTTCCTTGAATATGTGTGCCTCGGGCTATTGTGTTATCATAGTGAGCATATAATATGACAAATGGAGAAAGTCACGTACTTTCCATGACAGGCCGCAATGTCGCCAAACTTCATGGGACACGCATTTAAAATGGCAAACTTGAGAAACCCCATGTTCATGTTTGTGTTCCTTGCAAATAAGTCAATACCAGCAATTCCTCGATTTAACTTGCTATGAAATACGCCGAGAAAAGTTTTTTTATTGCGTGGGAAATATGAATGACTAAAACTAGTAAACCTTGGATGGTTAATATCACCTTGATGATTTCCTTCTGCATACCACGAACAATTTAATTGTAAAATATTGTCGTATTTCGATCTGTGTAATCAGTCTCCCTGGCCCTGCAGATACAATGTGTCGTTGTAAGTAAACATGAACATTGATGCCTTCCACAGGGATGACGAGTGAGGGAGGAGGGGCCGTAGCCTTCCCCGTGATGACCTTGGCCTTGAAGATCAATCCATCTATCGCCCGGGATGTCTCCATGATGATTCAGTCCTGTGGAATGTCCGCCGCAGCCTTCACCATTTACTTCATGCACGTCACCATCGAGAGTCGCTCACTCATCTGCTGCTCGCTAGGGGGCGCGGCGGGCATGATCTTCGGCCTCCACGTGGTCGACCCGCGATTGTCTCCTCATGCCAAGAAACTGGGCTTCGTCTCTATCTGGTTCGCGTTCGCCTCCGTCCTTATATTCCTCAACCGCACCCACAAGAGGCCCACCTTCTCCCGGATCCCCTATTTTAGCGCCTGGAAGGCTCTGGTTCTCGTCGCCACGGGCTTCCTAGGCGGTATCTTTACGTCCTTCGCGGGGAGCGGCCTAGACATCAGCAGCTTCAGCATCCTCACCTTGCTCTTCCGGGTCTCTGAGAAGGTGGCCACACCGACGTCCGTGGTCCTGATGGCGGGGAACTCCCTGGTGGGATTCTACTGGCGCGGGGAAATGATGGGAGGCATATCACAGGACGCCTGGGAGTACATGGCGGTCTGTGTGCCCATCGTCGTCTTCGGCGCGCCCATCGGGTCGGTGCTGGGCTCCCACTTCCACCGCCTCGTTCTGGCCTCGCTGGTCATCGCCATTGACGTGGTGGCGCTGGTGTCGGCCTACGCCATCGTCCGGCCGCTCTCCCCAGAGCTGATCGGCGCCTCCGTCGGCCTCATCGTCGGCTTCATTGTCTTCTTCCTCGGGATGACCTTCGCCGGACAGAAGATGCTCGACACGATCCACTTGAACAGACAAGCATCAGATAATGACCTTGAGAGCGACATTAAGAAAGAGGGGACGTTAGCAATGGCAAGACACATGCCATCGTCACAAACCCCAACTCGGGTACTGTTAGTGGAATAATCAATGCGACATTTACACATGACCTTGACTCAGTCTGCACTAAAATATAGTTACAGCTATAATGTTCACATAGCAAAAGCGTTTGTTTGAAATTTATTGTGTAACGAGACCAAAAGGGTAAAAGACCATCGCCAAGCTTCCTTCATTTGTGATGAATTACTATCCGAGAAGTATATACATGTATGCAGTTGGCTACAGCCATTTCTCAGTTGAACGGGGCCCTTCACATATGCTAGCCAAAATAGATAATCTTTTATATGGCAAAGCTGGAATTAATCCTTAATTTATGCAACAAAATTAAATTTTTTTTTTTTAACTGGAGACTTGTGTTGCTAAAAATTTAGAATTTGTATAACTGATGTGTCTATGGTCAGCTTACTGATAGCTTTAATTCTGCATACATCTTTAATTGTAACATCTTCTGTTAATTTTACTCATTTAAATTACAAATTGTTTGGGTACTTTTGAGATAAGCACACACGGAAATAACTATTATTTGAAAATTGTGGCAGCTTTATGTATACATATATATACGGATATTTTCCTCAAGAATCTGCCCTATAAACATGCTCGAACGTTGCCCAAAAAATGATGAATAAAATCCAAGTTTCTGTTTGTCTCTTATTTGTGCTAGATTTGCTTCTATCATATTAGTTTGGGTTGACACCACATGGTTTAAAATAAAACCGTGCAGTTATCAAATGTCACTTTCTTTTGAGGTTGTTCAATTAAATTTGATTAAATTACACCTTTCATATCTAGATTGGTCCTGATGTCTATACATGCGACATATAATAAAGAAACAAGAGAACAACAAACTAAAGGGCTGTACAGTCACTACGAGATCTTAGCGAGACCCCACGACACAGGGATAATTATACTCTATGGCAATAGGGCTGTACAGTTCTCGCGGGTTCCGTTTCCGGTTAAGGTCTTTTGGGGACCAACAAAAAAACACGTGCTCTTAGAACGAGTGCGCATCACGCTGGTGCCTTGCTGCAACTGCGTGACGCGCACTCCTTGTAGTCAACGTTTTAGTGTTGGGAACCGGCCAGCTGCGCGGTTTGTGCCTAAAGAATCGAGTGGGTGTGAAACTATATTTTGTTTGCTTTGGTCCATGCATTGTTAACTATAAAATCATAATATAGTTAAAGACAAGACATTTATCTCTCCATAAGGCATGTGGTCCGTTCGATGAGACTGTTGGAAGCGTTGTATTTTGAGCCAAATCATCGATGTTTACAGTTCTACGACAAAAGGAGCACCATTGTCCTCACCCGCTCAGTCCATATAGGGAGCGTTGTTACGTAACCATACATACCGCGCGCAGACACGCGCGTCATGATGATTATTACGTCATACGACATGGAAAACCCCGCGCAGCACATCATATCGCCTGACGCTGACAGTCACTCACGAGACAACCGCATTCTGGTTTATCAACTGCCTAACCGCTCATACATTACATAAATTTACTCGGATGGTTATAATTCGGATATGCACAGAACTTCACTGGTTAGTTGTGCTTCCAAGGACAGCTTTAGCCGATCTTGTGTGTGAGGCGAGTGAAGGCAAACAACCGGAAGGTAGGCAGCACCTACAGGCCGTTGATGCTAGGCATTGACGCAGAGCATAGATATCCCCGTCTCGTGGGGTCTCGATAAGATCCCGAAGTGACTGTACAGCCCTATGCCTAGCATCAACGGCCTGTACGTGCTGCCTACCTTCCGGTTGTTTACCTTCACTTGCTTCACACACACGATCGGCCAAAGCTGTCCTTGACTACGATGAGTGCGCGTCACACAGTTGCAGCAAGGCACTAGCGTGATGCGCACTCGTTCTAAGAGCACGTGTTTCTTTGCTGGTCCCCAAAAGACCTAAACTGGAAATAGAACCCGCGAGAACTGTACAGCTCTATTAAGACTATTGATAACAATTAAGGCATAAGGAATCCTGTAATATTATACAATTGTTTGTTTTTTGGCTGGTTTATATTTTGAGAGATATTTACTTAACTAGCATAAACATAAAGAATACTAATAAAGGGATCTCATCAATATATGTATTTGTTAGGTCAATTTCATCTCTTAATTCTTCTGCATTGAATACAATTATGACAAGGGCATAAACGTGTGTCATATAATAACTTTTTCAAACCTCTCAGTTTTTATATAGTGTGTTAGTTTGTGTTCAGTTTATAGAAAAGATCAGTTTGACTTTTTAAAATGAAGTAGGACATTATGGTTTTATAGGATACAATAATCATCAACTTTTTTTTCTACATTAAGTCCACGCTTGGTGACAAAGATCGTCCGATGTTGGCCAGCCAGAGCAAATAAAACCGATGCTTGCCACCACTGGCCCGATGCCGTCCTCCACCATGGATCGTCACATGCCCTAGCTTGAACCCACCCGCATTTTGTCAGTACATATAGTGATGTTACATAAATTAATTGTTGTTCAAAGGTTACATCAGATATGTACTGCAACATAGACGGTCAGTCTGTGAAAAATATGACGAAAACACATGTTTGCACGCGCTGTATATGTAGCGAGCCGAGGGGTGTCTATCGCAGTATCCCCGGGCTGCCAACAAAACGGTAGTGCGCAGATGGTATATATATTGCAATATACCACCGCGACCACCATTTGGTGTAACGTGCCTAGGGAGTGTTGTGTGTGCGCAGATACTAGGGCTTGGTGTTGGTTGTGGCTTAAATTATTCGGTTCATGCAGCATTGTCACCCTTTCGGTTCTCTCTGGCGGTTCTTCACATTCAAACAAGTTCGATATTGTAGCCAGCGAACATACGAGATAAATGAAATGCAGATACACCGCTGCAATAACTGCACATTTCATGCATAAAAAAAAAAATTCCTGATATCTAAACCTGATAATACACCATGTCAGCTCAAAGGTCTATCGTACATATGCTATCTCGAAACATGTGATTAATGCGTGTCACGGCAGCGGCTACCTGGGCATGCACAAAGCAAGCACTAACTATCCCCACTTTACCAACAAAAGCAACATTCCCGTAGCAAAACTTTTAATAGAGCTCCATAGAATTTCTATAGACCAATCTATAGAAATACGATTTTCTATAGAACGTTTGTACATAATTCTATAGAACAATTATTTTCTATATATTTCAGATATTACTATAGAAAACTTTATTTCTATAATAGAGCCATTTTTTTTCCTCTCGTAGCCGGTTATGATCAGATACGTTTGCAGGTTTGTATAAGTACTCTTTATAGTCCGGGCAGCCTGTGTTGAATCAGGGGTCAACCCGAAACGATTTGCAATAGTAATCAAACCTATTTGTTCTCATTCCTTATGTATTTGTGAATATCATTTTCAAAATCTACTAACTCTATTCATTGGAACTTTTACGCGGGTAGTTTACTCTACCCCGTAACACCAGAATGGATTACGTATTTGTCCGAACAAGAAGTGGCAGAGAAGCGTTATTGAAACCCCAACTACGAATTTAGACCTGCGTACCATTCGCCTACTATATTTAATGGAGTGTTATTTCGTATACTAAATACAACAAACGAAAATATAATCTTTAATATTAAAGTTGCTACATGTTTTTGTAACGAGTGACCTGTCTCCCAGTTTTCCGACTGTCGACAGACACCGTTTTTTAAACAAATATTAAGTAACTTTTCAATAAATTGTCCGATTTCCACAATTTAATCGACTATATATGTGTCTTATATTTGGGTAGATTTACCGCCATACCGGTCTAGATAAGCATGGTAATTTTTTGTTTGTTAAAAAGCTATAATTAAGGGGGGATGGGGGGGGGGGGTGCCTAGATCGATCATCATTTGCAGTTTCACCCGTCACCAATACCGGTTTGATTCATCTCTATCTACAACGTTTAACTTTTAATAAGTGAAACATCTAGGCAAATCAAGGGTGCACCACCCCCAACATGATGTGTCTCCCTCCCCTAACTTGGGCTACCACCCCAACTTGGGGTTTCTCCCTTCCCCTAACTGGGGAGTCTCCTCACCCCTAACTTGGGGTATCTACCTTCCCGTAACTTTGGGTATCACTCAAGCTTTGAGTGTCGCCCCTCCCCGAACTTGTGGTGTTCCCCAGCTTCTAATTTATGGTGTGTACCCTCTTCTAACTCTGGTTGTCTCCCCTGCTCTAACTTAGGGTGTCTACCCTACCCTTACTTGAGGATACCACCCTAACTTTGGGTACCACCCCAAATTAGGTTGGTCCAACTTGGGGTGTCTCCCCTCCTATAACTTGAGGCCTCTCCCCTCCCCAAACTTGAGGCCTCTCCCCTCCTCAAACTTTTGGTATCTCCCCTTCCCAAACTTGAGGAACCACACCAACCTAGGGAGTCTTCCCTCATCTAATTCGGGGTGCCCCCCCCCCCCAAAACTTGAGGCCTTTCCCCTCTCCAAACCTGGGGTAGAATACGACCCCAACCTGGGGCGTCTCCCCTCCCTTAACTTGGGGTATCTCCCCTCCCCAAACTTGAAGCACCGCCCCTACTTGGGGTGTCTCGCGACCCCTATATTGGGGTATTTGCCCTCTCCTAACTTGGAGTACCGCCCCAATTTGGGTTGCCTCCCCTTTCCTAATTTGTGGTGCCTCCCCTCCCCTAATATTGGAGTGTCTTCCCTTCCCTAATTTGTGGTGCCTCTCCTCCCCTAATATTGGAGTGTCTCCCCTTCCCTAAGCTGGAGTGTCTCCCCTCCCCGAACTTGGGGTACTACCCGAACTTGGGGTTTTTCCCCCTCCCTTAACTTCAGTTATCTCCCCTCCCCTAACTTGAGGTGTCTCCCCCATTCTGGGGCACCACCCCAACTTGGGGTGTGTTTCCTCCCCTAACCTAGGGTGTCTCCCCTCTCCTAACTTGGGAGAACTTGAGAGAACTTGGCTTGTGCACCACCCCTTCCGAACGTGTCGGCCTACGACCCCCCCTAACAGATCTCCAGTAGTAGGGGCGGATCCAGGAATTTGAAAACGGGGGTTGGGTGTTCATGGGACACAACCCCTAACTTAGGGGGTGTCCCCTCCCCTAAATTGGGGCGTCTCCCCTCCCCTATCTTGGGGTACCATCCGAAAATTAAATCTCTCCCTACCCCCTAAGTTAGGCTACCACCCCAACTTTAAGTGTCTTTCCTCCCCTAATTCGAGGTGTCTAACCTTCCATGACTTGGGGTGTCTCCCCTTTCCTGGCTTGGTGTAGAGCCCCAATTTGAAGGGTCTCCGCTCCCGTATCTTAGGGCATCCCCCGAATGTTGAATGTCTTCCCTCCCCTAACTTGGGGTACCGCTCCGACTTCGGGTGTATTCCCTCCAATAACACCAGGATTACCATCCAAACTTGGAGTGTCTGCCCTTCTCTAGCTTGGAGTGTGTCCCCTCTACTTACTCCCTACCCCCCCCCTTCCCCCTTGAAATTTCACATTTGACGGAGATGATATATAGATTGTTGGTCGAGGGGGAAGAAAGATTGTCATTTCTTAAGGCCCCCCCCCTCCACCCCTCCCCCTCCCACATAAGGATTTTATTCATGTGATCAGGATAAAACGCGTCAATAATCGATTGAATGGTGAATATCGGACCATGCATCGAAAAGTCTGTCAAACCGGAGGCCCATCCGGCTCGCCATGCAAATACACTGCGTCGATCGACAGCCGGAAAGCATGAAAAGAGGTTCCTACTTTAAACTGTCCTAAAAACTTTAATATACAAGATATTTTATCTATGTTTGTTGCATTTTGTAGATTAAATAACTCTCCATCATACACACTGAAAATATGGGTATGCAAGTCACAATTCGTAGTGCGGTTCTCAGCTGCCTCGCCTCCCTATCATTTCGTTTATGAGAAAATACATTGCTTCTTGTGGGGTTAGTAAGGTAAAGTAATTAAGCCACCCTTTAAAAATATGTTCCAATAAATTGATTTTGGTACATTTGGAAACTAGATACATATGGAATAAGAAGCTAGATACATATGGAATAAGAAAAAAACATGTTTGATTACTATTGCAATTTGTTTTAGGGTATATCCCTAGGTTGCGCGGACTATTATGTGAAAGGATACATGAATTTCACTAAAAACAATTCTAAACGTTTCTATCGATTTTTCTACGGAAATTCCAAACGTTTTCCTATTAGAGTTTTCATAGAATTTCCATACAGTTTTCATAGAATTTCCATACAGTTTTCATAGAATTTCATAGAGTTGCCATAGTCTCCATCGAGTTTGAATAGTTTCCATACCGGCCTTACAACTGACGGCAGGCACAGCAACGAGCTCTGGATTTAACACACGTATACTACGTTCTCTGCGACAAGCGAACGAGTGGTTTGACGAATTCTGGAATATATTGTGTAAGAAGATTCCTGCAAGCGATATATGAAGGGATACCGACGACACGGCACTATATAAGGTGATATATATTCCAAGATTTAAAACTTCGCATTTAAGGAACGTTGGAAGCCTTGCCGGCATATTGACTTTCGCACCGGTTGCCTGTTCGAAGTGAGAGTAGCGGCGGAGTAGTCCGGGCAACCTAGGGATATACCCAAAACAAATTACAATAGTAATCAAACCTGTTTTTTTTCATTCCTTAGGTATCTAGGAGTGGCATATCCAAAATCTAACAAAATCTATTTATGGGAACCTATTTTTAAGGGGATGGCTTAGTTCGTCTGTTTACCCCATAAAAAGCAACGTATTTTTACATAAACGAAAAGGCCCGTAGGGGGGGGGGGGCACTATATTTTGTTAGGTATGTGATATCTCGGCCCAGGCCCGGTGGATGAAAGACACCAAGCGCCTCGGGCCAAATGGGAAGTTCCCTTTGGCCTAACGCGTAAGGTGTTCGCTCGGGATGCGAAGGGTCGCCGGTTCGAAACCCGCCGGGCGGGTAGAACTTTCGGCGTCCATTCGGGCCTGGGACCAGAAATACTACATTTGGTGCCGATGGAGACGAACCTGGGTTGTCGGAACCACCCGGAGCCACAGGATATGGCCAGCGTCCGGTTTGACGGCGTGGCGCATGGTGGCGGTCGCTGCGAGGTCGCAGTCGATTGGGGAAAGGGTGGAGTGTGATATCTCGGCCCAGGCCCGGTGGATGAAAGACACCAAGCGCCTCGGGCCAAATGGGAAGTTCCCTTTGGCCTAACGCGTAAGGTGTTCGCTCGGGATGCGAAGGGTCGCCGGTTCGAAACCCGCCGGGCGGGTAGAACTTTCGGCGTCCATTCGGGCCTGGGACCAGAAATACTACATTTGGTGCCGATGGAGACGAACCTGGGTTGTCGGAACCACCCGGAGCCACAGGATATGGCCAGCGTCCGGTTTGACGGCGTGGCGCATGGTGGCGGTCGCTGCGAGGTCGCAGTCGATTGGGGAAAGGGTGGAGTGTGATATCTCGGCCCAGGCCCGGTGGATGAAAGACACCAAGCGCCTCGGGCCAAATGGGAAGTTCCCTTTGGCCTAACGCGTAAGGTGTTCGCTCGGGATGCGAAAGGTCCCCGGTTCGAAACCCGCCTCTGCGGGTAGAACTTTCGCAGTCCATTCGGGCCTGGGGCCAGAAATACTACAGGTATATACATATGTGCCGCCTAATGACCCCTTTTTTTCTCGCGGTCCTCGGAGAAGAAAACACCATTCTGACACTGAAGTTTTATGAAGATTGTAGCTCTTGACTATATATTCCAGTTGAGATCGAAAGGGATTAAATGAAATTTCAGCTCTTGACTATATATTCCAGTGAATATCGAAAGTGTTTAATTAACTAACCTCCTTATACATTGCCATGACTGTCAGTGTCTATTTTGGGCGAAAAATGTAGGACAGCGAGGCAGTTGAGACCCGCACTACGAATTGTGACCTACAACCCATATTTCCAGTGTGAACGAAAGATAGACAGGGGGTGGGGGGGGGGCGGTTGGCTAAGACACCCCGCCTGTCGGGGGCCGGGTAACATCCCAAATTCGGATGGTACCCCATGATAGGGGAGGGGAGACACCAGTTAGGGGAGGGGAGACGCCCAAAATTAGGGGAGGGGAGACGCCCCAAATTCGCGCAGGGGAGACACCCCAAATTAGGAGGTGCCCCAAGTGCACCCCCCACTCGCGTTTTCATATTCCTACATCCGCCCCTACTACTGTAGAGATATTTGTTAGGGGGGTCGTAGGCCGACACAGGGGTGGTGCACAGGGATGGTGCACAAGCCAAGTTCGGGCGCTACCCAACGTTAGGAGAGAGGACACCGTAGGTTAGCGAAGGGGACACACCCCAAGTTGGTGTGGTACACCCTGTTTGAGGAGGAGAGATATTAAAAATTCGGTGCTGCCCCAAAATAGGGGAGGGGAGACACCACAAAGTTGGAGAAGGGAGAGACCCCAAGTTAGGTGTTGTACCCCAAGTTTGGGAAGGGGAGAGACCCCAAGCTGGTGTGACCCCCATTTGGGGTCATACCCGAAGTTAGGAGAAGGGAGACACCATAAGTTAAGGGAGGGGAGACACTCTAAGGTCAGGTGATACCTCAAGTTTGGGGAGGGGAGACACCTTAAGGTCAGGTGATACTCCAAGTGAGGGGAGGGGAGACACCCTAAGGTCAGGTGATACCCCAAGTTAGGAGTGGGGAGACACCTTAAGATCAGGTGATACTCCAAGTTAGGTAAAGGGATACACCCTAAGGTCAGGCGATACCCCAAGTTAGGGGAGGGGAGGGACCTTAAGGTCAGGTGATACCTCAAGTTAGGAGTGGGAAGACACCCTAAGGTCCGGGGACACCCAAGTTAGGGGAGGGGAGACACCCTAAAATCAGGTGATACCCCAAGTTAGGGGTGGGGAGACACCCTAAGGTCAGGGGATACCCCAAGTTAGGGGAGGGGAGACACCCTAAGGTCAGGTAATACCCCAAGTTAGGGGATGGGAGACACCCTAAGGTCAGGTGATACCCCAAGTTAGGGGAGGGGAGACACCCTAAAATCAGGTGATACCCCAAGTTAGGGGTGGGGAGACACCCTAAGGTCAGGGGATACCCCAAGTTAGGGGAGGGGAGACACCCTAAGGTCAGGTGATACCCCAAGTGAGGGGAGGGGAGACACCCTAAGGTCAGGTGATACCCCAAGTTAGGAGTGGGGAGACACCTTAAGATCAGGTGATACTCCAAGTTAGGTAAAGGGATACACCCTAAGGTCAGGTGATACCCCAAGTTAGGGGAGGGGAGGGACCTTAAGGTCAGGTGATACCTCAAGTTAGGAGTGGGAAGACACCCTAAGGTCCGGGGACACCCAAGTTAGGGGAGGGGAGACACCCTAAAATCAGGTGATACCCCAAGTTAGGGGTGGGGAGACACCCTAAGGTCAGGGGATACCCCAAGTTAGGGGAGGGGAGACACCCTAAGGTCAGGTAATACCCCAAGTTAGGGGATGGGAGACACCCTAAGGTCAGGTAATACCCCAAGTTAGGGGTGGGGAGACACCCTAAAGTCAGGGGATACCCAAGTTAGGGGAGGGGAGACATCCTAAAATCAAGTGATACCCCAAGTTAGGGGAGGGGAGACACCCTAAGTTAGGGGAGGGGAGACACCCAAAGTTAGGGGAAAACCCCAAATTAGGGAAGGGGCGACACCCAACGTTGTGGTGAAACTCTAAGTTACCGGAGGGTAGGCACCTAAAGTTAGGGATGGGGAGGCACCATAAGGTAAGGGAGGGGACACAATCCAGTTGTTAGGGGAGGGGATAAACCCAAGTTGGGGTTGTACCCCAAGTTCAGAGAGGGAGACACACCATGTTGGGGGTGGGGCACCATTCATTTGCATAGAACGTCTCAATTATTAAACAGTGAAACGTTGCAGATTGAGATAAATCAAACCGGTATTTGTGACGGTGGAAATACAAATGATGATTGCTAGCCCCTCTCCCCCTCAATAATATATATTTTATAACGTTCTATTATGCCTATCTAGACCGGCATAGAGGTAGATCTGCGCAAAGATAAGACGCGTGTATAGTCGATTAAATTGTGGAAATCGGACAATTTATGGATAAGTTACAGTCTGTCATACTTGAGACCCATCCGGCACACTGTACAAATACACGGTATCGACAGCCGGAAAACCGGGAGAGGAGTCCCTTATTAAACAATATGTAGAAACTTAAATATTAAATATATGTTATATGTGTTTGTTGTATTTGATAGATTAAATAACACATCATTACATATAGTAGGCGAAGGGTACGCAGGTCATAATTCGTAGTAGGTGTCTCAGTTATAACGCTTCTCTTCCACTTAGTGTTAGGACAAACCCGTATTCTATTCTAGTGTTACGGGGGTATGGTAAACTACCCCCGTAAAAAAATATGTTCCAATAATTCGATTTCGGTAGATTTTGAAAATGATATTCACAGATACACAAGGAATGAGAAAAAACAGGTTTGATTACTATTGCAAATTGTTTCGGGCTGACCCCTCATTCAGCACAGGCTGCCCGGACTAGAGCCAATCCTTTGAACAATAACATTAGCAGCATGAGATGTGAAGCTCTGCCCAACGGCCGTGCCCGTTCAGCCGAGACCGAGCTGATGTTGGACTCACCCAGGGCGACCTTGAACTCTGTACCATGCACTGCCGCGACGTGCGCTTTCTTTGGAAACTCTATGGAAATTCTATGAAATCTTGGTGGTTTAGGCCACTTTTGTGCACATGAAGGCTAAATCGGGTCATGGAACCTTCGGGACGATGATGGATGAAGGAAAGAAACATGCCCCAGATTATGTGCCCGAGCCCGGATTTGAACCCAGGACCTATTGATCTGCGGTCGAGTACGCTAATCACTACAATAGGGAGGCCCCCGGAAGCTCTATGAAAACTCGATGGAAATTCTATGAAAACTCTATGAAAATTCTATGAAGACTGTGGAAATTCTATGGAAATTCTATGAAAACTCTGGAAATTCTATGGAAATTCTATGAAGACTCTATGGAAATTCTATGAAGACTCTATGGAAATTTTATGAAGACTTTGGAAATTCTATAGAAATTCTATAGACTTTGGAAATTCTATGGAAATTCTATGAAGACTGTGGAAATTCTATGAAGACTATGAAAATTCTATGGAAATTCTATGAAAACTCTATAGAATTCTATGAAAACTCTATGGAAATTCTATGAAAACTTTATGGTCTATGAAGACTATGGAAATTCTATGGAAATTCTATGAAAACTCTGTGGAAATTCTATGAAAATTCTATGAAGACTATGGAAATTCTATGAAGATTCCATGGAAATACTATGGAAATTCTATGGAAATTCTATAAAAACTCTATGGAAATTCTATGAAACCTCTATGGAAATTCTACGGAAATTCTATGAAGACTCCATGGAAATTCTATGAAGACTCTATGGAAATTCTATAAAGACTTTATGGAAATTCTATGGAAATGCTATGAAGACTCTATGGAAATTCTATGAAGACTATGGAAATTCTATGAAGACTATGAAAACTCCATGGAAATTCTATGAAAACTATATGGAAATTCTATGGAAATTCTATGAAGACTACGGAAATTCTATGAAGACTATGGAAATTCTATAAAGACTACGGAAATTCTATGAAGACTATGGAAAGTCTATGAAGACTATGGAAATTCTATAAAGACTCTATGGAAATTCTATGGAAATGCTATGAAGACTCTATGGAAATTCTATGAAGACTATGTAAATTCTATGAAGACTATGAAAACTCCATGGAAATTCTATGAAAATGATATGGAAATTCTATGGAAATTCTATGAAAATTCTATGGAAACTCTAAAGGAAAACGTTTATAATTTGAAAAGAAAAATCGATAGAAACCTTTAGATTTTTTTTTTATAGAATTTCTATATGATATTTTCGTACGGGTTACCCTAAAGAATACGCATCATAGTCCCAAGGGGCTACCGCGCACTAAAACATAGGCCGATGTGATGCACTCCAAGGTTCAGAGGCTACCTCGCAAGGTACCTCACAGTGAATCATATGACAAGGTTTCAAATAAATGGCTCAATATAGGGATGTGAAGCAAATCTACTCGGTATATCTCGGCATAGAAAAAAACGAGCTCTAATGACTGATGTTAAACAGTAAAAGATCGTAAGTGGTTGTACATTCGTGCCTTCTGTCTACGTCCCATACGTTCTCTCCCCCCGCGAAAGACTAGTTCGATCCAGTCAGTAAACTGCCCGCGTGGCACGGTATGTATGTTCAGTGTCCGGGGGCCTTTCCCACAAGGGTGATATGCCAGGTGTTACCGCTGATGATTGCGCCTTGTAATGGCCACGGTGTTCTGTGAGTTATACAGTATTAGGTTAATTGCAGTGTCTGCGCTGCTGCTTTAACCGGCTGTGTTTATACCAGTCACAATGTTTTGTTATTTTGTATGCAGATATAATGTTGTAACTAATTAGGAAGCCGTCACTCTTCAAATACAGGTTAATTGCGCTACCCGGGTGTGTTTCTGGTGAAAAGCTGAGTGAAATGGACACCCATGACAAAACTGTTTGTTGTTTAAAGGTTCATTTATATGTTTCTGTTCATTTGTTTATTTGCCTGTTTGCGGAGATTCACAATGTTATTGCAGTGATTTTCTATGTCGATTGTGGGTAACGAGAATGTTGGTGACATCTTAACAAATTTTGGGGGTGTAAATATTAATTCACTTATTGATACATTAAAAGTTAATTGTAATGGCAAATCTGACATTGATTGTTCGGAAGAAATTATTATTGAACACTCACCTTACTGTGATTTGGATGGGTTTATTAAGGTCATGGAGAGTAAGCGACATGAGTTCACCATGCTTAGTTTAAATATTGCCTCCATTCGTTCTAAAATTGATCAATTGAAAGTGTTTTTAGAGGTTCTACGTGATCGCAATGTTGTGTTATGTGCAGTCTGTTTACAAGAAACCTGGTTATCAGATGATGCTGATACTGGCATTTTCGAACTCGATGACTATGTATTGATATCGCAGGGTAAATCCTGTAGCACGCGTGGAGATCTGCTTATATAGCTCAATAAGTCATATGCATTTAATTTTATAGAAACCCCGATTAAGTCGAATATATGGGAAGGGCAATTCATTGAAGTATATGGACGTAATACTGACAAGAAAATGCTTCTAGGAAATATATATCGACCTCCATGCGACATCAATGAAAACTATGCAACCTTTTCAGAAGAATTGTCTGAGGTTCTCTTTTCATTTGAGAGAAGCAAACCTAATTGGGAATGTATTTTAGCAGGTGACTTCAACATTGACCTCCTAATGATTAATGAAAAACCGGCCATTAGCGATTATTTTGATTGCATCATGTCTTGCAGTTTCTTCCCAAAATCACACTACCGACCCGATTGTCACGTAATAGGGGTACACTGATCGATAATTTTTTATGTAAATTAACACCCAGTTCGTTGAATACAACGGCGGGAATTTTATTGAAGGCCATTTCAGACCACCTCCCTTATTTCTTATGTTTAGACATAGATATACGACGCTCAAATAAAACGCCCATTTATATTAATATAAAAACCAATGATCCACAGTCAATGCTACAATTTAAACAGCACATTGCAAACGCAAATATTCTAGGTAGACTGAACAGTGACCTTAGCGCCGGCCCTAATATCAATTATGAGATAATGGACGATGTACTAGCAAAGGCCAGGGCTACTTTTTTACCGGACAAAACAGTTAAATTTAACAAGAGGAAACATAAAAAGGCAAACTGGATCACTAATGGTATAATAAGGTCCATAGCGTTTAAAGATAAACTTTACAAGAGACTTAAAATGACAGCGCCAACGTCCTGTCAATACGATACTCTGAAAACCAATCTTAGAACGTATGATACCATATTAAAAAATAACATTCGCTTGGCCAAAAGATCGTATTATTACCATGCTTTCGAAAAATGTAAGGGAGACATCAAGGCAACATGGAAAGCAATAAGATCCGTCATTAATAGATCAAACCGAAAGGACAAATTCCCCGAGCTCTTTAATATTAATGGCAAGCCATCATCTGACCGTTCGGCTGTAGTAAATGGACTTAATGAGTTTTTTAGCACCATTGGTACTAAACTTGCTAGTAAAATCAAACCGGACCCAAACCAAAGTTATACTAACTATTTAGGTGATCCATGTGAAAACAAAATGGTGTTTAATTTAATCGATCATAACGTCACTAATAAAATAATTAATGAGCTGAAACCTAAGGCTAGTTCTGGACATGATGACATGTCAATGAAAATGCTGAAACTATTAAAAGTAGATTTAAGTAAGGCAATTACTCACATCATTAATCAATCAATTTGTACTGGTATGTTTCCAGATAAATTGAAACTTGCAAAAGTAGTACCAGTTTTTAAAAAGGGGGAAAAATCTAATATTGACAATTATAGGCCAATTTCAATTTTACCAGCCATATCAAAGGTTTTTGAAAAAGTAATTTATAACCAGATGTATGACCACTTTGACCACGAAACCCTGTTTAACAGTGGTCAGTATGGTTTCCGGAAAAAACATTCAACCCAATTGGCTGCTCTGGAATTAATCGATAAAACCATACATAAACTAGACGAAGGGGAGATACCGATAAACATCTATCTTGATTTATCAAAAGCCTTTGACACCATTAATCACGATATACTATTAGCTAAACTGAAGCACTATGGGGTTTCTGGGCTTGCGCTCAAACTGCTACAAAATTATCTTCAGGATCGCAAACAGTATGTAAGCATAGATAACGTTCAATCAAAAGAAGTTCTGATCTCCCGAGGAGTACCACAGGGATCAATACTTGGCCCTCTTTTGTTTATAATATATATAAACGATATATCTAGAGCGAGTGCAATATTTAGTGCAATTATTTACGCTGACGATACAACCCTTTCTAGCACAATTAGTACATTAGCGCCAAAAGGTAATGTGAGTAGTGAAGTATTAAACCATGAACTTTCTCTAGTAAGCAATTGGCTTAAACTTAACCAACTATCTCTTAACGTTACAAAAACCAAATTTATGTTATTTTATATGCCACAAAAGCGGGTAACGATACCAGAACTTTATATTGAAAATATCAAGCTAGAATGCGTTGACGACTTTGATTTTCTCGGATTGACCCTACATAAACATCTGAAATGGTCCAGTCACGGTGATAAAATTGCTTTCAAAATATCTAAGGTAGTTGGATCTAAAATATACCCTTCCTCAACATATTCTGCTAACCATTTATAACTCGCTCATTTTATCTCACTTGCATTACTGTATATTAGCCTGGGGCCACCAAAGTGATCGATTGAAAAATATTCAGAAAAGAGCCATCCGTATCATAACAAAGAGTCATTATATTGCGCACACTGAACCCTTATTTAAGCGATTGAATCTCTTTAAAATAGACGACATTCATGAGTTACAGGCTTTGAAGTTTTATTACAGGCTGCTGCATAATGATCTCCCTGTATATTTTATTACCTCTTTCCATTTTCCCCGTATATTGGACCGACATGAGCATAACACCAGACGTAAGCAAAATATAATTATACCCAGAACCAAGCACAAATTTGCCGAAAACTGCATCCGCTATTACTTAACCCATTTAATAAACCAAACTCCAAAAGAGACCTTAACGAAGATATTTACGCATTCAATAGCGGGATACTCAACCTATATTAAAAAACGACTTCTTGATAGGTACTGTTTTGACTGTTTAAAAGTCCATTTTTATGTCTGCCAAAAAGAATTACGTTTTATCTAGTCCCCCAAAAAATTATTCTTATTTCATATTTGTACTATCGAACTATAACGGTGTATTTCGGTAATTGTTAACTTGTTAACTTGTTAATTTGTCTTTATAGAGTCTTGTCCTCCGCTTTTTTTTTTCTGTGTGTGTTTTGTTGTTTTTTTATGTGTGTTTTTTTTTGCGTTGAGGTGGCCACCATGCCAGCGACTCATGCCAGGGTTTTTTTTTTTTTTTTTTTTTTTCCTGTTGTATGCTATGTTGTATTGTATTGATTCCTGGTCGAAATAAATGATGATGATTGTATTAAATGGGTACCTCACACTGACCAATAGGGCCAGGATTACCTCACTAACCAATAGCCTGAATAAGGCTACCTCACAGAGTCACACTGAAAATAGGCACCCATAAACACAGCTCAGGGATCACACCCACAAGCAGGCACATGGCTAGTGTGATCCCTGGAGTCTGCAGCAGCCTCCCTCTCCGGGCCCCAGACGCACCCCTATTTGTACTGGGTCAGGCCGAAGCGTCTGGGAATTGTATAGCACGGCACTGGCCGGTGGCTGGGATCAGTGGGGATGTAGTCCCTGTAGTAGGCCTATCTTGTTTGCGTCTGGGATGGGCGGAGGAGGGTATTGGCTGGAGATGGTGAGACACATTCGTATATGTGTGACCTTTAATGTTGACCTGGAAGATCAACTTCAATGTTACAATCGAATAGGCCGATCCACTCCCTTTATTCCCGTGGGAGGAGTGTGTGGGGTTTTTTTTCATATAGCTTATACTTAGTGCCAAGGTTCTTATGCCTTAAGAGAGTATTCAACAAAAGTGAATAGAAAAACTCAACTACACAAAACAGCAATACACGGATAAGAAATCTGCACTACATAGCTACGAAACAAAAAGACCAACATATTAAGTTAATACAATGTTATATAATAAGGTAGGACTAGTTTACCTCACATTTCTCTGGACAACGCAGGCTGCTCAATATAAGATAGTGCTTACAGCAGTCTTCACGGCCATTGGCCCACGTGCAGTCTCGACTGCGAATGATGTTATATGTCAGTTGCAGGCAAACACCACACGAGGTTGTTGCTGGGCATTCCATTTGCACCATTGTGTCCAAGAGAGGCTTTTTAATGTATTCCCAAGCTGATGACAACTTCATCCTTTTGGTCAAATACTTTTTATGCTGGAATAAAATAAAAGATTTCAGTTTATGACTATGGGTCACATGTTTTGAAACAGTTACTGAGATGAATCTTGCACTTTTTAATTTCAAGAAATTCTACTTGAGCATATATGGTACATTCAACAGCCAGAATTTCAAGAAATGAATTCAGGCTTGTTCTATGCAGCCATGCTCACTATTTATAAATGTATATCTGTATTAGTGGCATATCAATCAATCAATCAATTCAATAAACAGCAGCAGTTCTCATTATCATATAACATTGTGAGCGCTATTATTTTCTTCCAGACGTCATGACCAAAAGGCCCTTTTTCCGCGGGTAAAGGGCAGCTGAGTGCCCACCTGCCTAAAAAACTGCCCCCCAAAATTAATTAAGCTTTAGTTCAAAAGTTTAGTATACATTAGACTTACCAGGACTGCTATTTTCTAAATGTGGTGTGTTACTGTTTACGTTGGCCTCATTCTCAGCTGGTCCAGCCTCAAGCCCAACGTTAGATCTGTCACCCTGGCATGGCTTGCAGAGTCTAGGTCCACAGGTTTAAGGCCTTTCTTTTTGTAACCTCCAAGACCAAGTTGCCCAACACTCCGCCGCCGCTGCCACATTGCTTTGAAGCAGAGGCACAATACATCAGTGGCGGAGGGGCGAGATAGTGTTTCAACAAGATTTTTGTTTACCCGGTGGTGTAGGCTACTGAAATGCTGAATTCGGGAATAAATTCGGCGCCCAAACTCTATTTCCGGTGCGTATGTTCCTAACTGCCGATAATATTCGGCAACCCGATAAATAACCGATAACGACCCATTTCGTGACAACTCGAAAACTCAAAACGTTGACATTCGCTGCGTCATGAAGACATTGACTGGTGGCCAGCGTTGTGTTAACAAAGCCATAATTACATAATATTATTACTGCGAAGATTGTAGCAATGACTCCGCCCCTCCCCTCTCCTGACACCCGCGGCCTCCTTCGATCCTCTCGCTCTGTTACCAACATACGTCTACTTGCAAGACAATAATGGAATTCTACACTGCAGTTATACCTGTTAAATGCAAAACAGAGAAAGGTCATGATCATGGCTATTCCCATGATCTTTAGTAATGTAATAGTACAGACCGACCCGGTGCATTATAATTAGTCAAGCTTTTCCATATTACCCTTGGTTGATAGATTATGATCAATTCGGGGCACCGGTACTGTAATGTTCCGCGGGGTACTTAGCACAGAGCTGAATGTGGGGGGCGGGGGGCTATTTTTTAGGCCTATGCTCAGTGTGACAATGACCAGACTTGACCAGCCGGGAGCAAAATTAACACGAAATTGCGAAATTGATCCAATTTTATTAGAGCAATTCAGTGGGGGCCGCACACGTGTTTTGTTGAGGTGTGTCGCAGATAATTGGCCGTTCGATCCAAAGTACGCCTTGCACTCTTACGCGCCAGATGGCATGCCAATCGCGATATTACTGCAGTGGCGCGCCATACCTGTGGTTACAATAACTCGAGATGAGTGTTGGGTCCGAGGTTTACTGACAGCAAACGTATCGGGTGCTATAGGGGTATCGTTGTCATCACAAATGATCTCGGACATCAATGCACTCCCGGAACCCCTCCGCCAGGTTTGTACAGCCACTTACGGGACCATTTGAATGATATCAAAATTTAGCAGCAGTTGTCAAAAAACTAACACACACGTCATAACATAATCGATGGCTCGTACGTGCTTGTTACGTCCTTGACATGTCCTTGTGTGTCCCACGGGCCGATTCGCAAGCCAAAAACCACACGACAAGACGAGTGACGGTCTGAAGAAGATCTTTATTCAAGTAACCCCCCCTTTATATATGGGTGTCCCCTGGTGGCCAATATAACATTCACACTAGCGCCACCTACAGCCATACAC
Organism: Arenicola marina; assembly: GCA_964019135.1. Classification (NCBI taxonomy): domain Eukaryota; kingdom Metazoa; phylum Annelida; class Polychaeta; family Arenicolidae; genus Arenicola; species Arenicola marina. The sequence continues at coordinate 29,118,973 of OZ025249.1, forward strand.
AACAGTTCATACAAGCTGGTTCCAAGCGAGCCAGCTGTTCATCATTATGCAACCATACATGACATCCTCCCTTCTTTCTTTTAGGAGAATAGATATACTCATGTTTTCAATTCAATACATACATAAGACTAATAATAATAATTTGCATAGGTTTCAAATATTACACTAATAGTCTCTGTATCGAAGCGGCCTTCGAACGTGGCGTCCGCTTCGGGTTGTCGCGACCACTGATGGCGATGATGGCGGCGACATAGGGCCATCTGTCCTTTGACCTGAACCATCGGCTTCCGCAACCACTTGCGCAGATGCAACACTTTCACGACGAACAATCGGAGACACAGTCTCGACGACTCGCGGGGTAGTCGGAGATACCGACTCGAAGACACTATCGAGGTTAGTCGGATTAGATACCGACTCGACGAACGACGGCGCTAAGGTCTCTTCCATAGACTTCAGGAGATGGTGACGGTTGCGACGGTATTGAGAACCGTCCGGTGTTGAAACCAGGTATGATCGTGGTTTACACTCGGCATTCACAATTGCTGGTTCCCAGACATTGCCTTTACGAAGCCGTACATATTCATTTGGCTGCAAGTGCGACAACACGGTTGATCCTCTGTCATGATATTTCTTCTGCACTTGTTGAGACTTTTGCAACGCATTATGCACCTCTTCACTGCTGATATGAGTGGGCTCTAGCAGACTACGATGAATAGGCAATTTTGATTTAAGTCGTCTGCCCATCAGAAGCTGTGCGGGTGAATAATGCCCATCAATCACTGGCGTATTTCTCAACTCCAAGAGTGCTATATAGGGATCGCTGTCACTATGATCAGCTTTGCGCAACATCTGTTTGATTGCTTGTACCCCTCTCTTCGCCCAGCCGTTAGATTTGGGAGCTTTGGGAACTAGTTGGTGCACTAACAGCTGACAAATTTGGTATGAATTTGGCCAAATAGTTGACAAAGCCCATGAAAGTGCGGATTTCATCCTTACTTTGTGGCTCTTTCATGTTAGTGACTGCTTTTACTTTGCTCAAATCTGGTTTTAGATCATCAGCAGACAATGTATGGCCTACATAGTCTAACTGTGTCATTGAGAATTGACACTTCTTCTTGTTAAACTTTATGTTATTACTTTTCGCTTTGTTCATCACTTGACTTAGTCTCTCATCATGCTGTGCAGTATCTTCACCCCACACAAGAAGATCATCAACAATACACTCCACACCCTCGCAATTGTCAAATATCTGTGACATCTTCTTTTGAAATACCTCACTGGCTGATGAGATACCAAATGGCAAACGCTTGAATGAGTACCTGCCAAACGGAGTGTTAAATGTACACAGTTTAGTACTATGCTCGTCAAGCTGTATCATCCAATACCCTGAACTAGCAACCAGCTTCGAAAACACCTTAGCTTTAGGCATTCTGGACACAACATCTTCGACAGTTAGCATTGGGTGATGTTCCCTCTTTATGGCTTGATTTAGGTTTCTTGGGTCAAGACACAATCTTACACTTCCATTTTCCTTCTCTACAACAACTAAGCTACTGACCCAGTCAGTTGGTTCATATTGGGTTTTGATTATATTTTCTTTCATCATTCTGTCCATTTCCGCTTTCACCTTATCCCTCAGAGCCAAAGGTACTTTTCTAGGCGGATGTACAACTGGTACAGCTGATTCATCAATCTGAATATGAATGATGCTTGCCTTCCAGGCAGCCAATCCCAGTAAACAGATCATGGTGTTCATCAAACACTTTGTTATGCTCAACAGTATGAAGCCTCTTCACAAGACCCATGACTTCACCGGCTTCACTACCAAGAACTGCTGGCACTTCTTCATCTACTACATGAAACACTGTTTCAAAGACTGCCTCTTTGTATTCTATTGGTAATACAACTTCTGCGTATGGAGTCACATGTGTACCAAAATACCCTGTTAACTTGGCATTTGTCTCTCTTTTCTCATAGCTTAGTTCCTCTAGTCTGTCAAGTAAGATTTTAGGAATTACATTGCACCTTGCTCCAGTGTCAATTTCAAACTTATTGTGTACACTTCCTATCTTGAGCTGAACAGACCATGTGCTTTCTTCTAGTTTATGACCTTTGTTTAAAGCACCAATAAAGAGAGTCTCGGTCTCATTTTGTTCACCCTCATTGTCTCTTCTCTGCAAATAATGGATTTGTTTCTGTCTAGATACTTGACCCGGCTCTGGCTTCACACTCTTATATTTACTCTTGCACACTTTACCAAAGTGTCCCAGCTTGTGACAATTATTACACTTCTTATTGTATGCTGGACAGTTTCCTTTTACATGTGAGCCACCACAGTATGTACAATTCATAATTGACCTCTTGTCCTTCTGACCTTGTACTTTTTTCACCACATGCACTTCTTTTACAAATGAATCTGTTAAGTCTTTCATCTGCTTCTTTGACATTTCACTTGCTTTGCAAATGTCTACCGCCCTATTAAGGTTTAGGTCTCCCTCCCTTAACAGTCTTTCACGTAAGGAATTCTCACTGACACCACATACTATTTGGTCTTTTATCAAAGAATCTCTGAGTGTCTCAAATTCACAGGACTTTGACTTGGTTTTCAAGTCTGTGACAAATTGGTCAAAAATCTCACCAGGTACTTGCTTCCTTGTGAAGAATTTATGCCTTTCATATGTGACATTCTTCTTAGGCATACAGAATTCATCAAATTTCTCCAGCAGTTTTGTCAGAACTTTCCTGTCATCCTCTGCTGCGAACGTGAAGTTATTATAGATTTCTAAAGCTTCTTCACCAATGACGTGCAGAAATATCGAGCATTGAAGTGGCTGAGGTTTAGAGTCTTTCTCTGTTGCAGTTAAATAGAGTTCAAACCTCTGCTTCCATTTCCTCCAGTTCTCTGCTATGTTACCTTCTAAACTTAGAGGTGTTGGTGGTATTAGGCTATCCATGTTTAGTGGTATACCTTTCAGTTCTTTGTGTCTGCGTGCCTTAGCTTCTTCCTTTCACTTCTGACACCATGTTACGTCCTTGACATGTCCTTGTGTGTCCCACGGGCCGATTCGCAAGCCAAAAACCACACGACAAGACGAGTGACGGTCTGAAGAAGATCTTTATTCAAGTAACCCCCCCCCCTTTATATATGGGTGTCCCCTGGTGGCCAATATAACATTCACACTAGCGCCACCTACAGCCATACACAACAGTTCATACAAGCTGGTTCCAAGCGAGCCAGCTGTTCATCATTATGCAACCATACATGACAGTGCTCTGAACAATCTCTATATTTGCACCCGCAACGCGCACTGCTCTGTCCATAGTGCCACTCTGGCGAGCTACTGTGGCCCTTGGTGGTACAACGGTTGAAACCGCTCCGCGGTGAAACGGCTCCGCGGAGGACATTTCTCCGCTCCGCGCATTACATTTCTTCGCTTCCCGCGATACCTCCGCTCTGCGCAGTACATTTCTCCGCTCTGCGCACTACATTACTCCGCTCCGCGTAGTACATTTCTCCGCTCCCTACAGTGGATTTCTCCGCGCCGCGCTGTACATTTATCCCCTCTGCGCTTTGCATGGTTTAACGTCATTCATATACCGCGTGGAGTGGAAGAATGCTTATTATACTGCGCGGAGCGGAGAAATATACCATGCCGAGCGGAGCAGGCCACTGTGCAGAGGGGAGGTGTACTGTACCGAGCAGATCATTCCACTGCCCGGAGCAGAGAAATCCACTGAACGGAGCGAGGAAATCCACTGCGGCGCGGAGCGGAGAAATGTACTGCGTGGAGCGGAGAAATATAGCGCGGAGCGCAGAAATATAAAGCGTGGAGTGGAAAAATGTACTGCGCGGAACGGAGAGATGTTCTGCGCGAAGCGGAAAAAATGCACTACGCGGAGCGGAGAAAGGACCTCCGCCGCGCGAAGCGGATAATACCCTCAGCGCAAACGTTGGACCTATGGCCACAGTAGGCGAGCAACAGAAACGCATTAGCACGCACCCGTGCATGATTTAACCACTGCAGGTCAAGCAAACAACACTTTTTTCAGCCATATTTACAAATAAATTTGAACCAAATGATAGTCCCGTTAAATGTGAATGTTAATCTTCCACGCATGGTAGCCTATAATGCGGATTTTAAAACAGTGACGAAAAATATCTGCATATCCATAAATTTAACAGTGGCTGTTGATCGCAAGCCCGAGTCAGCGAGCCCTCTACCCGACTATTGCATCGCCTGGCACGGACAGCTCATTCTGGTCTATCAACTGTCTAACCGCTCATATATTACATAAGTCCACTCAGATGGTTATAATCCTGAAGCACAAAGCTTCAGTGGTTAGTTGAGTATCAAGGGGCAGCTTTAGCCGATCTTGGGTGTGAAGCGAGTGAAGGCAAACGACCGGAAGATAGGGAGCACGGACGGGCCGTTGATGCTAGGCATTGACGTAGAGCATAAGTTTCCCTGTCTCGTGGGGTCTCGATAAGATCCCGTATTGACTGTACAGCCCGATATACGATGTCTCCATCTGACGGTTGAATTTACAAACAAGAGCCTTAATTACCATCGTGTTGGAGAGACATGGTGAGCCAGAGCGTACGCAAAGCCAAGGCACAAACATCGTCGTCATGCTATACTCAGAACGCGTAACATATACAGGTCACCCAGCACTCTCTGCCTTCGACTAGGGCTCCATTATATCTCTGTTGTCGCCTACGTCCTCACTGTATTTTCACACTCGCTCGCCAGGGCGGCGCTGCGCAAATTGATAGGCAAAATGCGTCGCGCATTTCTACAAATTAATGCTGGGACTCAGCCTAAGCCTAATAACACATGAAATCAGTTGATAAAAAGATGAAAAGTTCTGTCACAATTATAACTTTTTCGAAAGGGTACAAGATGTTTTTTGCTGTATTAAATATACAAAGCTCGTTATTTTGATGTTTTATTCTTGAAAACTATGATGTTGCAAGAAATTACAGCTGATTTGACCGTTTTTTAAGAATCTGGAAATTTGCCCCCGACCGACAGCAGGGGTAAAAGGGAGCTTCGTCACCCAGAGTCATATGTTTAACATCAAGCCAAATACATACTTTAATGCAGGCACACATTCCCGCATTCAGACACATATGCGCTCATCTGGGCACATATGCGCACATATGCGCACATCGAGGCACATACATACGCTCATCTAGGCACATATGGGCACATCGAGGCACATACACGCACAGCCAGGCACATATATACGCTCATCTAGGCACATATATACGCTCATCCAGGCACATATATACGCACAGCCAGGCACATATATACGCTCATCCAGGCACATATATACGCTCATCTAGGCACGTATATACTCTAATCTAGGCACATATACACACATCCCGGCACACATACGCGCATATTCAGGCACATATACGGACATCGAGAGCCGCTTTGTCTTACAAAATGAAGTGAGTTCCAAGTCGTTAGTAGATATCACGGTTTTTGCCAGCATATAGCATAAATATATGTCGCTGCGCGAATGACTGACACTAGAATTTATTTCATGAAGCTGCTATGATAAAAGCAGAGTTGACCCAGAGGTACACGCCTGAATGTACTTTGTAGAGTGCATGTATCATACCATCGTCAGGTACTCTCAACGACACTCTGGAGAGGTCGCGTCGCTCTATGGCATGTGCACACTTATAGCGCTCTAAGCACCCTCCCAGACGGTAAAGTTATTGATAACGATGTGCGAACGAGGTGCAAAGTGACACTGACATTGGGCATCAAGCGTATTCATGTAGACATTATTATGATATTACATATACATAATAATATTTAATCTTAAGGAACTGAGAGAAACACTTTTGATGAATAAATGTTTCCCATATTAATAAGCCTATGGAAATGTGACATTCTTGCTGAAGATACCAAGCCATTGGGCTGACAGCCGTGTTGGCCATATTAGGGGAATTAGACTTGGAAAACCAAGTAATTACGTTGGCAGTAGCCGTTATACAACCGTTATACAGCCATTATACATCGGTATATTTGGGTAATTAGATGACGATACCATACTGCACGGAGAAGAAATATTCCAGCAAAATATCGTCTTGCTTTTAAAGACAGTGTATGAGAACATTGACAATAAAAATGCTTGCGATATCTTGACAAAATTAGACGATCCTAGACACCCCGTTGCGCTGGATCCTTTAGTGCACATGTCGCACAATGTTTACGCAGTGAGCTAGGGGGTTAGTCGTACATTGCGCTATCTTGTTTGAAGATGCTTCATCAGAACGCAATAGGTCGTTCACCTTCTTGAGAATAATATCATCAAGATGTGTGTTATCAGTTGGGAATATTGCGGCACCACCATGTGTTGTCAAAGTTTAGTACACAGCACCCCCAATGACCAGACAGGATCGGGTCACAGCTAGCCGTGTCCCTGGCGAAGGCAAAATCGCCATTATAACAGTTCGACAGACGTCTGAGACGTATTGAGACAAACGAAGATTGTAAGGTAGCGTAATATTTCTATTCGCCTCACCAGTATTAACTGTCGCCAAGACCGAATCGCTTCGTCGCTACTACAAAACATCAAATTATTTCTCAAAGCACTCATACACACCAGAGGACATAATGACCACTATGACGTCACTTCCGCCTCCCATGGGCGAATCCCTTCCGGTGCCGTCCCCGGATGTGAAATATCTGATGTGGGCCGACTACTTGGTCTTCGGTTTGAGTCTCGCCGTCTACATCGTCATCGGTATCGCGCAGAACTTCTGCGGCCGGAAGACCGCGACGGCCCGTCAGTTCCTGAACGCGACGGGAGAGATGCCCGTGTGGCCCGTGGCGCTGTCGATGCTGTCCGGCCAGCTGTCGGCGGTGCTGATCTTGGGCACGCCGGCCGAGGTGTACGTGCTGGGGTCGTCCTACTGGCTGTACTGCTGGGGGATGTCCCTCGGAGCCGTCCTCGCAGCCATCATCTTCGTGCCCCTCCTCTTCCCACTCAAGATCACGACGTCGTTTCAGGTACACATCGCGTATTCAACATAATAATAATAATATTACTAATAATAATAAGAAGAAGAAGAACAATAATAAATATTAAAATTAATAATAATAATAATAAATATTAAAAGTAATAATAATAATTATTATTATATCTTCGTTTTATAAATGCAATGACATATAAATGGCATTAAAAAGGTTGCGCCATATTGGCGTAAGATTGTGGTCAAAGTTAGCAAGAGGATATCTTGCCCCTAAGAGTCAGAACATGAATATAGTTGCAATAGTTGCTACAATATACTTTGCATGGGACATTATTATTATCAATGTCATTAATTGCTTATGTGTACATAAACACTACGAAATCAATATTTGGGATTCAACATTTATGAAAGTAAATGTATGACAACATTGGGGCATGAATCCTAAATGAAAAAGACGCAATCTGATTGATGCTACGAACATTATTTCAGTACTTGGAGATGCGTTTCAAAAGTAAAACTGTCAAGATTTGCGGGACCATCATGCTACTGGTCGGTCAGGTAAGTCAAGAGAGAAACTAAGCTGCGCTATATATATAGGGCTGTAAAAGTCACTTCGGGATCTTATCGAGACCCCACGAGATGGGATACCTATGCCCTGCGTCAATGCCTAGCATCAACCTTCCTGTACGTGCTACCTACCTTCCTGTTGTTTGCCTTCACTCGCCTCACACACAAGATGGGCTAAAGCTGTCCTTGGAAGCACAACTAACCACTGGAGTTCTACGCATATCCGAATTACAACCATCCGAGTAGATTTATGTAATGTATGAGCGGTTAGGCAGTTGATAAACCAGAATGCGGTTGTCTCATGAGTGACTGTCAGCGTCAGGCGATCTAATGTGCTGCGCGGGGTTTTCCATGTCGTATGACGTAATAATCATCATGAGGCGCGTGTCTGCGCGTGGTATCTATGGTTACGTAACAACGCTCCTTATATGGACTGAGCAGGTTAGGACAATATTCGCCTTATTCACATTGTGGGAATTCCCACGCGAGAACGAGGCTATACCTGCAAGTTTGCGCGCGAACGGCTAGTGCATATGATGTGTGGCCCTGGTGAGTGGCACAATGGCCTTTCTCTCGTGCCGTTAATGGTCACTATTAAGTCTGTCAGGTCATTATTGTTCAAACTAATTACCAAATAAGACCCATTTCTGCAAATTTTAATTTTTTTCCCGCACATTTGACAATAGCCGAACGTGTAGGCCTATGCCACACGGAACGGGTGACCCCCTCCAGCTGGGGGGTATCCCCGGCCAGCATTGGGATGCTATCACTTCAACAGAGCTTATCTGCTTAGTGGAAGATAGCTAAGGTCCATACGTTGATTTGTCCATTGGAAAGTTAACGGCAAATTAAATCAAACGGTAATGGGGTTTTTATTACAAACTTTGCAGGGAATGGTTACTCGAGGTACAATATGACGCACTGAAACGCATTGCGTCGCGTAGAAGACCGCCTAGGTCATTCGGTAGAGCGTTTCCCTTTTGATAGTGGGGTCGTGCGTTCAATTCTCGAGGGGTGCAATTATTTTTTTTCCTGCATTTTGTGCAACAACCACATTCTCCCATAAAAGTGGTCATCACTGTTTTAAGATTAGACCGATTAGTTCATGCAACGGCACAGGCACTGTCAATCCATACGTGATACATGGAGGGGGTGGGGGGGGGGGGGGGAGGCTAGAATTATTGCCACATTGGTCCTTTCATGAGGTAAGATATGTCAGCATCATTCCATATACCCAGCATAATATCTCCCCATGCTCCGATCATACAATACCGGGTAAAACACGGGGTTCAACAACGCTTGTGTGCACAAGTTTTCACGTGGTTTGATTTGGCACTTTCAGTCTGTAAGGCTATAGGCCTGTCGTGCCATTTCACGTGGGTCTTATCATATGAGTATGCTTAGTAGGCCTACGCAAAGAATGTCCGGGTCATAGGATTCACTCAATACTCAATAAAAAATACTCATAATAAAAGCAAAAACGATAGTAGGTCCATAGACTAATATGTCACCGCACAGAGATCCTATCTGACGTGGAAATCGAGTTAAAAAATATAGGGGGGCTTTCATGTCAATTGACCCTTGCTGCATGCCGCGGGAAATACCTCACTTTTTTTTAAATATACCCGCCTCAAAAGACTCTCCTTTTTCACATGTACTTGCTCCAGAACACACACACCCTTTTCATCTGGCTGAAATCGGTAATTGTATTACTGAAATCACCCGGAAGCTATTTCGCAGCGAACTCGCAGCAGTATCCCCCATTAGATTTCACGCGTGGGGCGAGTCACGCAGTTTGTGTTTGCAGGCACAGCCTTGTTTTGGCGTCAATATGGCGATTCCGTGAATAAGGCGAATGGTGCTCCGTTTGTCGTAGAACTGTAAACATCGATGATTTGGCTCAAAATACAACGCTTCCAACAGTCTCATCGAACGGACCACATGCATTATGGAGAGATAAATGTCTTATCTTAAACTATATTATGATTTTATATTTAACAATGCCTGGACCAAAGCAAACAAATAATAGTTTCACACCCACTTGATTCTTTACGCTCAAACCGCGCAGCTGGCCGGTTCCCAACGCTAAAACGTTGACTAGAATGAGTGCGCGTCACGCAGTTGCAGCAAGGCACCAGCGTGATGCGCACTCGTTCTGCACGTGTTTTTTTGTTGGTCCCCAAAAGACCTAAACCGGAAATAGAACCGTCGAGAACTGTACAGCACTATTACGTCAGTGTTCCAATTCCGGAGAGAGCGACTGGAAAAGCAAACAACAATAATTGGAACCCATCTGTCGTGGCTGGTAATCGTGATCCACGTTTCTCTGGTACAGATAATGCCTGTCTTTATGACACACTTGACCTTTGACATCACCCCTCGATACATCATTGGCGAATTGAACAAGTGATAGGAGCAGTCTCGTCGCCACGGTACAGTTTTTAGCGTGCGGTCGCAATAGGTTAATCCGCAACGCAATACCTGGGGGTATTACTAAGAGGACAGCCACGTTCAACACGCTCATAAACAAATATTTGTCCCGCAAAAACTTTATGACTGCAAACGATGAATATCACATATAAGGAATATATGATCGTAATAATAAAGTTAATTGAAATGTGCTGCTGAACAAAATGTTTTTCTTGTAGTTATATAACGGCAAAATTGTTGTAGGGGCATACTTCAGGGTGGAAGGGGCGCGCTTATTTATTAACAAAAAGAGGTTTTAGGCCCATGACATAGTTTGCATTCACGTCTGTAACCACATTCAACCAAGTCTTTGCAAGCATTAATGTGTGTGTAAGCTATCGAAAAGAAGAGCATTAACACACACGTCACTATTCTTAATTATACATTATGAATATGACCCTTAGTTTCTTATTATGAATATTAGTATAACATGAATTGGTACTGTTGATTATCAGGATTATGATAATTCGAATTATAAACAGCATTAGGTAGGTATATTTTTATTCACTTATGCATCACTAGCTGCGTTAAATAATTTTAATTCGACTAGAACCTTATATAAATGTTTTTTATACCTCGCCACCGGCCATAATGCAAATGTACATTGTGAAATAAATGCTTATTGACTGACATCAAATTCAAGTCCATACACATAATTGCATAATAATAAATAAACGTATAAAATAAATGCTTATTGACTGACATCAAATTCAAGTCCATATACATAATTGTATAATAATAAGCGCCATAAACTGTGGACATATATGCCTGAGCCAACGTGTATGTGCTGAGCGCTGGCGTGTTGCACACAGAACGCCACCGTGTATGTCAGCAAATCACTATAATTATACGGTCCCAACATCATAATGTTACCGTGCATGATTTCGTTTTCATATACGTACATATCCTCTTCAGTCATATTCTTAGGCTAAAAGCCTGTTGACAGATCCTGGATATCCTTTTCCTCGTTATCGTTAATTTCGACTATTTGCGCGTTGAGCGGAAGGCATATAAATGTCATATATAAATAATATGGACTAATATTTGAAAGTTATTATTGATTGTTTTCAAGGTGATGTACATGGGAGTGTGTGTGTATTCCCCTGCCACGGCCCTCCAAGCGGGTGAGTCCATTCGAACTGCCGACTAATGGAAGAATATGATAATCAGTTCAAATTAAGCATTAGGGCCTATCCCCACGTCATGCGTCTCATATATCAGGGGAGGGAGATTATAATGCCATTTTCAAATTCAAGCAATTCAACCGCCCGTAGAGTTATCAGAAGTTATGATTACTGTCTCACCGGTTTATCTACATATCTACACATACTCTAGAATATCGATATATCATATGTATCGCTAACGTTCTTACTCCATCTATTGGCTCTTTGCCATTTCAAATATAATAGCTGCATTAATACCACTTCATATCCAAGGCGATAGAGTTATTTAATTAGTTTATTTATGGATACTGTCACGTTTATGACAATTTATAACCACTTTATACATCTGCAGTTACGGGTTTCTCTGAAGACCTAAGTATTGTCATCGGGTTTGCGGTGGCTGCTATCTATTCGGTGTTGGTAAGTCTATCGACGGCCATAACGCTTCTTTTGTCACACCCCTTACGTCATCACCTAAGTCAACATACTGTGAAACAAAACTTAGGGGATTTTCTGCATACCTTCCTTTGATAAGTTGCATTATGGTTGAGCTTCATTGCGGTGGATAATTTGCTTCGCAAATATTGTATTTCTGTAAACTAGTAAATGTTCCTGTAAATGGGAAACATTCACCTAAAGTCGATAGCAAATACTCATAAAGGTTCATTGTTAACGCCTCCATTTTACAGGATTTTACACTAGCCCTGTTCGGCAAGAACAAAAGCCATGAAGAAGTTGCTCTAAAACATATCTTTTAATAGGTCTTTGTTTATTTGCGGTTGTAGGGCGGCATGAAGGGTTCGGTGTGGATAGGCTGTACCCAGGCCATCTTCATGATGTTTGGCACGTTTGTGGCCATTATAAAGGTAGGTGACATCAATAATGCGTTGAAATGCGTTAAATGTTGTCAAAATAATACTATCGGTGCAGTACCCGTGCTTGCAATCCTTATGCGGTCCTGTGTATTTGTTAGACCGTAGCATTATAGCGTTTTAGACATTATATTTTTTATATATTATATATTTTAAATTCTGATTCGGAAAATTTGCAATGTATATGCCATGACAAAGCTCAAAAGGATTGTTATGTTAGTCATGTGTTTTTGCCCATTTGTTTTCTTGTAGGAATATAATTTCTGTATCAATTATTACAAAAGCCACCCGAATGGTCTAGTGGTTAGAGCGCTCCGTTATGTCGAACGAGCTCTACCGGGCCAGCTATCGTGCCGGAGTTCGGGGACCACCCGAATAGCCTGGTGGTTAGCTCGCGCGGCATTGTACTGTGAGCTCTGCCAGGCCAGCCATCGTGCCGGAGTTCGGGGACCACCCGAATGACCTAGTGGTTAGAGCGCTCCTCTTTGTCGAGCGAGCTCTATCTGCCAGGCCAGCTATCGTGTTTGTGGGTTCGCGCCCCCAATGAACGAATGTTTACGCAGAATAAAGATGCCACGTCCACGTCCACGTCTTCGAAAAGATAGTGTCCTTGTCATAGCAACCAACCCGCATGATGTTATAACAACCTTGATGCTACAGGCTGGTTCCTCTATATCCTTAGCCCTGCATTGATACTCCGGGAGGGATTAAGACAATTTGGCAGGCAAACCGAGACACTGGAAGATTCGACATCTGGAAGTAAGACGCTAGCAATAAAATAACACTAACGATTTGGTAAATAAATAGTAACATCCCCAACTGACACTGTTACGGCCAATGGAGCTAGGTCGGACGTACCTATATATAAACATGCATCACGCCCATGAAGACTGATATATAACGACACGTAGCTCTGAGTCAATGTGACATAAAAGGAGAGCGTTTAAATGCATCTTTGGAAAGTGCATGCCAAGTCTTCATTTTTTTGCCTTAATATATAGATGTTTAGATGACTACTCTTTATGTATCGTTTTGTGAGGCTAACGCAGGTTTCTTGAGTTCAGTGACCCGCTCTTATTTGAAAATTCTGAACAACAATTTAGAACAAAATTACAGAAAAAAAGTAAACGTTCATCGAACTCATTAAGGCACGTGGCGTCAAACAGACCCTGTGGACATGAAACTTTATAGGGCGCTACTACGTTTTCCAGCTTCGATCCCAACCCTACGGTTCGCCACAGCTGGTTCGCCCTCGTGATAGGAGGGGCTATAAACTGGGCTTCCCTTTATGGCCCCAACATGGCTTCATTCCAGAGATTCTGCGCCGTACCCACCGTCAAGCAGGCACGAACGTGAGAGGAATAAATCACACGCTTAATTACATAGTGGGCACTCGAATATGACGAAAGTGGTCAACAACAACATTAGATAAATGATGTATGGGTGGAAGGACACTCAAGTGTTTTCTGCAAAGTAAATTTAAAATTCAATTTATTTCCGGGTGGAATGGATAATGAATATTGATATAAACGGCTAAAGGTCTTTACGTGAAGAGAGTGCAAGCACGGTGCCTCGAAATAAATGTAAAATACATTCTGTTGCCTCTGGTGTTGCCTTGCCAAGACTCAATGCTCTTCATTGTGGACATTTTGTTTTACATCTCGTCTGTTCAAACCTTCACCTTTTTATGCAATGCAGCTCTACTTGCAAAGTTTATCTAGCCTTACAATTTTTATCTTCAACTCCTTTGCCTGCTTTCACTTTCACTTTCACTGTATTCTGCTATGCAATTATGGGTGTGTCCAGGGGGGGGGGGGGCACAGGGGGCAGACCCTATGATATATCTGTACCCCCCTTCAAATTATGTGCCCCCTGGCCAGGGGTGGGGGGCAGAGGGGGAACGTACTTGTCGCCCCTTCCTTTCAGATCCTAAGCCAGATCCTACCCCCCCCTTTCAAATTCGTTGCACCACGGTCACCTACGTCTCAGGCTTTTACACGAATGTTTTTGTGCCCCCCTCCCCTTTCAACAATTCCTGCACACGACCCTGGGAATTCTATTCATGGTTCACTGACTTCTGCAGAATTCCGTAGAATTCACCGTAATTGACGATACAATCTCCCACAACAATTCACTGTAATTTACAATGCAATCTTCCACAATGTGCACTGTATTCTTCAATACAATCGTCCGCAGTGTGTATTGCAACCTACAATGCCCCCCCCTCACCCTACCCTTCTCCTCCGCAGGGCTGTCCTCCTCAACGTCGTGGGACTTCCGGTGTTCTTCACGCTGTCCGTCATGTCCGGAATCACTGTGTTCGGATGGTATTACACCGTAGGCTGCGATCCATACGAAGCAGGATACGTATCCAGTAGCAACGAGGTACTAGTTGCCAACACCAATACAGCCCAGATCACACTGTGACCGATCACATGTGTGCTCAAAGGTGGCTTAAAACAGTAACATCGTAGCAATGCTATCGGCTAAGAACCATTCGTTACATGTAATGAATAGTTATCGTGCAAATAAGTGAATCAAATAATATCATATCATTTGCGATATTGACAGCGAGGTTCAAGTTTAATTAGTGGTAGCTTAATAAATGGTCAATTGAATACTGGCTTAGAGCCTAGACTAGACTAGACTAGTTGTATCGAAAGCAACCAATATCATATAGCGTTATCGTATCATATATAGGCTGGTTCCGATCCTAACCCAGCAACTAAAGCTGGTTGGTTCCGGATGAATGATGTACGTTATGTCATCGTGCTGTAACAGTCTCTTCAATTCACTGCTGGTGTATGGCGGCCATGTACCTTTGGCTTACGCATTCTCGTTCGTACCTGCATGGTTCCCCCTTTCACAGATTCTGGCCTTCTACATCATGGACCGAGTTGGGTACCCGTGTATCGGAGGACTTTTCTTCGGTTCCATCTTCGCTGGTGCCCTAAGGTTAGTGGAGCAGGAGGGAGGACACTGGAGGGGGAAGGAGGGGCGGATCCAGGGAGGGGGTGGGGCGACCTGGCCCCGGCCCCCCCTTTTAGGGCCGACATTTATATAATTTATACCCTTTTAACATATAAAAACCAAAAGCAGCCCCCCCCCCTATCCAGCATATCTGGATCCGACCCTGAAACCGGCCCCCCTATTCAGATTTTCTGGATCCGCCCCTGTCATGGGCATGGGAAGGTAACGGCTAAGGCAAATCAAATAATGCAATCCCTTCCATCCCCCTTAAGCGGGCATTGTAAGTTGTCATTTGCAACAAATTGCCTTGGAATATTCGCCAATAATATAGTGAACTCCAGAATCGTGGGTCATAGTGATTCGATCAGTCCATTATCGGTGCGACATGATTTCCCTATGCTTACATTTAGCCATGTCCTTGTAGTTCCGTGGTGGGTTCAATGGGCGGTATCGCTGCGGTCATCTGGGAGGATTACCTCAAGTGGAAGTACCATTACCTTTCCAACAGAGACCAGACTATCATTAGCAAAGTCATCAGTGAGTATCTGCTCTGGTGGCGACCGATCGAAAACAGGGCGAAAACATGGTGCCCGATTCATCTGTTACACTGTTACGCTGTTACAGGGATGGTGCATGGGGTCGGTGGGGGGAGGGGGGGAGGGACTGTCACGCTCTCAGAGGTGGTGGGGTCGGTGGGGGGAGGGGAGGGACTGTCACTCTCTCAGGGGTGGTGGGGATGGCCTGTCACGCTCTCAGGGGTGCTTGGGTCGGTGGGAGGATGGGAGGGACTGTCACGCTCTCAGGGTGGTGGGGTCGGTGGGGGGAGGGGAGGGACTGTCACGTTCTCAGGGGTGGTGGGGTCGCTGGGAGGGTGGGGGGGGGGGACTGTCACGCTCTCAGGGGTGGTGTAATAGTTGGGAGGAGGGGAGGGACTGACACGCACTCAGGCGTGGTGGGGTCGGTCAGAGGATGGGAGGGACTGTCACGCTCTTAGGGTGGTGGGGTCGCTGGGAGGGTGGGAGGGACAGTCGCGCTCTCAAGGTGGTGGGGTTGGTGGGAGGAGGGGAGGGACTGTCACCCTCTCAGGAGTGGTGGGGTCGGTGGGAGAAGGAGAGGGACTGTCACGCTGTCAGGGGTGGTGGGGTCGGTGGGAGGAGGAGTGGGGTTGTCACGCTCTCAGGGTTGGTGCGATGGGTGGGAGGAGGGGAGAGACTGTCACGCTCTCAGGGATGGTGTAGTAGGTGGGAGGAGGGGAGGGACTGTCACGGTATGTGGGAGAAGGGGAGGGACTGTCACGGTAGGTGGGAGGGGGGAGGGACTGTCACGCTCTCAGAGGTGATGCGGTGGGTGAGAGGAGGGGAGGGACTGTCACCCTCTCAGGGGTGGTGGTGTCGGTGGGAGGAGGGGAGGGACTGTCACGCTCTCAGAGGTGATGCGGTGGGTGGGAGGAGGGGAGGGACTGTCCCCCTCTCAGGGGTGGTGGGGTCGGTGGGAGGAGGGGAGGGACTGTCACGCTCTCAGGGTGGTGGGGTCGGTGGGAGGAGGGGAGGGACTGTCACGTTTTCAGAGATGGTGGGGTCGGTGGGAGGAGGGAAGTGACTGTCACGCTCTCAGGGGTGGTGGGTTCGGTGGGGGGAGGGGAGGGACTGTCACGCTCTCAAGGGTGCTGGGGTCGGTGGGAGCAGGGCAGGGACTGTCACGTTTTCAGAGATGGTGGGGTCTGTGGGAGGAGGGGATGGGCGGTCACGCTCTCAGGCGTGGTGGGTTCGGTGGGGGGAGAGGAGGGACTGTCACGGTAGATGGGAGGAGGGGATGGACTCTCAGGCTCTCAGGGGTGGTGGGTCGGTGGGAGGAGGAGAGGAAGTGTCACGGTATGTGGGAGGAGGGGATGGACTGTCAGGCTCTCCGGGGTGGTGGGGTAGGTGGGAGGAGGGGAGGGAATGTCACGCTTTCAGGGTGGTGCGGTCGGTGGGAGGAGGGGAGGGACTGTTACGCTTTCAGGGTGGTGCGGTCGGTGGGAGGAGGGGAGGGACTGTCACGCTTTCAGGGTAGTGCGGTCGGTGGGAGAAGGCGAGAGAGTGTCACGCTCTCAGGGGTGGTGGGGGAGAACCCCACATCCCTCACCTTACAATCCCCCTCCCCCCCCCCTCAAATTCCCTAGCCCGTGTCTCTAGGATATAAATTATATGCGCCATTTACATCTGCTTTCTTTGATCAAGCACATTACAGCAACAAAAATATCAGGTAGAGCATTAACAATGTTATTATTGTATGTACTTATTGATTTCCCCTCTGACTCGTATTTCCGCTTTCAGTGGTATGTCTGGCAGGAATCGCGATAGGAACGGCTTTCATGTGCAAATACCTCGGCGGGCCCGTAACACAGGTAGGCTTGCCAACAAAGCCCCTGCGGCACTGTTACAGCAAACCACACTCAGCGACATTGTGCGAAGCTACACAGCATGAACTTTGGGCGAAAGGGTGGAATAGTAATCTTGTGTGTCGCTGACAGGCGCATTGACTGACACGTGGCGCCCTCTTGCGAGGGCAATCAAAACAACCCTCTTATCCGTAGACAGTCAATCACGTACGAAACATCAACACCGGAAATTGGCTGTTTAAACGCCGGAAACGCACCACCATTTTATTGAATGGATTTTTTTTTAATTCACGTATGAAAAAATACAGATATCGAGGAAATAAAATATGTTCGGACATTAGTATAGTGAGATATTGACTTTTTAGTGGCACGCAATGTCATTAACAGTGTCAGCGGTATGGACTTTCTCCCAAATATAGATGGCGCTGAGTTTTACCGGATGTGCTGGAGGTCCGATGATCGGTCTATTTCTCCTTGGCGGTCTCTTCCCCTGCGCAGAGTGGATAGTAAGTTTCAGGTCGCGTGATGCCGACGACGACACTGGCAGGTATCGCATGTAGCGAGGGTGACAAAAAACCCCAACGGTTTAACGTTCCGTTTGGTGTGATTGACAGTTGTAAGGTCGCGGGGCCTGGGATACCGTGCTGTGGAATGTCTGTCGTGAGGCAACGATCAGGGTGGTTAGCGCGACGCCTAGCGGAGAGTGCTCCAAGTTGTTACATACATAGTATTCGCCAGTGATTAATCGCGTACCTCGATGAAGGTGCACAATATAGCACAAACCGGAGGGCAGAAAAACGGAGAAACCTGTTTCCCAAAGACGATGCGGAGGGCAGGTTTAAAAAAAAGCTGGCCAATTATATTTGACAGGCGCTTTTTCTTGTGCCTAGTCTTTTCTTTCCATACACAGCGTAGAATTATTTTGAAAAACAAGCAACTACATAACAGAAATATCAGACCAAATATCACCAATCGCCATTTATGAAGGTTGTGTGGAGAGAAAAATTCATAGCACCATTTACATATGGGAAAGGGTAGACTGAATAATTGGGGACGCTGTTATGTCAACTATTTGCAGGTGTGTTTTATGACGATATAGTAACATATATTAATATTGATAAAACACTAATATAATATGAAGTTGCTTCGGGACTTACAATTAAATATTATATATCTATGGTGATGCACTCAGACCTTGGTCTCAGAAACTTGAGGTTCTAGTTTTAGTGAAGAAAAAATCTATTACTTTTTTTCTACAGAGCTAACACAACAAGGCCTGACTCGATCTGATCCATTATTGTAGCGACAGCATTTCGAATTATATTATGATGTATAGTTTAGACGACACCTTTGGGTCACAATATAATTTCCTTTTTGTCCACCCGAGGGAGCCAGTGTCGGCAGTATGGTGGCGCTTGGACTCAGCCTCTGGCTCATGATGGGTTCATACGCCGCGGGAATATCGCAATTCCCATTACCTACCACAACTGAAAACTGTGTCAACTTCACGGCCATCAATGACACCACCACCCCCAAGTATCCAGACACAGTGTAAGTAAGGCAAACAGTCTCCTCTCGTTAATTGTGTCAACTTTACGGCCATCAATGACACCACCACCCCCAAGTATCCAGACACAGTGTACGTACGGCAAACCGTCTCCTCTCGTTAATTGTGTCAACTTTACGGCCATCAATGACACCACCACCCCCAAGTATCCAGACACAGTGTACGTAAGGCAAACCGTCTCCTCTCGTTAATTGTGTCAACTTTACGGCCATCAATGACACCACCACCCCCAAGTATCCAGACACAGTGTACGTACGGCAAACCGTCTCCTCTCGTTAATTGTGTCAACTTTACGGCCATCAATGACACCACCACCCCCAAGTATCCAGACACAGTGTACGTACGGCAAACCGTCTCCTCTCGTTAATTGTGTCAACTTCACGGCCATCAATGACACCACCACCCCCAAGTATCCAGACACAGTGTAAGTAAGGCAAACCGTCTCCTCTCGTTAATTGTGTCAACTTTACGGCCATCAATGACACCACCACCCCCAAGTATCCAGACACAGTGTACCTACGGCAAACCGTCTCCTCTCGTTAATTGTGTCAACTTTACGGCCATCAATGACACCACCACCCCCAAGTATCCAGACACAGTGTACGTACGGCAAACCGTCTCCTCTCGTTAATTGTGTCAACTTTACGGCCATCAATGACACCACCACCCCCAAGTATCCAGACACAGTGTACGTAAGGCAAACCGTCTCCTCTCGTTAATTGTGTCAACTTTACGGCCATCAATGACACCACCACCCCCAAGTATCCAGACACAGTGTACGTACGGCAAACCGTCTCCTCTCGTTAATTGTGTCAACTTCACGGCCATCAATGACACCACCACCCCGAAGTATCCAGACACAGTGTACGTAAGGCAAACCGTCTCCTCTCGTTAATTGTGTCAACTTTACGGCCATCAATGACACCACCACCCCCAAGTATCCAGACACAGTGTACGTACAGCAAACCGTCTCCTCTCGTTAATTGTGTCAACTTCACGGCCATCAATGACACCACCACCCCGAAGTATCCAGACACAGTGTACGTAAGGCAAACCGTCTCCTCTCGTTAATTGTGTCAACTTTACGGCCATCAATGACACCACCCCCCCCCCCCAAGTATCCAGACACAGTGTACGTAAGGCAAACAGTCTCCTCTCGTTAATTGCTCTAGGGATAGCAAGCTGGGATCCAAACATTTAATGACATTAATATTCATCAAATATATAAATAATGTTAATAGTGTTTTATTAGAATATTACTACCCGGCAAAATTACCGGCTTGAGGCGTGCCGCATGACATTCATTGGGTATGCATTGCTTGCATAATTGCTTCTATTTGCTGGCAATATCACGACTACACCCGAACAATCCCAATATTTGCGCGCAAAAAACATTAATGTTTTTAACATGAAGCCACACAGTAAGGTTTATACACGTTAGTCACGATGGACGCGAATGGGATGTAACCTTGAAACTCGAATAAACCAAATTCCTGTGTGACAAATATGGCGGGAAAAAAAGCAAAGTGACGCACGACGAGACACCTAGCGCAATATTAGTCGCTGGCAGCTTCTTTCACTGCGGTATATTATGCTCAGTAGAACCACCTCACCCCAGGGTACATGGTCTGAAATACAATACCCTGAATAAAGTGAAAACCTATGTTGTCTTGATTAATGAAGACTGGTTTCATTGCAGCGAGGGCATAGACAAGTTTTACTCGCTCTCCTACTGTTACTACGCCGCCTTTGGAATGGGTGTGACCGTCGTGCTGGGCTTAACCATCAGTACATTGGTCGGTGAGTGTGCCAACCAGGCTGAACAAATGTCATATCCTACACATATATCATATATCCTACACACACACACATACACACACACACACACACACATATATATATAACATGGTAGCGACGCAGCGCATTGTGCATATGTCTCCAGCATAACTTCCGCGTCACGTATGTCCTTCAAGCGCCCTTGGCGAATACACACATGCTATTCATATCACCTCGTCACCCACTTCCATCTTGACACAAGGTGGGAAATTAAATAATTAAACATTGGACATCATATTTATCATGAGTGTCGCCGGTTTTCCCCGTCTTCTTTAAAACATTGGGTATTCCCGTTTCAAAGTGTCACTTGGTACAATGCAGGTTGCAAGGACCCCGTGGAGTCTGAGCCCCGCCTATGTATCCCCTTGCTGGACCGGATGTTGTGCTGTCTGCCCGCCAGAACCCGATGGGTCATGCGCTTCAAGTGGGACATGGACGAAATCGACATCAAAGTGCCCATCACACAGGTAAGACATTGGGGCATGGACGAAATCGACGTCAGAGTGCCCATCACACAGGTAAGACATTGGGGCATGGACGAAATCGACGTCAAAGTGCCCATCACACAGGTAAGACATTGAGGCATGGACAAAATCGACGTCAAAGTGCCCATCACACAGGTAAGACATTGGGGCATGGACGAAATCGACGTCAAAGTGCCCATCACACAGGTAAGACATTGGGGCATGGACAAAATCGACGTCAAAGTGCCCATCACACAGGTAAGAAATTGGGGCATGGACAAAATCGACGTCAAAGTGCCCATCACACAGGTAAGAAATTGGGGCATGGACAAAATCGACGTCAAAGTGCCCATCACACAAGTAAGACATTGGGGCATGGACGAAATCGACATCAAAGTGCCCATCACACAGGTAAGACATTGGGGCACGGACGAAGTCGACGTCAGAGCATCGATCACACAGGTAAGACATGAAAATGAGGTCCACTCGTAGTCACGTGTTCTGTTACTGCATTTTCTTTAACTGTATCCCGCGGAAAATACCAGCCTTGGTTGTGGCGTAAGTGACTCATATCGGAGGAATGATAATCATTGTGAGGTATTATGGCGTCTTTCTTTAGTGATGGGTGCGTTTAACCGCGTCACGGATTCACAATGCCCGCCTGATGCGAGCACATCACCGTATTTGTAAGCAAAGAGTATGGGGTTACTCCCGAGGACATAGCTCCACTCTCCCTTCCTTCATGACCATTGACGCGATATGACCAAAAATGGTTAAAGCCTCCTGAATATACAACCAACCGTAATTGTAAAGGCGCGGGTGTTCTGGACGAATGTCACGGGACTTGACCTCACCATCCAGGACATCAGCTTGTGAGGTGTGGTTGATATATTGAATGACTAATCCTGTCCAAATCGAGAGCTCATATGCATGGTCCATGTTTAAAATCGACCGCATAATGAAGGTTTCTATCGGATGTCTGCCCAAATGTGTCCATTTAAGCAAGTGGTAGTCTTAATGCAAATATTATTTGTTGTCATTACTCTTTGTTGTATCTCGTTGGCTGTGTGAAATAAAGGCTTTCTTTCTGTCATCTGATGTCATGGGTAGATGAGCACTGGAAGAAGGTCCCCTTTGTGACTGGTGGTCTGTCGACCATCCAGGCCCTGCGGAATTAAGGCCACTCTGTGACTAAGGCGTTGTCTGGATCATTGTCACCCTGGTAACTCCCATCAGGGGGTAAGAGGGGAAGGGGGGGGGTGGTAATGAGACCGAGACCAGGAGGTCTGGACCCCCCGCCCCCCCAACCCGTCTTGAGACATTGGGGCATGGACGAATTTTCAATGCAAAATTTAGGTCATCTGAGTTGTGGAACCCCCTAGCCCCCCTGTGGCGATCGCTACCCCTGAGGCGGCGTGGATCCCCGCCCCCCCCCCGGTTGCAAATTTTCAGCGGACCCCCCCCCTCCTGGTCGTAAAAAATCCGCCCCTGCTATGGTGGTTTCAGAATCAGTGGCAGCCAGTGGACCCATATCAAGCTGTAGCGGGGGGGGGGATCCAATTTGTCATCCTGCATAAAGAAGGCACCTGTTCTGATATGGGTGTGGGGGTTGTCTTTATTCGCCCCCCCCCCCACTCCCATCCAAATCGGTTATCATGACTAACTATTTGAGGCGAATTCCTTAAACCGAGCGGCCGTCCTCTTGACGTCATTGGCCTGCTCGGGCCGTCCTCTTGACGTCATTGGCCTGCTCGGGCCGTCCTCTTGACGTCATTGGCCTGCTCGGGCCGTCCTCTTGACGTCATTGGCCTGCTCGGGCCGTCCTCTTGACGTCATTGGCCTGCTCGGGCCGTCCTCTGGACGTCATTGGCCCGCTTGGGCCGTCCTCTGGACGTCATTGGCCCGCTTGGGCCGTCCTCTTGACGTCATTGGCCTGCTTGGGCCGTCCTCTTGACGTCATTGGCCCGCTTGGGCCGTCCTCTGGACGTCATTGGCCTGCTCGGGCCGTCCTCTGGACGTCATTGGCCCGCTTGGGCCGTCCTCTTGACGTCATTGGCCTGCTTGGGCCGTCCTCTTGACGTCATTGGCCTGCTCGGGCCGTCCTCTTGACGTCATTGGCCTGCTCGGGCCGTCCTCTTGACGTCATTGGCCTGCTCGGGCCGTCCTCTTGACGTCATTGGCCTGCTCGGGCCGTCCTCTTGACGTCATTGGCCTGCTCGGGCCGTCCTCTTGACGTCATTGGCCTGCTCGGGCCGTCCTCTTGACGTCATTGGCCTGCTCGGGCCGTCCTCTTGATGTCATTGGCCTGCTCGGGCCGTCCTCTTGACGTCATTGGCCTGCTCGGGCCGTCCTCTTGACGTCATTGGCCTGCTCGGGCCGTCCTCTTGATGTCATTGGCCTGCTCGGGCCGTCCTCTTGACGTCATTGGCCTGCTCGGGCCGTCCTCTTGACGTCATTGGCCTGCTCGGGCCGTCCTCTTGATGTCATTGGCCTGCTCGGGCCGTCCTCTGGACGTCATTGGCCTGCTTGGGCCGTCCTCTTGACGTCATTGGCTCGCTTGGGCCGTCCTCTGGACGTCATTGGCCTGCTCGGGCCGTCCTCTGGACGTCATTGGCCCGCTTGGGCCGTCCTCTTGACGTCATTGGCCCGCTTGGGCCGTCCTCTTGACGTCATTGGGCCGTTTGGGCCATCTTCCCACGTACCACCCTAATCTGTTTTGCGCATGCTATCATGGTAGATGGACACCGGATTGATCACCCATCACAAAGTGAATGGACACAGCTGCGAGGCGACATAATGTGACAGGACATCGGAATGTGTGGCCTCCCGTCTGAGGTTCCTTTGACAGTTATTACTGCATGGGTTGGTTGGCCTGCGCTATGATCCCCATCCCCAGCCAATCCCTGTCAATCACTGTCCCAAACAATTGCTTTGACACCACTTTGCCATCGTGTTGAACCCTGTCAGGTCGCGTGTCAGCCGTGCCGCCTTTATTCTGGGTTGAGCTGG
Organism: Arenicola marina; assembly: GCA_964019135.1. Taxonomy (NCBI): domain Eukaryota; kingdom Metazoa; phylum Annelida; class Polychaeta; family Arenicolidae; genus Arenicola; species Arenicola marina. The sequence continues at coordinate 29,143,261 of OZ025249.1, forward strand.
GGTCAGTATTGCACGCAATATGGCGTGAGTAAGCCGTAAGTATGTAAGTTATGTGTGTGTGTATATAGGTATGACCGTGCTGATTGCTTTGTTGGATGGAAAAGGAAGGTATGCTGAGTGGTAGATAACAAGTTGGACCCCTACATCTATAAAATACATATATTCGGGGGTGGGGGTGGGGGGGTGGGGGCAAGGGGCATTTCCGTTCCTTGGAAATGGGCTTTTCATTTCACCGTGAACTGGGCATGGAATACCTCGTGATCAAGGATTTTCATTAATCGTGAACCGAGAATTATAATATTAAATAATCGTGAACCGAGAATTATAATATTAAATAACCGTGAACTGTGAAATCGAAAATTTTATCCTGTTTCCGCTATATCATATTTTCTTCATTTGATTCATCGTGACCTGGGAATAAAGACATTTATTCCTCGTGATTTGGGAACACGACCCCCCTTTATCCGACGATCCACAGCCCTGTATAATACGTACAGATTGTAGGTCTCACGGGTGGCCCTGCGGGTTGCGGGTTGGCATTCACGCCGTGTTTAACCTGACCACGTGGCCTGGCGGAGTGATCATGGTGATGTATAACGGCGTGGACTCCGGGACACCGTAAACGGTGATGGAGATGGCATATTGATGTCCGAACCTAGCGCCGGCTACACCCATCTCACACGCCCATTCGTTACACAGATCTGGCATAGAATGAGGTTACCTAAATTGATAGTTTTACCCCCTTTGAAAAGCGATGGTTTTATGGTAGGACAGATCGTAAACTTTTCGTCGCTTAGGTCACCGTCACTAAAAAATCTCTCAATTAGTATGCAGAAAGTGTACCAGTGCACGTTGCATCATATTGCATTTTGTGCCGGCATATATCACTTGTAATCAGTTGTTCCATGTGATTCCAGGATATGGCTGACAAAGCAGATTCCATGGAAGAAGATTTCGGGAAGACAAATGACGGATTCGAAGATGATATAAGCTACTCCAGTACTATGAAAGAGAAGGGCAGTTCGCAGACAGAAAAATATTTTATGGATAAGAGCGACATAATTATAGATAAAAAAGAAGGTATTCCCAGTGGTAAAGACCTGAAGCACGAGATATTGGAAAGTACAGTGATGTAGTTAAATTTGGAAGACGGAAATTGGCGTTCTACAGATTAAGATTGCTTGTTAACTTGGAATAAACTTGCAAACATGAAGACAATTTCACATATTATCGTCCAAAACATGGCAAAGAGAAAATATGAAGTTGGGATGATACAATGCTATGTAACGGTTTTATATAGTCAATTTGTTCCATATTAACTGGATGGAGGCGTTTTATAATGTGTTACTTTAATAAAACGAAGAAGATTATCCTAATCCGTCGCTTATAGTTCACCATTTATATTAATAATGTTCTTGCAATTTAATCGCAGACCTTTCTTTACACCAGGATATTAGATATGGTGCAGACCTCATCACCGTTATATTAAAACCAGAGGTGCATCGAATAACATAGGGATCACGTTTAAACATTAATATTCCATCGATAAAACTGAAATAAACTGAAAGTGCGTCTAGTAAACAGAAATCGCCTAAAATAACAGTATCTGAGATGTACTACAACGACGCATTTAAACGATTAAAATCACCCTTACGCCTAGGCATTTATAACATTTAGAATACACGCTTAATATTTAGCATACTCGCTTTCGTATGACCATTTTGGGCTTGATTGTTCTTTCCATACATATTTCTAGAATTATGTAATATTTACACTCCTGTTGGGACGAAGCAAATTAACCTGTGATCTGTTCAGCACATGGAGAAAACGACATATGTACAGAAGTGCTTAACATTTGCTTAATCTGTGATTGCTTCCATGGCCCATACATTAATCTATAAGTTGAACACTGGTATGTGGCACGGTATGTGGTTTTTAAATCAGATGTTATTTTGCTCTCTGGGTTGAGTAAAAATAATCAATAAGTAACAAAATACCACAAACGTCCAATTTTCATGCAACCGTACTTGCCCCAGTCTGCTTTAGAGTGTGGAGACCCCGCACCACATTGCTATAACCGTACTCGATCGCCCCAACCTGCTTTAGAGTGTGTACACCCCGCACAACATTGCTATAACCGTACTCGATCGCCCCAGCCTGCTTTAGAGTGCGTAGACCCCGCAACACATTGCTATAACCGTACTCGATCGCCCCAGCCTGCTTTAGAGTGTGTACACCCCGCACCACATTGCTATAACCGTACTCGATCGCCCCAGCCTGCTTTAGAGTGCGCAGACCCCGCAACACATTGCTATAACCGTACTCGATCGCCCCAGCCTGCTTTAGAGTGCGCAGACCCCGCAACACATTGCTATAACCGTACTCGATCGCCCCAGCCTGCTTTAGAGTGCGCAGACCCCGCAACACATTGCTATAACCGTAGTCGATCGCCCCAGTCTGCTTTAGAGTGTGTACACCCCGCACCACATTGCTATAACCGTACTTGATCGCCCCAGCCTACATTAGAGTGTGTAGACCCCGCACCACATTGCTATAACCGTACTCGATCGCCCCAGCCTGCTTTAGAGTGTGTAGACCCCGCACCACATTGCTATGGCTGTACTCGATCGCCCCAGCCTGCTTTAGAGTGTGTAGATCCCGCACCGCATTGCTATAACGGTACTCGATCGCCCCAGCCTGCTTTAGAGTGTGTAGACCCCGCACCACATTGCTATAACCGTAATCGATCGCCCCAGCCTGCTTTAGAGTGCGCAGACCCCGCAACACATTGCTATAACCGTACTCGATCGCCCCAGCCTGCTTTAGAGTGCGCAGACCCCGCAACACATTGCTATAACCGTACTTGATCGCCCCAGCCTGCTTTAGAGTGTGTAGACCCCGCAACACATTGCTATAACCGTACTCGATCGCCCCAGCCTGCTTTAGAGTGCGCAGACCCCGCAACACATTGCTATAACCGTACTCGATCGCCCCAGCCTGCTTTAGAGTGCGCAGACCCCGCAACACATTGCTATAACCGTACTCGATCGCCCCAGCCTGCTTTAGAGTGTGTAGACCCCGCAACACATTGCTATAACCGTACTCGATCGCCCCAGCCTGCTTTAGAGTGTGTACACCCCGCACCACATTGCTATAACTGTACTCGATCGCCCCAGCCTGCTTTAGAGTGTGTAGACCCCGCACCACATTGCTATAACTGTACTCGATCGCCCCAGCCTGCTTTAGAGTGTGTAGACCCCGCACCACATTGCTATAACCGTAATCGATCGCCCCAGCCTGCTTTAGAGTGCGCAGACCCCGCAACACATTGCTATAACCGTACTCGATCGCCCCAGCCTGTTTTAGAGTGTGTAGACCCCGCAACACATTGCTATAACCGTACTCGATCGCCCCAGCCTGCTTTAGAGTGTGTACACCCCGCACCACATTGCTATAACTGTACTCGATCGCCCCAGCCTGCTTTAGAGTGTGTAGACCCCGCACCACATTGCTATAACTGTACTCGATCGCCCCAGCCTGCTTTAGAGTGTGTAGACCCCGCACCACATTGCTATAACCGTACTCGATCGCCCCAGCCTGCTTTAGAGTGTGTACACCCCGCACCACATTGCTATAACCGTAATCGATCGCCCCAGCCTGCTTTAGAGTGCGCAGACCCCGCAACACATTGCTATAACCGTACTCGATCGCCCCAGCCTGCTTTAGAGTGCGCAGACCCCGCAACACATTGCTATAACCGTACTCGATCGCCCCAGCCTGCTTTAGAGTGCGCAGACCCCGCAACACATTGCTATAACCGTACTCGATCGCCCCAGCCTGCTTTAGAGTGTGTAGACCCCGCAACACATTGCTATAACCGTACTAGACCGCCCCAGCCTGCTTTAGAGTGCGCAGACCCCGCAACACATTGCTATAACCGTACTCGATCGCCCCAGCCTGCTTTAGAGTGCGCAGACCCCGCAACACATTGCTATAACCGTACTCGATCGCCCCAGCCTGCTTTAGAGTGCGCAGACCCCGCAACACATTGCTATAACCGTAGTCGATCGCCCCAGTCTGCTTTAGAGTGTGTACACCCCGCAACACATTGCTATAACCGTACTTGATCGCCCCAGCCTACATTAGAGTGTGTAGACCCCGCACCATATTGCTATAACCGTACTCGATCGCCCCAGCCTGCTTTACAGTGTGTAGACCCCGCACCACATTGCTAGAACTGTTCTCGATCGCCCCAGCCTGCATCAGAGTGCGTAGACCCCGCACCACATTGCTATAACAGTACTCGCCCCAGCCCGCTTTAGAGTGTGTAGACTCCGCACCACATTGCTATAACCGTACTCGATCGCCCCAGTCTGCTTTAGAGTGTGTAGACCCCGCACTACATTGCAATAACCGTAATCGATCGCCCCAGCCTGCTTTAGAGTGCGCAGACCCCGCAACACATTGCTATAACCGTACTCGATCGCCCCAGCCTGCTTTAGAGTGCGTAGACCCCGCAACACATTGCTATGGCTGTACTCGATCGCCCCAGCCTGCTTTAGAGTGTGTACACCCCGCACCACATTGCTATAACCGTACTCGATCGCCCCAGTCTGCTTTAGAGTGTGTAGACACCGCACCACATTGCTATAACCGTACTCGCCCCAGCCTGCTTTAGAGTGTGTAGACTCCCTACCACATGTGCTATAACCGTACTCGATCGCCCCAGCCTGCTTTAGAGTGTGTAGACCCCGCACCACATTGCTATAACCGTACTCGATCGCCCCAGCCTGCTTTAGAGTGTGTAGACCCCGCACCACATTGCTATAACCGTACTCGATCGCCCCAGCCTGCTTTAGAGTGCGTAGACCCCGCAACACATTGCTATAACCGTACTCGATCGCCCCAGCCTGCTTTAGAGTGCGCAGACCCCGCAACACATTGCTATAACCGTAGTCGATCGCCCCAGTCTGCTTTAGAGTGTGTGGACCCCGCAACACATTGCTATAACCGTACTCGATCGCCCCAGCCTGCTTTACAGTGTGTAGTCCCCGCACCACATTGCTAGAACTGTACTCGATCGCCCCAGCCTGCATTAGAGTGCATAGACCCCGCACCACATTGCTATAACAGTACTCGCCCCAGCCCGCTTTAGAGTGTGTAGACCCCGCACCACATTGCTATAACCGTACTCGATCGCCCCAGCCTGCTTTAGAGTGCGCAGACCCCGCAACACATTGCTATAACCGTAGTCGATCGCCCCAGTCTGCTTTAGAGTGTTTACACCCCGCAACACATTGCTATAACCGTACTTGATCGCCCCAGCCTACATTAGAGTGTGTAGACCCCGCACCACATTGCTATAACCGTACTCGATCGCCCCAGCCTGCTTTAGAGTGTGTAGACCCCGCACCACATTGCTATAACCGTAGTCGATCGCCCCAGTCTGCTTTAGAGTGTGTAGACCCCGCAACACATTGCTATAACCGTACTTGATCGCCCCAGCCTACATTAGAGTGTGTAGACCCCGCACCACATTGCTATAACCGTACTCGATCGCCCCAGCCTGCTTTAGAGTGTGTAGACCCCGCACCACATTGCTATAACCGTACTCGATCGCCCCAGCCTGCTTTAGAGTGCGCAGACCCCGCAACACATTGCTATAACCGTAGTCGATCGCCCCAGTCTGCTTTAGAGTGTTTACACCCCGCAACACATTGCTATAACCGTACTTGATCGCCCCAGCCTACATTAGAGTGTGTAGACCCCGCACCACATTGCTATAACCGTACTCGATCGCCCCAGCCTGCTTTAGAGTGCGCAGACCCCGCACCACATTGCTATAACGGTACTCGATCGCCCCAGCCTGCTTTAGAGTGTGGAGACTCCGCACCACATTGCTATAACCGTACTCGATCGCCCCAGCCTGCTTTAGAGTGTGGAGACTCCGCACCACATTGCTATAACGGTACTCGATCGCCCCAGCCTGCTTTAGAGTGCGTAGACCCCGCACCACATTGCTATAACGGTACTCGATCGCCCCAGCCTGCTTTAGAGTGTGGAGACTCCGCACCACATTGCTATAACCGTACTCGATCGCCCAGCCTGTTTTAGAGTGTGTAGACCCCGCACCACATTGCTATAACCGTACTCGATCGCCCCAGCCTGCTTTAGAGTGTGTACACCCCGCACCACATTGTTATAACCGTACTCGATCGCCCCAGCCTGCTTTAGAGTGTGTAGACCCCGCACCACATTGCTATAACTGTACTCGATCGCCCCAGCCTGCTTTAGAGTGTGTAGACCCCGCACCACATTGCTATAACCGTACTCGATCGCCCCAGCCTGCTTTAGAGTGCGTAGACCCCGCACCACATTGCTATAACCGTACTCGATCGCCACAGTCTGCTTTAGAGTGTGTAGACCCCGCACCACATTGCTATAACTGTACTCGATCGCCCCAGCCTGCTTTAGAGTGCGTAGACCCCGCACCACATTACTATAACCGTACTCGATCGCCTCAGCCTACTTTTGAGTGTGTAGACCCCGCACCACATTGCTATAAACGTACTCGCCCCAGCCTGCTTTAGAGTGCGTAGACCCCGCACCACATTGCTATAAAAGTACTCGTCCCAGCCTGCTTTAGAGTGTGTAGACCCCGCACCACATAGCTATAACAGTACTCGCCCCAGCCTGCTTTAGAGTGTGTAGACCCCGCACCACATTGCTATATCAAAACAACGCCTCCAGACCTGAAACAGATCAAAACGATGCGTCTTATATCATTTTCTTCGAAACAATCTGAAATTCATAACATTTAAAGAGCAAATTGCTGTAGATCGATCTATAAGTAAATTTCAACGTGAAGATGGGATCGAGGTTTGAAAAAAACGATATGCATGTGCGTGTTGAAGCCGTGGTGTGGAGTCACTCGAAGTGGGGCGTTCTCTCCGAAACAGACGAACATGCTTTGGGACACAACATAATCAGGGGTTCAGACCACGGAGTGTAATTTACGCTAAACTGCGCCTCCTCGCTGAGAATGCATTGAAAGAGGTGCGAATACCCTGGATACTATTCCCCTGTTTAGACCTGCCGGTGACTAATGAATAGATTTTCGATATGGGAGTCAGCCAATGACAAGACGGATTCCATCCGGACGAACGCAAGGGCAAAGTATCGAAGATAGCTGACTAATCATAACGTCTACAATAGACACCTCGACGTTCCATGTTGAAAAGTCATGACATGGTTTGCATGAGGCTGCGTCTGCGTCAGACGTCATATTGTCGTGGTAACATGAACCTGTATTGTAGTCATATCATGAATCCTTAGTGTAGGGGTGTTATGATTCTGTACTGTTGTGGTATGATGAAACCGCATTGTGGGATCATGGTTTGCTCAGCCTCGATGGCATACTGGAGATATAGCCATTCATAATGTGGCGCTGCCGTGCTAGCAGTCCTTTTTTGTCACTTCCGGTGCTGTCACTTATTAGGCCCTACTTTACAATTGATGACAGTTGCTTTGATCTGCTATGTTAAGATTTTTATAGCATAAAAAGCCTGTCCTTCTAAATGCACATATGGTGGTGGTCACGTATTTCATTACGCTGGCAATTTAAACGTAATTGTGGCAATACCGAAAGCCAGCTGATCGCCATAACTTATGTCAACAGCTAAACTTTAGTAGCAATACCGAAAATTGTCGTATGCGGGCAACCACTTTATTTGTAGCTGTGGATGTCATTTATTGATCAGTCAATCATGGGTCAAAGTATATATTTTATTTATATAAAATATGGTGATAGTTTACATAATATTATGATAAGAAAGCGAGCGAGCCCAGTTTAATAAGAATTGTTCGTACAGGGCTGCCAGCGCTCACTTTGCACTCTCCCTAGGTCTAGCTCTCATCTCTAATATATGTCAAAGTCAAACAATTCTCATGCAAGTGTACTTTCCTTTCTTTGGCGACCAACTCTTTTTGAAACCTCTATAGGTCTGTACAGTCAATATGCGATTGATCGAGATCCAACGACGATAGGGATACTTAGCCTTGCTGCAGCTGCGTGACGCGCAAGCATTTTAGGCAACGTTTGTGCACTCCAGGTTTGACTCAATGCCAGATTTGACCCAATGCATAGGAACAAAATGCTCAGATCATGGGCGCAGCTCAACTATCCGCGCAATCTCACGGTAGAAGGCGTTTGTCCAATTTGAAGAACGAGCGCCCTCTATTGAGAGAGCGATAATGTAAGTATCGTAGTCTTTTGAATTTACCATTACTTTTAGAGTGAGCACAGTTTTACAGTAGATTTCTGAATTGAAATGATACTAGTTAGACAATCGGGCTTAGGCTGAATTAAGCAAATAGCGCAGCATGCTGGATATAGTGCTAAAGGGATCAATATGGACTCGTTGGTCACTTTTGTGTCGTGCGTCTTAAATTGTTTGATAAAACACGATAGCCTGAATTCTCCCATTGGCTTAATTTTTTGACCAAAAAACTAATTATTATGACGTAAATGATTTCCGTCTTATATCAGTCTGTCTGTATGTGTGTGTGTCTGTGTCTGTCTCTGTCTGCCTGTGCCCTCTCTGTAAGTCACGCTACCTTTCGTCCTGTAACTTAACACATCGATAGGTGTCTGACATGGCTCAGTCAAGTTCGTTAACGTCCTATATGTAGGTCAGGTCAGGATTTTTTTGCCTGTTCCTTAACCATTGGTAGACAGGGCCAATAATTGAGAAAATGCTTACTACAGCGACAGTTTGGGACCTGGATCCGAGGGATCAAATCTGCATTAGGGATCAAGCTGGATCTGATCAATCTATATCTGAGGGGCTAAATCTGGATTTGAGAGTCAATCTGGATGTGAGGGGCTAAATCTGGATCTGAGGGGCTAAATCTAGATTTTAGGGGTCAATCTGGATCTCAGAGGTCAATCTGGATATCATAGGTCAACCTGGATCTCAGAGGTCAATCTGGATCTCAGAAGTCAATCTGGATTTCAGAGGTCAATCTGGATCTCAGTCAAATTTGGATCTAAGGGGTAAAATCTGGATCTCAGGGGTCAAATTGGATCTCAGGGGTCAATCTGGATCTCAGGGGTCAAATCTGAATCAAACTGTTCAATTTTGGATTTCACGGGTCAAATCTGAAACAAACTGTTCAAATTTGGATTTCACGGGTCAAATCTGTATCTGAGGGATAAAATCTGGATCAAAGGGGTCAAATCTGAATCTGAGGCGTCCAATATGGATCTGAGGGTCAAATCAGGATCTGAGGGATCAAATCTGGATTGGAAGGATCAAATCTGGATCTGATGGGCCAAATCTGGCCTTAAGGGGTCAAATCTTGATCTAGTTAGGGGATCAATCTGGCCAAATCTGGATCTGAGTCAATCTGGATCTGAGAGTCAATCTGGATCTGACGGGTCAATCTGGATGTATGAGTCAATCTAGATCTGAGGGGTCAAATATGGATCTAACGGGTCAATCTGGATCTGAGGGGTCAAATCTGGATATGAGGGATTAAATCTGGATCTGAGGTCAATCTGGTGTGTGGTATGTTTGTGTGCGTCTCCGTAGTTCCATCTGTCTGTGTGAGTTTGTATTGGCGGAGACAGACGGGGGCGATGGTGTGAAGGAATGCGCAGCATTTCCGTCATCACCCTTCACCCTGTGGGTGACGGTCTCGTTGTTCCTTTGTCTGGATCTCGGAAGTGAGGGTACATTGTATAATATCCGGTCGTGGCTCGTTAATCCCATTGCTTTAATTTGCTATTAACCAGTAAACTAATAAGTGTTCCTCCGTCTGGACCTCGGAAGTGTGTGCGAATTACTTTGTCCGCCCGTAGCTAGTGATTGAACCGCATGGTAAGGAGTATTCAATAGTAACATGATCGAGTTGAAACGAAAATCGTTAACTAAATAGTTAATAGTGAACATTGCAATGGTATTGCCTTAGACCTTACAATAACACGAAAAATGCAGTTAAATAATGACAATTTCTATTTCCCGCTGTACCCATTAGCTGTGAAAGAGGCCACTTTTTGTCAGCTCTTCGGTTTTCTTTTTCATACTCAGCAATTAATACGATAATTTAGCCCGGTATTTTAAAATAGGTGTCAAACCTAATCTAATCGCGATCTGCACCGAAAGTTTACATCATAAAATTATTTTAAAATTATTTAGGTCTTGAGATATAACAATAGAAGCCGAAAATTCCCTCGGTCGCTAACACCTGTTGTTTTTGTGCCGCCCGTTCTGTTATTTTTATTGTAACAATATGATAAAATGTATTTACATCACAGGTCGGCGGTAACTAACATCATAGTCAGGTTTGCTGACTGAAGTTGCTTACATTAATTAATACTATGGCCGGGAGTGTCGTCATGTGGTCGGAGGTCATGCTTGCCTTTGGAAGAACTTTCCGGTTACCTCAACTGAGGTGAGTCGCCACACGAAAATCGAGTTCTCAAGTTCAAAATTGTAACGAAACATACGAGTCTATTTGTTCGGAAGCAAAGTCCGAAGAGTAAAGTAAGGCGAAAAACTCAAGTTAGCAAGTTCAAACCCGGTCATGATAGACCGCTTGCTGTCACACGACTCTTCGGATTTCATGGCCACCGCTCGCCGTACCTCCTCTTGGTCGGGAAGGACGGCCCGCACCTCTGGTATCGGGCATGGCGGCCAGCTCCAGTCTGTCCGGGGTGCTGGACAAGCAACTCGCCGAACTAAAGGCGCATACAGTTCCGAGCTATTTCGGTCTCCTGATGTGTTTCATCTCGGCAGAGACTTCGCAGACTCCCTCCTCCTCGCAGACTTGGCGAATGTCCCTTCCGCTGCGGAAGGGATGTCCCCAGACTCGGGAGAGACGGCCAACACTTCACGCATGGGGGACAGCTGTCTGTCGCTTGCGAAGGGGGCAGCCTCCAGCAGGCATGGGGAGCTAGATATTTGTTAAAAATATTGCTGAATATTGTAATAAATAATTAGATATATTAAACAACGCCAACTGAAACAGCTGTTGGTTTATATTCGTGAAAAGATGAGTCAATACATAGTTAAACATCGTCAATCTGATGGTACAAAAATGACCAATGTATGAAATATAAAAGATATCTCACTGTTGACATCTTCCGACAGAGTTGGAAGCGAGTGCCATTTTCTTATTGTTAAACAGCTGTCAAAACATGTAGACAGAAATTACTTATAACAATCTAATTTGTCTACGATTGAAAACGGGGATTTAGTATATGGCCTATAGTAAACCTTTTGACATATATCACTCAAGACGATGCATATATTTCTGCGATATATGGTAGATGTGGGCGGTATTCATTACAGCAGACAAGAACCCATTGAAGAAGAAAATCATTTAACATTGAATCCTTTGTGGTCATAATTGATATTCACTGATACATAAGGAATGAGAAAAAATAGGTTTGATTACTAGGTTTGATTGCAATTTGTTTCGGATTGACCTCTGATTTAGCACAGGCTGCCCGGACTAATGGCGTGGTCACAAGTGTAAGACTGGTTGTGACTGCTTTGCTACAGACCACCCGCATGCAGTTATAAGTCATAACATCAGAACATGAGAAGCGAGTAGACACTGCTTCTGCCAGTAGAGGTAGAGTACGTGAAAATTGCAGTATCACTGTAGTTCTAACAAAGACATTGGATGTCACCCGAAGTTTAATCCGGCAAGTCCGGCAGATGTGTCTGAAAGTGCCTAGGGAGTGGGGCGCAATTTGTACAGAAACATGGCTTAAACTCATGTAACACAGGGCTGGCAATCCAGAACAGCTGTAGCTGGCGGTGGAAGCTCGGGGAAGCTTTGGAGATGGAGTTCGGGGAAGGAGGGTAGGTTGTTTTCTACACACCCTACACGGAGGTGGGTGAAATAATAAAGCCAGAAAGTAAATTACGTTTCCAAAAATGGAAGGTTGGCGAAAACATCCAGCTATTGTTGTGGTATGATCATGTCTGATTTGATGTAATTTAAGTAATATCATTCAAAACTGACATTAGCTTCATAATTGTATTGTAAAAATGGGAGAAACGATAGATACCTGCCCGAGATGGCGTAATTAAAATAGGCATAGCAGAATGGGGATAAGGTCGGGAATTTCGTTGTATATATGCGGTAAATGAAAAAGGGAAGTACCAGATCTGACGCCCTTGAAATAATGTCGTACTTACACTAGCATCAGCGCCGAACTGTGATAATTGGAAGAAGGGAACGAAAAAGCCATACGCTAAATCTCAGGAAATTTAATAAATATCATACCAGATGCTAATAGAAACAAAGAAAGTACATGACAGATCTGAGGTAATGTACGTTAGTCCAAATTACACCAGAAGTGACAGAAGCTCGCACAGTTAATTGTAGAATGCCGGAAACGAAGAAATGCTGTGCCAGATCTGACCTAATTTAATTTAAATCATACCAGAAGTGACATAAGCTCGAGCAGTTTATTTCAGAATGCGGAAAACTAAGAAATGCTGTGCCAGATCTGACCTAATTTAATTTAAATCCTACCAGAAGTGACATAATCTCGATCAGTTTATTGTAGAATGCGGGAAACGAAGAAAGTACAGGACAGATCTGACCTAATTTAATTCAGATCATACCAGAAGTGACATAATCTCGAGCAGTTTATAGTAGAAATGCAGGAAACGAAGAAACGCTGTGTCAAATCTGACATAATTTAATTTAAATCATACCAGAAGTGACATAAGCTCGAGCAGTTTATTGCAGAAAGCGGGAAACGAAGAAATGCTGTGCCAGATCTGACCTAATTTAATTTAAATCATACCAGAAGTGACATAATCTCGATCAGTTTATTGTAGAATGCGGGAAACGAAGAAAGTACATGACAGATCTGACCTAATTTAATTCAGATCATACCAGAAGTGACATAATCTCGAGCAGTTTATTGTATAAATGCAGGAAGCGAAGAAATGCTGTGCCAGATCTGACCTAATTTAATTTCAATCCTACCAGAAGTGACATAATCTCGATCAGTTTATTGTAGAATGCGGGAAACGAAGAAAGTACATGACAGATCTGACCTAATTTAATTCAGATCATACCAAAAGTGACATAATCTCGAGCAGTTTATCGTATCAATGCAGGAAGCGAAGAAATGCTGTGCTAGATCTGACCTAATTTAATTTAAATCATACCAGAAGTGACATAATCTCGATCAGTTTATTGTAGAATGCGGGAAACGAAGAAAGTACATGACAGATCTGACCTAATTTAATTCAGATCATACCAAAAGTGACATAATCTCGAGCAGTTTATCGTATAAATGCAGGAAGCGAAGAAATGCTGTGCCAGATCTGACCGAATTTAATTCAGATCATACCAGAAGTGACATAAGCTCGAGCAGTTAATTGCAGAAAGCGGGAAACGAAGAAATGCTGTGCCAGATCTGACCGAATTTAATTTAAATCCTACCAGAAGTGACATAAGCTCGAGCAGTTTATTGTATAAATGCAGGAAGCGAAGAAATGCTGTGCCAGATCTGACCGAATTTAATTCAGATCATACCAGAAGTGACATAAGCTCGAGCAGTTAATTGCAGAAAGCGGGAAACGAAGAAATGCTGTGCCAGATCTGACCGAATTTAATTTAAATCCTACCAGAAGTGACATAATCTCGAGCAGTTTATCGTATAAATGCAGGAAGCGAAGAAATGCTGTGCCAGATCTGACCGAATTTAATTTAAATCATACCAGAAGTGACATAATCTCGAGCAGTTTATCGTATAAATGCAGGAAGCGAAGAAATGCTGTGCCAGATCTGACCGAGTTTAATTTAAATCATACCAGAAGTGACATAAGCTCGAGCAGTTTATTTCAGAATGCGGGAAACGAAGAAATGCTGTGCCAGATCTGACCTAATTTAATTTAAATCATACCAGAAGTGACATAAGCTCGAGCAGTTAATTTCAAAATGCGAGAACGAAGAAATGCTGTGCCAGATCTGACCTAATTTAGTTTAAATCATACCAGAAGTGACATAATCTCGAGCAGTTTATCGTATAAATGCAGGAAGCGAAGAAATGCTGTGCCAGATCTGACCGAATTTAATTTAAATCATACCAGAAGTGACATAAGCTCGAACAGTTAATTGCAGAAAGCGGGAAACGAAGAAATGCTGTGCCAGATCTGACCTAATTTAATTTAAATCCTACCAGAAGTGACATAATCTCGAGCAGTTTATCGTATAAATGCAGGAAGCGAAGAAATGCTGTGCCAGATCTGACCGAATTTAATTTAAATCATACCAGAAGTGACATAAGCTCGAGCAGGTAATTGCAGAAAGCGGGAAACGAAGAAATGCTGTGCCAGATCTGACCTAATTTAATTTAAATCCTACCAGAAGTGACATAATCTCGAGCAGTTTATCGTATAAATGCAGGAAGCGAAGAAATGCTGTGCCAGATGTGACCGAATTTAATTTAAATCATACCAGAAGTGACATAAGCTCGAGCAGGTAATTGCAGAATGCGGGAAACGAAGAAATGCTGTGCCAGATCTGACCTAATTTAATTTAAATCATACCAGAAGTGACATAAGCTCGAGCAGTTAATTTCAAAATGCGGAGAACGAAGAAATGCTGTGCCAGATCTGACCTAATTTAGTTTAAATCATACCAGAAGTGACATAATCTCGAGCAGTTTATCGTATAAATGCAGGAAGCGAAGAAATGCTGTGCCAGATCTGACCGAATTTAATTTAAATCATACCAGAAGTGACATAAGCTCGAACAGTTAATTGCAGAAAGCGGGAAACGAAGAAATGCTGTGCCAGATCTGACCTAATTTAATTTAAATCCTACCAGAAGTGACATAATCTCGAGCAGTTTATCGTATAAATGCAGGAAGCGAAGAAATGCTGTGCCAGATCTGACCGAATTTAATTTAAATCATACCAGAAGTGACATAAGCTCGAGCAGGTAATTGCAGAATGCGGGAAACGAAGAAATGCTGTGCCAGATCTGACCTAATTTAATTTAAATCATACCAGAAGTGACATAAGCTCGAGCAGTTAATTTCAAAATGCGGAGAACGAAGAAATGCTGTGCCAGATCTGACCTAATTTAGTTTAAATCATACCAGAAGTGACATAATCTCGAGCAGTTTATCGTATAAATGCAGGAAGCGAAGAAATGCTGTGCCAGATCTGACCGAATTTAATTTAAATCATACCAGAAGTGACATAAGCTCGAACAGTTAATTGCAGAAAGCGGGAAACGAAGAAATGCTGTGCCAGATCTGACCTAATTTAATTTAAATCCTACCAGAAGTGACATAATCTCGAGCAGTTTATCGTATAAATGCAGGAAGCGAAGAAATGCTGTGCCAGATCTGACCGAATTTAATTTAAATCATACCAGAAGTGACATAAGCTCGAGCAGGTAATTGCAGAAAGCGGGAAACGAAGAAATGCTGTGCCAGATCTGACCTAATTTAATTTAAATCATACCAGAAGTGACATAAGCTCGAGCAGTTTATCGTATAAATGCAGGAAGCGAAGAAATGCTGTGCTAGATCTGACCGTGGAGTTTTACAATCTCCCAAATCAGCACATATTTGTACGTGCAACCGTCGACGACACTTTGCAGTTGAGACAGATTTACCAGGTCACATTGTAACCTGTACATCGGATTCGGAGACTTCACGGGCACTGACGGAGCTTTGTTGGCGAAAATTGGTCGATGCTGCTGGACCGAAGGCTCGCCAGACAGCACGCGTTGAATTTCTGCGCGGGATATACCTTTAAACTTTATGCATAATCCACCTCTACTACATAAAATGAGTGGTTAAAACGAAAGGATCTCTTCGGTGGTGCTGAAAACGCAAGCAATATGAATCAACTCAGATACTACAGTGCATATTACCAACATAAATGTATAATTAATCCAGGGCGATGAGATATTTTCCCCTTTCCCAATATTCTGTTTCACAAAAGGTGAAGCAGAAAAATGTTTCGGTAATTCCTGTTGCATTTGGCCGCTTTCAAACATGACAAACCCAAAAATGTAATAGTCGTCAGAAACTGTTTTCCCTTTTGGCTCTATAACACTGAAGCTGGTTAGGTTGATCAAACTTACCTTCATAATATTTCTGTATCCTCTTCTCCAATTTTCGAACACCTTTCTCCTTTTGTTTTCTCCACAAATCTTAAGACGATTTCCTTAACGCTGTCCTTCTGTGGCACTATTCTTCCCCCTTTCACAATCCGTTCTTGAGGAACCGTACTGTAGGGTTCACATACAGTTTTGACTTGATATGTATTCCGCCGTATCTTCCTGTAAGCAACTGTTTCTCTTTTACCCCGTTCCTTTACTGGTACATGTTTACCTTTGAGGATTTCGGTGATGAGCTTGTATTCAGTGCGACATAGGGGTACTGATCGTCTCTTTCCACCCTGCAGAGAAAATTTCTTGCAAAATTAAATACACAAATTGTGCACCTTTGGTTGGCTGAAAGAAACAGGACACTCATATATATTCACACAGAAAATTAATGTGTGTTTTAAATACTCATGTAACATGCCACTTTGCAAATTAGGCAACAGGCTGTGCTTACATTATCTGTACACTGACTCCACAAGAACCATCACCTTATCACTATGCTGGGCTCGCGTTAGCATTCGCCAATAGCCATTTGGCGAGAAAATTCGGGATTTGGCGATAAGAACTTCCTGGACACCCGCCAAAATGGCGAATATAAAATAAGTGTTTAACCCCATTTATCAACTGTTCCTCTGGCTATCGAGGCATAGATGTGCCTGGAAAACACATTACATGGTAGATCTACAAATTCATCTCCAATTATGAGATTTAAAACCAATTTATAACCAATATATTTGGCTAATTTTTGCTAATGTTTTTTCACGGAATTAGCCAAATTGGCTATTGAAAAAAATATCCTAGCGCGAGCCCAGCTATGTAAAACCTTCCAGACTTAAATGCTATGGTAAAATTTGCTCGATCATTGTCTTGCAGATTTTCTAAAGTATCTATGTGAAATTTTTTATCACATGGTCTCTAAAGGAAAAATGGTTAAATTAGAGCAGAACAGTTTCTATATAAATTCTTTCAATATAAGTGTCACTCATTCTAAATAGAATTCATTCATGGCTTACACAAATAAACAGGTCACCTCATAATAAAAGTCCAGGTTTTTAGGCAAAATAAGTCCATAATTGCTTTAAATAACCTATCGCTCATCAATATTAGAATCGGATGAGATAGCTTTATCAACTTTATTGCTTAAGTGTTAAGTAAATAGACCGATTTTATATTCACGAAAAATGCACACGCATGAAAAACCTTTACATGAAAGAACTTATATGTGCAGCAGGATATCACATCCTGAACTGATAGCCATCCTTCCCCATTTATCCATAGGCAGGCCCCGGATAAATATCGATATATCAACTACAGTGCACACCAATTAATCACAACTTTTGCTTAATCGCAACAATTTCCAAATTCAGATGCCATTTCTTATGCATACCCATGTAAACTACTTCAATTAATTACAACTTTAGTTAATCGCAATTTCGGTTAATCGCAACTTTGGTTAATCACAAATTATGCCTAATGGCAACATAAATTTAACTGAAAATGTGTGGAAGCTTCGAATGATTGCAACATTCGAGGCTAAACCCAGGTATTGTTAGTAGGCATGTATAGAGACAATGCGCTATCAACTGACATTTTAACACCCTGATGCTTTATACATTATATAGGCCTTCATTTTTGCATTTATTAACTCATATTTTTTCATATACATGTTGTTTTGTACGTTAGTAGATGGTGGGTGTGGTAACGTAGGTGGGCCGAAGCGGTCTCACTTTATAGCGAAAAGACACGTTATTTCGCTATAAAGTGAGACCCGGCCGAAGTGTCTGGGCTGAAATGTTCATAGGCCAAAGTGTCTAGGCCACCAATCCATATGCAGTTAGGCTCCAACTTAATGCACCAGATTGCTGAAGCTATCATTCCAGCTCCTTTGACAGGCTGCTTAACTGCTTATAATTTAAGTTGTAAGCAGCGTGTCAATTACCTTCAACATTCAGGCCACCCATACATGCCATTTACTGATTTAAGCCGTTTGCCCATAGGCCTACTTCCAAAAGAATAAAACCTGGAATAGCTGTGGAATAGTTGTTGAAAACCTGGAATAGTACCAACCACATTTCTGTGGCATTGATGGTGTTATGTACATACATACAATAGATGATCATAATGACTTGCTTGTTTGCTAGCTATAATACAGACTTACAGTACTTGAACGATAATTGAGGTTTTTGCGGAATATAGTAATTTGAAACTCTTTCAGGCAGTGTCTCGCCCTCAGCTGCTGAAGTGAGCAATTTTATGGTTCCGGTGTAAAAACACAACTATAAGAATTAGTTTATTTGTCGTAAGGCACTAAAAACTAATATTCTGACAACTAAAGAACACACCACTCACCATGTTGTGTGGCCGATAATATGCTGTTCAAAACTGTTCATTTTGACTTAAGTGCCAAAATCACTGCATCAGGTCAAGTCTGGCATTCGGTCAAACCTGGAGCGCACAAACGTTTAAGTGTTTGGAACCGGCCAGGCTGCGCGGTGTGTGCTTGAAGAATCGAGTGGGTGTAAAATTATTGTTTGTTTGCTTTGGTTCAGGCATTTCTAACTATAACATTTTAATATAGTTGAAGATAAGAGATTTAGCCTATCTCTCCATAAAGCATGTGGTCCTTTCGATGAGACAATTGGAAGCGTTGTATTTTGAGGCAAATCATCGATGTTTAGATTTTTGCGACAAACTGTCCTCGCCTGGTCAGTCCATATAGGGCTATACAGTTCTCGCGATCGGGCCGCGAGATTTCAGTTTTAGGGACAAACAAACACACGTGCTCCAATGTTGAAGCATAGGCCGCTATAAGCCAATTTCTTTCCAGGTTTATTCTAAAGAATATGAGTACCATTTCACTAAACATGGCTATGGAAGGTACACGTTAAAATATTTGGGGGCGATGAAGCGCAGAACTTTAGGAATATACAAGGAAAATCCGTCTTCAAAACACTCAAAAGCTAAAAATAGCGTTTTAAATTTAGCCATACACCCGGAGTTCTCCCAACAGCGAGTGACGTCACAGAGTTTCGCGTGCCTCCGCGGTAACAAAAATGGCGAGAGCAAGTGATCGACTTAACCATTCCGTTGTCAAGCAGTGTATGGAGTAACAACACACGGATGCGTGATTAAACCACATAGTAAAGGTAAAATAAGACCAGTTGGATGTTTTCGTATCACTTTGGGATCACGAAAAGACCAAGTTTTCTCATTCTTTGTATGTTTTCTGTTTGAAGCGCTGCGCCAAAGTTGTCACCGGGGAGAATCCGTGTGACGTCATAATGCCTCGTTTTCGTAGGGTATGCAAAAAAAACGTTAGTTTCTTAGCGGTGTTGTCCCGTCGTAACAAATATTCGTCATTGTGATGGCGCAAATGAAAGAAAAATATGTCGTCTATCCGTTTTGTGCAGCTATATTTCTTAAATATTCTTAATCATATCCCTTGGACTTCCGCAATGGACCCACCCCTCGGCGCCTGGCTTGCGTAGGTAGTCTGGTTCCCAGTCTCTCTCTTTGCGTAACATACACGTCACGCCTACGTCACAGATAGTCAGGATTCCAGTGTGCGCAGTGATTCTAAACTCGTTCGAAAAACGTGCTTCGTTTGTTTGTCCCCAAAATGAGTAAAACCGAAAGTCTGGGCGAACGAGACTTTATAGCCCTATAAGGAGCGTTGTTACGTAATCATGGATACCGCGCGCAGACATGCGAGTCATGATGATTATTACGTCATACTACAAGGAAAACCAGTATATTAGATCGCCTGACACTGACAGTCATGCATGGGACAACCGCATTCTGCTTTATCAACTGTCTAACCGCTCATATATTATATAAATCTAATAACGAAAATACAGGTACAGCTGAGCAGCGCATAAAAACTAAAACAATATTGTCTCAATGATAACACTTTTTGTCATTGTTTAATCCTGACTAATGTTGCTGGGCCTACATATGCATATTGTCGCAGGCCTACTTTTTCATAAGGGTATAGTGGACAGGTGTTGCCTAGATTGGTCGGGTGGGGAGCCAGCAAGCAAATTCTATAGAAAAATCACCTACCCCCCCCCCCCTACCCCCCTATATGCACTCCGAATGCATTTCGAGGATGTCACGGTCATGAGTGGATGAATGATTGGTGTCTAGACTCACAGCCTCAATGCAGTAACTGAAACCCGCGGTGGTGGGCACCAGATCCAACACTTCAATTCTACAATCAGGCGACTTGTTAGTTTGTTTTGTCCATCAGCAATACATCAACAGCTATGTCGATCGTTGATCAGGATGAAGTCTTATCGACTCACTTGGTATGTATATATACATTTATCATCTCGCACCTCGATACTAAATAGAGACATGAGACACGGGACTTGAAAACGGTAAGCGCGGGACTTAATTACCACTGTACGGTAGACAACTGATAAAAGTTGTACGGCACTATTTCAAAGGCCTTTCCATGCGATATATCAAGCGCAAGACAAAGAAAAGAAGACGCCGGGAACGGGGGGGGTGCTATTATACACATTTGGGGGCGGGTGAGGCTTTCCCGAGGTACCCGGTCTGCATGGAGCGGTGACACACTCTCACACACTCCAGCATGTTGCATGAAATGCTCCCCCCACCACACAATCCAGCCGGGTTCGGTGGTCGGTGGGGGGAAGGGTGAGACTCGACAAACTGGTAGCGTTTAGATCCATGTGCTGTGATTTTTAAACCTGGTGTTTGCATTACTTGGTAGGCAGGAAATTTGGTATACAAACACAATTATTGCCATTAATGCTTATGTCAGGCAAAGTTTCTGGACAGATGTCTCAAACTGTTTTCAACTGGAACTGAGACTGTGGCGGACGGACACCTTGCAGATAAATGGAGCATTCCTTCTTGCTGTTGTTACACGTAAATTGAAGTGACCAGAGAAAACGTACCTCACGGGTTAATTTTTTTAATTGCTACTGTTAGGCTGAGAAAATAAAGCCGTATTTGACATCCTGCAAATTCACTTGACTATGCATTCCACATAATCACATTCTTACCCCTCCGCCCAAAATGAAAGATGTGTGCGGATTGGTTTTACCAGTGTTCTTCGTCTTGCAGGGCAGGAAGTGTTGCCGCTATGGACCTGCATTCTGGTGCCGCAAGTACTTCTGGGAAGGTAAGTGTTTCATAGTCAGCTACAAAAAATCGTCAATCCAAGTATGTGACTAGTCACCGGTGATTGCGATCATCATATCTAACCAATAATGCCATCCATCTACCTGCTTCCGTAAAGTTGCTAACACGGCAATAGTTTGCCTGATAGATTTTGCAATCGTTTTCATCTAAAATATTGTGCGTAGGCTCTTAGTGTACACTTATTGTTTTGTGTACCTGTCACTATCGTCTGGGAATTGTTTGATAAACGTATTGTGCCAATTCTTCTTTATGGAGCTGACAAGTATGGGTTCGCCAAGAGAAGAAAAAGAAAAAAAAAATTGTAATTCTGTGCTTGGTGTATCATCAAAATCGTGCGGATTTGACGCCGCGTGGTTCGGTCAAGGTGTCAATGGCACAAGGTATGTTTTTTTCTGAACTTAAAACCATACTATCTGACATAGCCAAGCAAACAAGGTCAGATGATGCTAACGCTTCAAAAAGCAGACGTGGTCAGGAAGCAAACATGGTCAGACGATGGTTATGTTCCGGAGAAATAAATAATTATAAACTGGCGCGGAAATGTTATATTTGTATATATGATGTGGTGGGCCAGTGGCCAGAACAGTAAGAAAGTAAAGACATTTGTACTATTGTAGGCAATATGTAACAAGACATCTCCTTACCTTGTTTGGCCAAATTGGTGCATCTCGTGTGGGAAAGTCTGACTTTCTTGCGTCATCAAAACCACCCAAATGCGTCAATATTTAGTCATAAACGAATATGATGCCAATTTTACGAAAAAAAGGCTGTAAACGTGGTCTAAAGATGCATGAGCAAACATGAGAAAACTGCGAGTGCATTTCTTTGAGCTAGGATCAGTATCCCGCCGGTACCCGCAAAAGATAAAGACAGGGCCAGGTTGTATATATAACGCCTATTAAAATCGATTAGTCAGAATGGCGCTGCTCTTGGCGCCAGGCATTGTTTTTCGTCCTTGACCTTGAACTTGTAGTGTTTTGATGTAAGTTTATATTGCGCTTTGAATGACGTATTATATATATAGTCAAGATGACACTAGGTTAAACCGTTATTTGTAAGGCAGCAATTCCACATTTATTAGACTTCGAGTTTAGTTGAGGTGATTCGCATTATTGTACTCCGTGACACCAGAAAACACTAAAGCATAAAGGACATACCAGGCTTTGGTCTCTTCCTGGGCCTATTGCTCTTTGTCACTGGATACCCCTTTCATATATCTTTCTCATATATCTTGACCTTACGGTTCACCAGACCATAACGTAGGTTTCCAGCGTTGGGCGTCTGTTCACCATAACAGTAGTTAAAATAGGGTTATGCCCCAGGTATATATAGCGACGTAGGACCTTGACCTGGAGGCTAAGAAAGTCGAACAAAACTTCACGACAGAGGTGGAGTCTCGTGAGGAGGGGTACTGGGTTCCAAACACACTGGCTGGCGGTCATTCACCTCAAGACAAACCGTGTTTGTATAGGGGTTATATGCCCATTGGTGTTGCAGGTCAGATGCTGCACGAGCGGGCGGTCGAGGCCAAAGACAAGCTGGCGACAGACGCCCCCTGGCATAAGAAGATCATGGTTAATCAGAGACGACTGCTAGGATTCCTCATCCCAGCCCTCTTCTTCCACTTTTTCTGGTGGGGACTGGCCATCAAGCAGAGCTTCTGGGGCCTGTTCGCCACCAAATGGCCCATGTGTGTCACCATGGTGTTTGGTGCCATGATAGCGGGTAAGCTAGCAATTGTTGGACCGATCGTCATGCGTCAGTGATGTTATGAAGCCAGCCTCTACATTATTGTTTTCCTTGAATATGTGTGCCTCGGGCTATTGTGTTATCATAGTGAGCATATAATATGACAAATGGAGAAAGTCACGTACTTTCCATGACAGGCCGCAATGTCGCCAAACTTCATGGGACACGCATTTAAAATGGCAAACTTGAGAAACCCCATGTTCATGTTTGTGTTCCTTGCAAATAAGTCAATACCAGCAATTCCTCGATTTAACTTGCTATGAAATACGCCGAGAAAAGTTTTCTTATTGCGTGGGAAATATGAATGACTAAAACTAGTAAACCTTGGATGGTTAATATCACCTTGATGATTTCCTTCTGCATACCACGAACAATTTAATTGTAAAATATTGTCGTATTTCGATCTGTGTAATCAGTCTCCCTGGCCCTGCAGATACAATGTGTCGTTGTAAGTAAACATGAACATTGATGCCTTCCACAGGGATGACGAGTGAGGGAGGAGGGGCCGTAGCCTTCCCCGTGATGACCTTGGCCTTGAAGATCAATCCATCTATCGCCCGGGATGTCTCCATGATGATTCAGTCCTGTGGAATGTCCGCCGCAGCCTTCACCATTTACTTCATGCACGTCACCATCGAGAGACGCTCACTCATTTGCTGCTCGCTAGGGGGCGCGGCGGGCATGATCTTCGGCCTCCACGTGGTCGACCCGCGATTGTCTCCTCATGCCAAGAAACTGGGCTTCGTCTCTATCTGGTTCGCGTTCGCCTCCGTCCTTATATTCCTCAACCGCACCCACAAGAGGCCCACCTTCTCCCGGATCCCCTATTTTAGCGCCTGGAAGGCTCTGGTTCTCGTCGCCACGGGCTTCCTAGGCGGTATCTTTACGTCCTTCGCGGGGAGCGGCCTAGACATCAGCAGCTTCAGCATCCTCACCTTGCTCTTCCGGGTCTCTGAGAAGGTGGCCACACCGACGTCCGTGGTCCTGATGGCGGGGAACTCCCTGGTGGGATTCTACTGGCGCGGGGTAATGATGGGAGGCATATCACAGGACGCCTGGGAGTACCTGGCGGTCTGTGTGCCCATCGTCGTCTTCGGCGCGCCCATCGGGTCGGTGCTGGGCTCCCACTTCCACCGCCTCGTTCTGGCCTCGCTGGTCATCGCCATTGACGTGGTGGCGCTGGTGTCGGCCTACGCCATCGTCCGGCCACTCTCCCCAGAGCTGATCGGCGCCTCCGTCGGCCTCATCGTCGGCTTCATTGCCTTCTTCATCGGAATGACCTTCGCCGGACAGAAGATCCTCGACACGATCCACTTGAACAGACAAGCATCAGATAATGACCTTGAGAGCGACATTAAGAAAGAGGGGACGTTAGCAATGGCAAGACACATGCCATCGTCACAAACCCCAACTCGGGTACTGTTAGTGGAATAATCAATGCGACATTTACACATGACCTTGACTCAGTCTGCACTAAAATATAGTTACAGCTATAATGTTCACATAGCAAAAGCGTTTGTTTGAAATTTATTGTGTAACGAGACCAAAAGAGTAAAAGACTATCGCCAAGCTTCCTTCATTTGTGATGAATTACTATCCAAGAAGTATATACATGTATGCAGTTGGCTACAGCCATTCCTCAGTTGAACGGGGCCCTTCACATATGCTAGCCAAAATAGATAATCTTTTATATGGCAAAGCTGGAATTAATCCTTAATTTATGCAACAAAATTTAAATATTTTTTTTTTAACTGGAGACTTGTGTTGCTAAAAATTTAGAATTTGTATAACTGATGTGTCTATGGTCAGCTTACTGATAGCTTTAATTCTGCATACATCTTTAATTGTAACACCTTCTGTTAATTTTACTCATTTAAATTACAAATTGTTTGGGTACTTTTGAGATAAGCACACACGGAAATAACTGTTATTTGAAAATTGTGGCAGCTTTATGTATACATATATATACGGATATTTTCCTCAAGAATCTGCCCTATAAACATGCTCGAACGTTGCCCAAAAAATGATGAATAAAATCCAAGTTTCTGTTTGTCTCTTATTTGCGCTGGATTTGCTTCTATCATATTAGTTTGGGTTGACACCACATGGTTTAAAATAAAACCGTGCAGTTATCAAATGTCACTTTCTTTTGAGGTTGTTCAATTAATTTTGATTAAATTACACCTTTCATATCTAGATTGGTCCTGATGTCTATACATGCGACATATAATAAAGAAACAAGAGAACAACAAACTAAAGGGCTGTACAGTCACTACGAGATCTTAGCGAGACCCCACGACACAGGGATAATTATACTCTATGGCAATAGGGCTGTACAGTTCTCGCGGGTTCTGTTTCCGGTTAAGGTCTTTTGGGGACCAACAAAAAAACACGTGCTCTTAGAACGAGTGCGCATCACGCTGGTGCCTTGCTGCAACTGCGTGACGCGCACTCCTTGTAGTCAACGTTTTAGTGTTGGGAACCGGCCAGCTGCGCGGTTTGTGCCTAAAGAATCGAGTGGGTGTGAAACTATATTTTGTTTGCTTTGGTCCATGCATTGTTAACTATAAAATCATAATATAGTTAAAGACAAGACATTTATCTCTCCATAAGGCATGTGGTCCGTTCGATGAGACTGTTGGAAGCGTTGTATTTTGAGCCAAATCATCGATGTTTACAGTTCTACGACAAAAGGAGCACCATTGTCCTCACCCGCTCAGTCCATATAGGGAGCGTTGTTACGTAACTATAGATACCGCGCGCAGACACGCGCGTCATGATGATTATTACGTCATACGACATGGAAAACCCCGCGCAGCACATCATATCGCCTGACGCTGACAGTCACTCACGAGACAACCGCATTCTGGTTATCAACTGCCTAACCGCTCATACATTACATAAATTTACTCGGATGATTATAATTCGGATATGCACAGAACTTCACTGGTTAGTTGTGCTTCCAAGGACAGCTTTAGCCGATCTTGTGTGTGAGGCGAGTGGTTTAACCATTATGGTTTTATAGGATACAATAATCATCAACTTTTTTTCTACATTAAGTCCACGCTTGGTGACAAAGATCGTTCGTGACATTTGCAAATTTAGACCATTTAACTTTGAATAGTACTTCTGTTTATGGTTTTAATGCAGTCTGTAGACTTTTCCATTTATTCATAGATATATTAATTGATCCTTTGATCTGCAATGCAATGGGAAAACACTTAATCATAGATAAAAACCTATGTACCGTATGTGTTATTTCTCATAAGGTTAGATCTATATCTATGTGTAACATATCTCTGGCACAAATGCAGATACAAATTAGTTGATATCAAATGTTTGCTAAATAAAAATGACGTAATTGAGGATTTTGTAAGGGCGTTACCCAAAGCGTCACATGACTGGTGAATTTGTTTTGTCCGAAAACTGATCACGCGTAATGAAAAATATGAAGGTTATCATCTTAAATTTACAATAATGCACAGAAGATTTTAGTTTAGATAGTAGTTTCCTGGGAATTAATGGTTTTCCTGGAGGTGATGGTGCTTAATGTCGGACGAACAGAGACCGATAATAATAAATAAGAAATAACGTTCAATGCTTTAATAGATTGTAAAATATATCTGAATATATACAAAATAGGTATAAATGAAGAAAGATAACCCCAAAGTGTCGGACGAACAAGACAGACAGAGGTAAATTACAGACAAATTTTCCCTTCTTAATATTTCCCGCAGCCAACAGCGGAAGTGTTGCATATGTTCACTGTAATGAGAGGACAATTTCCGAAAGCTTCAGACCACTGAATATTCAGTGAGAAAAATTGAAAAGTGTTGGACGAACATAGGACAGACAAGAGAGTAATATCGCAAGTTTTGGGTAAACACTGGACGGAACTCTGGCATTGACCATAGTATATTGCTTCTGCTTTGCGTCAAGATGTAATTAGAGAAAGATACAAGCATCATCTACATTGAATTTTTCTTGCTACTAGCTGATTTCTGGAAATAGATCTTGCTGGCATAATGTGTTTTATGTATTAGTTATTAAAACTTAGAATGACAAGATATAGATGGCCTAAACTTCGAATTAAAAAACGGCATTCTTCCTCAAAAGGGAGGGGGGGGGGGCCCTTACGTTTGTACTGTGAGGTCCTTCTTTTTTAAGACACAAACAATATTTCTCTATGCTAACACTCCATTGGCAGCAGACACTTTGTCACAAATAGACTAAATCACAAACAAATGGCAACTAGGTCATCTTATGACGTGCGCTTTAGTATGTTTGTGAAAGTGCGTTTGCTACCAATGGAGTGTCAGCATGGAGAAATATTCCTTGTGTCATAAAAAAGGATAACATCGCAGTCCAAACGTAAGTTTAGTATCATTAAAATGGTCTAGTGTTGCTTTCTCAAGTCAGTGCTTTTCAGAGCGATCGCGGCAAATTCTCCAAAAATGTGGGCCGAAACGTGAGTCTACGGCATTTATGACTTTGACTTTATATACAATAAGTGCGCGTCAGGCAGCTGTAGCAAGGCACCAGCGTGATGCGCATTTGCTCTAAGATGTCGTGTGTTTTGTTGGTCCCTCAAGGACCTAAGCCGGACCTTCGAGAACTGCCCAGTTAACACGAGACACCGGCGGGGGGGGGGGGGGGCGGGCCAGTGCCGCATGGCCTCCGACGCCGGTCCTATGATGACATCCAGCACTGGCTCGACCCCGGCGTGCAAATTGGCGCAACACTGGTCCGATGTTGGCCAGCCAGAGCAAATAAAACCGATGCTTGCCACCACTGGCCCGATGCCGTCCTCCACCATGGATCGTCACATGCCCTAGCTTGAACCCACCCGCATTTTGTCAGTACATATAGTGATGTTACATAAATTAATTGTTGTTCAAAGGTTACATCAGATATGTACTGCAACATAGACGGTCAGTCTGTGAAAAATATGACGAAAACACATGTTTGCACGCGCTGTATATGTAGCGAGCCGAGGGGTGTCTATCGCAGTATCCCCGGGCTGCCAACAAAACGGTAGTGCGCAGATGGTATATATATTGCAATATACCACCGCGACCACCATTTGGTGTAACGTGCCTAGGGAGTGTTGTGTGTGCGCAGATACTAGGGCTTGGTGTTGGTTGTGGCTTAAATTATTCGGTTCATGCAGCATTGTCACCCTTTCGGTTCTCTCTGGCGGTTCTTCACATTCAAACAAGTTCGATATTGTAGCCAGCGAACATACGAGATAAATGAAATGCAGATACACCGCTGCAATAACTGCACATTTCATGCATAAAAAAAACTATTCCTGATATCTAAACCTGATAATACACCATGTCAGCTCAATTGTAGCCAGCGAACATACGAGATAAATGAAATGCAGATACACCGCTGCAATAACTGCACATTTCATGCATAAAAAAAACTATTCCTGATATCTAAACCTGATAATACACCATGTCAGCTCAAAGGTCTATCGTACATATGCTATCTCGAAACATGTGATTAATGCGTGTCACAGCAGCGGCTACCTGGGCATGCACAAAGCAAACACTAACTATCCCCACTTTACCAACAAAAGCAACATTCCCGTAGCAAAACTTTTAATAGAGCTCCATAGAATTTCTATAGACCAATCTATAGAAATATGATTTTCTATAGAACGTTTGTACATAATTCTATAGAACAATTATTTTTCTATATATTTCAGATATTACTATAGAACACTTTATTTCTATAATAGAGCCATTTTTTTCCTCTCGTAGCCGGTTATGATCAGATACGTTTGCAGGTTTGTATAAGTACTCTTTATAGTCCGGGCAGCCTGTGTTGAATCAGGGGTCAACCCGAAACGATTTGCAGTAGTAATCAAACCTATTTGTTCTCATTCCTTATGTATTTGTGAATATCATTTTCAAAATCTACTAACTCTATTCATTGGAACTTTTACGCGGGTAGTTTACTCTACCCCGTAACACCAGAATGGATTACGTATTTGTCCGAACAAGAAGTGGCAGAGAAGCGTTATTGAAACCCCAACTACGAATTTAGACCTGCGTACCATTCGCCTACTATATTTAATGGAGTGTTATTTCGTATACTAAATACAACAAACGAAAATATAATCTTTAATATTAAAGTTGCTACATGTTTTTGTAACGAGTGACCCGTCTCCCAGTTTTCCGACTGTCGACAGACACCGTTTTTTAAACAAATATTAAGTAACTTTTCAATAAATTGTCCGATTTCCACAATTTAATCGACTATATATGTGTCTTATATTTGGGTAGATTTACCGCCATACCGGTCTAGATAAGCATGGTAATTTTTTGTTTGTTAAAAAGCTATAATTAAGGGGGGATGGGGGGGGGGGGTGCCTAGATCGATCATCATTTGCAGTTTCACCCGTCACCAATACCGGTTTGATTCATCTCTATCTACAACGTTTAACTTTTAATAAGTGAAACATCTACGCAAATCAAGGGTGCATCACCCCCAACATGATGTGTCTCCCTCCCCTAACTTGGGCTACCACCCCAACTTGGGGTTTCTCCCTTCCCCTAACTGGGGAGTCTCCTCACCCCTAACTTGGGGTATCTACCTTCCCGTAACTTTGGGTATCACTCAAGCTATGAGTGTCGCCCCTCCCCGAACTTGTGGTGTTCCCCCGCTTCTAATTTATGGTGTGTACCCTCTTCTAACTCTGGTTGTCTCCCCTGCTCTAACTTAGGGTGTCTACCCTACCCTTACTTGAGGATACCACCCTAACTTTGGGTACCACCCCAAATTAGGTTGGTCCAACTTGGGGTGTCTCCCCTCCTATAACTTGAGGCCTCTCCCCTCCCCAAACTTGAGGCCTCTCCCCTCCTCAAACTTTTGGTATCTCCCCTTCCCAAACTTGAGGAACCACACCAACCTAGGGAGTCTTCCCTCATCTAATTCGGGGTGTCCCCCCCCCCCAAAACTTGAGGCCTTTCCCCTCTCCAAACCTGGGGTAGAATACGACCCCAACCTGGGGCGTCTCCCCTCCCTTAACTTGGGGTATCTCCCCTCCCCAAACTTGAAGCACCGCCCCTACTTGGGGTGTCTCGCGACCCCTATATTGGGGTATTTCCCCTCTCCTAACTTGGAGTACCACCCCAATTTGGGTTGCCTCCCCTTTCCTAATTTGTGGTGCCTCCCCTCCCCTAATATTGGAGTGTCTTCCCTTCCCTAATTTGTGGTGCCTCTCCTCCCCTAATATTGGAGTGTCTCCCCTTCCCTAAGCTGGAGTGTCTCCCCTCCCCGAACTTGGGGTACTACCCGAACTTGGGGTTTTTCCCCCTCCCTTAACTTCAGTTATCTCCCCTCCCCTAACTTGAGGTGTCTCCCCCATTCTGGGGCACCACCCCAACTTGGGGTGTGTTTCCTCCCCTAACCTAGGGTGTCTCCCCTCTCCTAACTTGGGAGAACTTGAGAGAACTTGGCTTGTGCACCACCCCTTCCGAACGTGTCGGCCTACGACCCCCCCTAACAGATCTCCAGTAGTAGGGGCGGATCCAGGAATTTGAAAACGGGGGTTGGGTGTTCATGGGACACAACCCCTAACTTAGGGGGTGTCCCCTCCCCTAAATTGGGGCGTCTCCCCTCCCCTATCTTGGGGTACCATCCGAAAATTAAATCTCTCCCTACCCCCTAAGTTAGACTACCACCCCAACTTTAAGTGTCTTTCCTCCCCTAATTCGAGGTGTCTAACCTTCCATGACTTGGGGTGTCTCCCGTTTCCTGGCTTGGTGTAGAGCCCCAATTTGAAGGGTCTCCGCTCCCGTATCTTAGGGCATCCCCCGAATGTTGAATGTCTTCCCTCCCCTAACTTGGGGTACCGCTCCGACTTCGGGTGTATTCCCTCGAATAACACCAGGATTACCATCCAAACTTGGAGTGTCTGCCCTTCTCTAGCTTGGAGTGTGTCCCCTCTACTTACTCCCTACCCCCCCCCCCTCCTTCCCCCTTGAAATTTCACATTTGACGGAGATGATATATAGATTGTTGGTCGAGGAGGAAGAACGATTGTCATTTCTTAAGGCCCCCCCCCCCTCCACCCCTTCCCCTCCCACATAAGGATTTTATTCATGTGATCAGGATAAAACGCGTCAATAATCGATTGAATGGTGAATATCGGACCATGCATCGAAAAGTCTGTCAAACCGGAGGCCCATCCGGCTCGCCATGCAAATACACTGCGTCGATCGACAGCCGGAAAGCATGAAAAGAGGTTCCTACTTTAAACTGTCCTAAAAACTTTAATATACAAGATATTTATCTATGTTTGTTGCATTTTGTAGATTAAATAACTCTCCATCATACACACTGGAAATATGGGTATGCAAGTCACAATTCGTAGTGCGGTTCTCAGCTGCCTCGCCTCCCTATCATTTCGTTTATGAGAAAATACATTGCTTCTTGTGGGGTTAGTAAGGTAAAGTAATTAAGCCACCCTTTAAAAATATGTTCCAATAAATTGATTTTGGTACATTTGGAAACTAGATACATATTGAATAAGAAGCTAGATACATATGGAATAAGAAAAAAACATGTTTGATTACTATTGCAATTTGTTTTTGGGTATATCCCTAGGTTGCGTGGACTATTATGTGAAAGGATACATGAATTTCACTAAAAACAATTCTAAACGTTTCTATCGATTTTTCTACGGAAATTCCAGTTTTTTGAGTTTTCATAGAATTTCCATACAGTTTTCATAGAATTTCCATACAGTTTTCATAGAATTTCATAGAGTTGCCATAGTCTCCAGCGAGTTTGAATAGTTTCCATACCGGCCTTACAACTGACGGCAGGCACAGCAACGAGCTCTGGATTTAACACACGTATACTACGTTCTCTGCGACAAGCGAACGAGTGGTTTGACGAATTCTGGAATATATTGTGTAAGAAGATTCCTGCAAGCGATATATGAAGGGATACCGACGACACGGCACTATATAAGGTGATATATATTCCAAGATTTAAAACTTCGCATTAAAGGAACGTTGGAAGCCTTGCCGGCATATTGACTTTCGCACCGGTTGCCTGTTCGAAGTGAGAGTAGCGGCGGCGTAGTCCGGGCAACCTAGGGATATACCCAAAACAAATTACAATAGTAATCAAACCTGTTTTTTCTCATTCCTTAGGTATCTAGGAGTGGCATATCCAAAATCTAACAAAATCTATTTATGGGAACCTATTTTTAAGGGGATGGCTTAGTTCGTCTGTTTACCCCATAAAAAGCAACGTATTTTTACATAAACGAAAAGGCCCGTAGGGGGGGGGGGCACTATATTTTGTTAGGTATATACATATGTGCCGCCTAATGACCCCTTTTTTTCTCGCGATCCTCGGAGAAGAAAACACCATTCTGACACTGAAGTTTTATGAAGATTGTAGCTCTTGACTATATATTCCAGTTGATATCGAAAGGGATTAAATGAAATTTCAGCTCTTGACTATATATTCCAGTGAATATCGAAAGTGTTTAATTAACTAACCTCCTTATACATTGCCATGACTGTCAGTGTCTATTTTGGGCGAAAAAGGTAGGACAGCGAGGCAGTTGAGACCCGCACTACGAATTGTGACCTACAACCCATATTTCCAGTGTGAACGAAAGATAGACAGGGGGTGGAGGGGGGGGGGGGCGGTTGGCTAAGACACCCCGCCTGTCGGGGGCCGGGTAACATCCCAAATTCGGATGGTACCCCATGATAGGGGAGGGGAGACACCAGTTAGGGGAGGGGAGACGCCCAAAATTAGGGGAGGGGAGACGCCCCAAATTCGCGCAGGGGAGACACCCCAAATTAGGAGGTGCCCCAAGTGCACCCCCCACTCGCGTTTTCATATTCCTAGATCCGCCCCTACTACTGTAGAGATATTTGTTAGGGGGGGTCGCAGGCTGACACAGGGGTGGTGCACAGGGATGGTGCACAAGCCAAGTTCGGGCGCTACCCAACGTTAGGAGAGAGGACACCGTAGGTTAGCGAAGGGGACACACCCCAAGTTGGTGTGGTACGCCCTGTTTGGGGAGGAGAGACATTAAAAATTTGGTGCTGCCCCAAAATAGGGGAGGGGAGACACTCCAAAGTTGGAGAAGGGAGAGACCCCAAGTTAGGTGTTGTACCCCAAGTTTAGGAAGGGGAAAGACCCCAAGCTGGTGTGACCCCCATTTGGGGTCATACCCAAAGTTAGGAGAAGGGAGACACCATAAGTTAGGGGAGGGGAGACACTCTAAGGTCAGGTGATACCTCAAGTTTGGGGAGGGGAGACACCGTAAGGTCAGGTGATACACCAAGTGAGGGGAGGGGAGACACCCTAAGGTCAGGTGATACTCCAAGTTAGGTGAAGGGATACACCCTAAGGTCAGGCGATACCCCAAGTTAGGGGAGGGGAGGCACCCTAAGGTCAGGTGATACCCCAAGTTAGGAGTGGGGAAACACCCTAAGGTCCGGGGATACCCAAGTTAGGGGAGGGGAGACACCCTAAAATCAGGTGATACCCCAAGTTAGAGGTGGGGAGACACCCTAAGGTCAGGGGATACCCCAGGTTAGGGGAGGGGAGACACCCTAAGGTCAGGTGATACCCCAAGTTAGGAGTGGGGAGACACCCTAAGGTCCGGGGATACCCAAGTTAGGGGAGGGGAGACACCCTAAAATCAGGTGATACCCCAAGTTAGGGGTGGGGAGACACCCTAAGGTCAGGGGATACCCCAAGTTAGGGGAGGGGAGACACCCTAAGGTCAGGTGATACCCCAAGTTAGGGGTGGGGAGACACCCTAAGGTCAGGGGATACCCAAGTTAGGGGAGGGGAGACACCCTAAAATCAGGTGATACCCCAAGTTAGGGGAGGGGAGACACCCTAAGTTAGGGGAGGGGAGACACCCAAAGTTAGGGGAAGGGAGACACCATAAGTTAGGGGAGAGGAGATACCCCAAGTTAGGAGTGGGGAGACACCCTAAGTTTGAGGAGAGAAGACATCTCAAATAAGGAGTTAGGAGTGGGGATCGATACACCGTAAATTAGGGGAGGGTCGACATCCTAAGGTCGGGTGATGCCCCAAGTTAGGGGAGGGGAGACACCCTAAGTTAGGGGAAAACCCCAAATTAGGGAAGGGGCGACACCCAACGTTGTGGTGAAACTCTAAGTTACCGGAGGGTAGGCACCTAAAGTTAGGGATGGGGAGGCACCATAAGGTAAGGGAGGGGACACAATCCAGTTGTTAGGGGAGGGGATAAACCCAACTTGGGGTTGTACCCCAAGTTCAGAGAGGGAGACACACCATGTTGGGGGTGGGGCACCATTCATTTGCATAGAACGAACCCGTATTCTATTCTAGTGTTACGGGGGTATGGTGAACTACCCCCGTAAAAAAATATGTTCCAATAATTAGATTTCGGTAGATTTTGAAAATGATATTCACAGATACACAAGGAATGAGAAAAAACAGGTTTGATTACTATTGCAAATTGTTTCGGGCTGACCCCTCATTCAGCACAGGCTGCCCGGACAAGAGCCAATCCTTTGAGCAATAACATTAGCAGCATGAGGTGTGAAGCTCTGCCCAACGGCCGTGCCCGTTCAGCCGAGACCGAGCTGATGTTGGACTCACCCAGGGCGACCTTGAACTCTGTACCATGCACTGCCGCGACGTGCGCTTTCTTTGGAAACTCTATGCAAATTCTATGAAACGTTGGTGGTTTAGGCCACTTTTGTGCACATGAAGGCTAAATCGGGTCATGGAAAACGTTTATAATTTGAAAAGAAAAATCGATAGAAACCTTTAGAATTTTTTTTTATAGAATTTCTATATGATACTTTCGTACGGGTTACCCTAAAGAATACGCATCATAGTCCCAAGGGGCTACCGCGCACTAAAACATAGGCCGATGTGATGCACTCCAAATTTCAGAGACTACCTCGCAAGGTACCTCACAGTGAATCATATGACAATGGGTACCTCACACTGACCAATAGGGCCAGGATTACCTCACTAACCAATAGCCTGAATAAGGCTACCTCACAGAGTCACACTGAAAATAGGCACCCATAAACACAGCTCAGGGATCACACCCACAAGCAGGCACATGGCTAGTGTGATCCCTGGAGTCTGCAGCAGCCTCCCTCTCCGGGCCCTAGACGCACCGCTATTTGTACTGGGTCAGGCCGAAGCGTCTGGGAATTGTATAGCACGGCACTGGCCGGTGGCTGGGATCAGTGGGGATGTAGTCCCTGTAGTAGGCCTATCTTGTTTGCGTCTGGGATGGGCGGAGGAGGGTATTGGCTGGAGATGGTGAGACACATTCGTATATGTGTGACCTTTAATGTTGACCTGGAAGATCAACTTCAATGTTACAATCGAATAGGCGGATCCACTCCCTTTATTCCCGTGGGAGGAGTGTGTGGGGTTTTTTTTCACAACTACACAAAACAGCAATACACGGATAAGAAATCTGCACTACATAGCTACGAAACAAAAAGACCAACATATTAAGTTAATACAATGTTATATAATAAGGTAGGACTAGTTTACCTCACATTTCTCTGGACAACGCAGGCTGCTCAATATAAGATAGTGCTTACAGCAGTCTTCACGGCCATTGGCCCACGTGCAGTCTCGACTGCGAATGATGTTATATGTCAGTTGCAGGCAAACACCACACGAGGTTGTTGCTGGGCATTCCATTTGCACCATTGTGTTCAAGAGAGGCTTTTTAATGTATTCCCAAGCTGATGACAACTTCATCCTTTTGGTCAAATACTTTTTATGCTGGAATAAAATAAAAGATTTCAGTTTATGACTATGGGTCACATGTTTTGAAACAGTTACTGAGATGAATCTTGCACTTTTTAATTTCAAGAAATTCTACTTGAGCATATATGGTACATTCAACAGCCAGAATTTCTAGAAATGAATTCAGGCTTGTTCTATGCAGCCATGCTCACTATTTATAAATGTATATCTGTATTAGTGGCATATCAATCAATGTTCCATATTCTGTTCACTTTTTAAGGCATATAATCAATCTGCATTAGCAAGCTCTTGAAGGACCATTATTGGAAACAATTTGGAATTATTGATACATATCTATTGTTTACTTCATGACCAGCCATGATGCTGAGCAACATATAAGAAATGCATCATTAGTATATTTATATAAAGTAACCTTTAACCTTATATAATCTCAATATGGAGGACAAGTATTACTGTCATAAGATATCATAAATTAATTTCCCTAGCAATCCCGTAATTTTACTTCCCCATTGCAATGACACACATAACTAAAGACTACAAGTTTAAAATACATGCCTGAAAATAAAAGGCTTACCCCATTGAAGGCTTACAAAGTAATATAGCACATATAATTGATATAAAGAGAATACAAAAACCTATAAACTGCCAGTCAATGGTCTATGCAGGCATACAGATCTAAATTTTTATTTCTTTTCCAACATGTTAACTGTTTAATACATTAAGGTAAATCAAGATTAATCATCTAACATTTCTAACATTAAAGATATTATGAATATAAATTATGTTTGGTGATCATGACGCAATGACATCTTCATCTATTATATTTTACAAGTCCCATGTGAAGTTAGACGTTTGAATTGGGTATAGGCATAGTAAATCAGTAAGGGGAGGGGGGGTTAGGCCTTACCCCCCGGTGGAGGACACTAGCCAGAATGTTTTTTCTACAAGCCAAAGTTTCCAAATTTTTGCTGGTAACAGCTGATTAGGTTTTCGCATTTGGAGCTTGCAATTTATAATTCAATAAACAGCAGCAGTTCTCATTATCATATAACATTGTGAGCGCTATTATTTTCTTCCAGACGTCATGACCAAAAGGCCCTTTTTCCGCGGGTAAAGGGCAGCTGAGTGCCCACCTGCCTAAAAAACTGCCCCCCAAAATTAATTAAGCTTTAGTTCAAAAGTTTAGTATACATTAGACTTACCAGGACTGCTGTTTTCTAAATGTGGTGTGTTACTGTTTACGTTGGCCTCATTCTCAGCTGGTCCAGCCTCAAGCCCAACGTTAGATCTGTCACCCTGGCATGGCTTGCAGAGTCTAGGTCCACAGGTTTAAGGCCTTTCTTTTTGTAACCTCCAAGACCAAGTTGCCCAACACTCCGCCGCCGCTGCCACATTGCTTTGAAGCAGAGGCACAATACATCAGTGGCGGAGGGGCGAGATAGTGTTTCAACAAGATTTTTGTTTACCCGGTGGTGTAGGCTACTGAAATGCTGAATTCGGGAATAAATTCGGCGCCCAAACTCTATTTCCGGTGCGTATGTTCCTAACTGCCGATAATATTCGGCAACCCGATAAATAACCGATAACGACCCATTTCGTGACAACTCGAAAACTCAAAACGTTCCCATTCGCTGCGTCATGAAGACATTGACTGGTGGCCAGCGTTGTGTTAACAAAGCCATAATTACATAATATTATTACTGCAAAGATTGTAGCAATGACTCCGCCCCTCCCCTCTCCTGACACCCGCGGCCTCCTTCGATCCTCTCGCTCTGTTACCAACATACGTCTACTTGCAAGACAATAATGGAATTCTACACTGCAGTTATACCTGTTAAATGCAAAACAGAGAAAGGTCATGATCATGGCTATTCCCATGATCTTTAGTAATGTAATAGTACAGACCGACCCGGTGCATTATAATTAGTCAAGCTTTTCCATATTACCCTTGGTTGATAGATTATGATCAATTCGGGGCACCGGTACTGTAATGTTCCGCGGGGTACTTAGCACAGAGCTGAATGTGGGGGGCGGGGGGCTATTTTTTAGGCCTATGCTCAGTGTGACAATGACCAGACTTGACCAGCCGGGAGCAAAATTAACACGAAATTGCGAAATTGATCCAATTTTATTAGAGCAATTCAGTGGGGGCCGCACACGTGTTTTGTTGAGGTGTGTCGCAGATAATTGGCCGTTCGATCCAAAGTACGCCTTGCACTCTTACGCGCCAGATGGCATGCCAATCGCGATATTACTGCAGTGGCGCGCCATACCTGTGGTTACAATAACTCGAGATGAGTGTTGGGTCCGAGGTTTACTGACAGCAAACGTATCGGGTGCTATAGGGGTATCGTTGTCATCACAAATGATCTCGGACATCAATGCACTCCCGGAACCCCTCCGCCAGGTTTGTACAGCCACTTACGGGACCATTTGAATGATATCAAAATTTAGCAGCAGTTGTCGCAAAACTAACACACACGTCATAACATAATCGATGGCTCGTACGTGCTTGTTACGTCCTTGACATGTCCTTGTGTGTCCCACGGGCCGATTCGCAAGCCAAAAACCACACGACAAGACGAGTGACGGTCTGAAGAAGATCTTTATTCAAGTAACCCCCCCTTTATAACATTCACACTAGCGCCACCTACAGCCATACACAACAGTTCATACAAGCTGGTTCCAAGCGAGCCAGCTGTTCATCATTATGCAACCATACATGACATCCTCCCTTCTTTCTTTTAGGAGAATAGATATACTCATGTTTTCAATTCAATACATACATAAGACTAATAATGATAATTTGCATAGGTTTCAAATATTACTCTAATAGTCTCTGTATCGAAGCGGCCTTCGAACGTGGCGTCCGCTTCGGGTTGTCGCGACCACTGATGGCGATGATGGCGGCGACATAGGGCCATCTGTCCTTTGACCTGAACCATCGGCTTCCGCAACCACTTGCGCAGATGCAACACTTTCACGACGAACAATCGGAGACACAGTCTCGACGACTCGCGGGGTAGTCGGAGATACCGACTCGAAGACACTATCGAGGTTAGTCGGATTAGATACCGACTCGACGAACGACGGCGCTAAGGTCTCTTCCCTAGACTTCAGGAGATGGTGACGGTTGCGACGGTATTGAGAACCGTCCGGTGTTGAAACCAGGTATGATCGTGGTTTACACTCGGCATTCACAATTGCTGGTTCCCAGACATTGCCTTTACGAAGCTGTACATAATCATTTGGCTGTAAGTGCGACAACACGGTTGATCCTCTGTCATGATATTTCTTCTGCACTTGTTGAGACTTTTGCAACGCATTATGCACCTCTTCACTGCTGATATGAGTGGGCTCTAGCAGACTACGATGAATAGGCAATTTTGATTTAAGTCGTCTGCCCATCAGAAGCTGTGCGGGTGAATAATGCCCATCAATCACTGGCGTATTTCGCAACTCCAAGAGTGCTATATAGGGATCGCTGTCACTATGATCAGCTTTGCGCAACATCTGTTTGATTGTTTGTACCCCTCTCTCTGCCCAGCCGTTAGATTTGGGATACATTGGACTAGACGTCACGTGACTAATGCCCCAAGCTTTCACAAAGTCAGCAAACTCTTTGCTGGCATAGCAGGGTCCATTGTCAGACATGATTTCGTCTGGGATGCCATGTCGGGCAAATATTGATTTCATGTGGGTAATGACAGACTTTGATTTGCTACTCTCTAGTTTTGCAACTTCGATGAATTTTGAATAGTAATCTATTACTAACAAGAACGACTTTCCACAATAGTCAAACAAATCTGTGGCAACTCTTTCCCAAGGTCTTTCCGGTATGGCGTGTGACATTAGCGGTTCTTTTACATTTTGAACGCGGAATTTACAACATGTTGGACATCTCAACACAACCTCTTCTATCTGTGACGTCATACCCGGCCAAAACATGACATCGCGCGACCGTTGTTTACATCGCACCACTCCAAGATGGGGCTCATGAATTTTGTTCAGCATCTCTTTTCTTTGACTTTCTGGAATTATCAGCTTCGTTCCTTTGAACATCAATTCATCAATACATGTTAACTCATCTCTAAAATCCCAGTACTGTTTGAGATTGATCGGAACCATTGATTTGAGCTCTGGCCAACCTCGCCTCACCATGTGCTTCAGATCTTGCAATGTAGCATATCATTCAGTGTGTCTACCTTCAACTCTGCTAATTTCTCAGAGGAAACCGGTAAGTAGTTGATGATATTGATCTTTGGCATCTCTATCTTGTATACTTCTGGAAGATAAGCACGACTCAACAGATCTGCTGCAAACATCTCCTTCCCACTTTTGTATATCACTTTCAAGTCATAAGGTAGCAATTTTAACAACATCCTCTGCAATCGCAATGGAGCCTGGACGAGAGGTTTATTGAAAATTGCCTCAAGGGGTTTGTGATCTGATTCCACTGTGAACTTCCGTCCATATAGGTATTGGTGAAAACGTTCACATCCAAATACAATTGCCAATAATTCTTTTTCAATTTGGGCATATTGACTCTGGGTTGTCGATAATGCCTGGGATGCATAAGCGACTGGTCTATCTTCCTGAAAGATAACTGCGCCTAACCCTTTACTGCTGGCATCTACGGATAGAACTACTGGTTTGTCAATATTATAGTACCTCAATACTGGAGCTTGTGTTACCAGCTGCACTATTTCTTTGAAACTTTTCTGTTGAGTTTCATCCCAACTCCACAACACATCTTGTTTGAGTAATTGTCTGATTGGTGCACTAACAGCTGACAAATTTGGTATGAATTTGGCCAAATAGTTGACAAAGCCCATGAAAGTGCGGACTTCATCCTTACTTTGTGGCTCTTTCATGTTAGTGACTGCTTTTACTTTGCTCAAATCTGGTTTTAGACCATCAGCAGACAATGTATGGCCTACATAGTCTAACTGTGTCATTGAGAATTGACACTTCTTCTTGTTAAACTTTATGTTATTACTTTTCGCTTTGTTCATCACTTGACTTAGTCTCTCATCATGCTGTGCAGTATCTTCACCCCACACAAGAAGATCATCAACAATACACTCCACACCCTCGCAATTGTCAAATATCTGTGACATCTTCTTTTGAAATACCTCACTGGCTGATGAGATACCAAATGGCAAACGCTTGAATGAGTACCTGCCAAACGGAGTGTTATATGTACACAGTTTAGTACTATGCTCGTCAAGCTGTATCATCCAATACCCTGAACTAGCATCCAGCTTCGAAAACACCTTAGCTTTAGGCATTCTGGACACAACATCTTCGACAGTTAGCATTGGGTGATGTTCCCTCTTTATGGCTTGATTTAGGTTTCTTGGGTCAAGACACAATCTTACACTTCCATTTTCCTTCTCTACAACAACTAAGCTACTGACCCAGTCAGTTGGTTCATATTGGGTTTTGATTATATTTTCTTTCATCATTCTGTCCATTTCCGCTTTCACCTTATCCCTCAGAGCCAAAGGTACTTTTCTAGGCGGATGTACAACTAGTACAGCTGATTCATCAATCTGAATAAGAATGATGCTTGCCTTCCAGGCAGCCAATCCCAGTAAACAGATCATGGTGTTCATCAAACACTTTGTTATGCTCAACAGTATGAAGCCTCTTCACAAGACCCATGACTTCACTCACTACCAAGAACTGCTGGCACTTCTTCATCTCCTACATGAAACACTGTTTCAAAGATTGCCTCTTTGTATTCTATTGGTAATACAACTTCTGCGTATGGAGTCACATGTGTACCAAAATACCCTGTTAACTTGGCATTTGTCTCTCTTTTCTCATAGCTTAGTTCCTCTAGTCTGTCAAGTAAGCTTTTAGGAATTACATTGCACCTTGCTCCAGTGTCAATTTCAAACTTATTGTGTACACTTCCTATCTTGAGCTGAACAGACCATGTGCTTTCTTCTAGTTTATGACCATTGTTTAAAGCACCAATAAAGAGAGTCTCGGTCTCATTTTGTTCACCCTCATTGTCTCTTCTCTGCATATAATGGATTTGTTTCTGTCTAGATACTTGACCCGGCTCTGGCTTCACACTCTTATATTTACTCTTGCACACTTTACCAAAGTGTCCCAGCTTGTGACAATTATTACACTTCTTATTGTATGCTGGACAGTTTCCTTTTAC
Organism: Arenicola marina; assembly: GCA_964019135.1. Classification (NCBI taxonomy): domain Eukaryota; kingdom Metazoa; phylum Annelida; class Polychaeta; family Arenicolidae; genus Arenicola; species Arenicola marina. Next base: position 29,185,304 of record OZ025249.1, read on the forward strand.
ATGTGAGCCACCACAGTATGTACAATTCATAATTGACCTCTTGTCCTTCTGACCTTGTACTTTTTTCACCACATGCACTTCTTTTACAAATGAATCTGTTAAGTCTTTCATCTGCTTCTTTGACATTTCACTTGCTTTGCAAATGTCTACCGCCCTATTAAGGTTTAGGTCTCCCTCCCTTAACAGTCTTTCACGTAAGGAATTCTCACTGACACCACATACTATTTGGTCTTTTATCAAAGAATCTCTGAGTGTCTCAAATTCACAGGACTTTGACTTGGTTTTCAAGTCTGTGACAAATTGGTCAAAAGTCTCACCAGGTACTTGCTTCCTTGTGAAGAATTTATGCCTTTCATATGTGACATTCTTCTTAGCCATACAGAATTCATCAAATTTCTCCAGCAGTTTTGTCAGAACTTTCCTGTCATCCTCTGCTGCGAACGTGAAGTTATTATAAATTTCTAAAGCTTCTTCACCAATGACGTGCAGAAATATCGAGCATTGAAGTGGCTGAGGTTTAGAGTCTTTCTCTGTTGCAGTTAAATAGAGTTCAAACCTCTGCTTCCTTTTCCTCCAGTTCTCTGCTATGTTACCTTCTAAACTTAGAGGTGTTGGTGGTATTAGGCTATCCATGTTTAGTGGTATACCTTTCAGTTCTTTGTGTCTGCGTGCCTTAGCTTCTTCCTTTCACTTCTGACACCATGTTACGTCCTTGACATGTTCTTGTGTGTCCCACGGGCCGATTCGCAAGCCAAAAACCACACGACAAGACGAGTGACGGTCTGAAGAAGATCTTTATTCAAGTAACCCCCCCCCCTTTATATATGGGTGTCCTCTGGTGGCCAATATAACATTCACACTAGCGCCACCTACAGCCATACACAACAGTTCATACAAGCTGGTTCCAAGCGAGCCAGCTGTTCATCATTATGCAACCATACATGACAGTGCTCTGAACAATCTCTATATTTGCACCCGCAACGCGCACTGCTCTGTCCATAGTGCCACTCTGGCGAGCTACTGTGGCCCTTGGTGGTACAACGGTTGCGCTGAGACCGTGAAACCGCTCCGCGGTGAAACGGCTCCGCGGAGGACATTTCTCCGCTCCGCGCATTACATTTCTTCGCTTCCCGCGATACCTCCGCTCTGCGCAGTACATTTCTCCGCTCTGCGCACTACATTACTCCGCTCCGCGTAGTACATTTCTCCGCTCCCTACAGTGGATTTCTCCGCGCCGCGCTGTACATTTATCCCCTCTGCGCTTTGCATGGTTTAACGTCATTCATATACCGCGTGGAGTGGAAGAATGCTTATTATACTGCGCGGAGCGGAGAAATATACCATGCCGAGCGGAGCAGGCCACTGTGCAGAGGGGAGGTGTACTGTACCGAGCAGAGCATTCCACTGCCCGGAGCAGAGAAATCCACTGAACGGAGCGAGGAAATCCACTGCGGCGCGGAGCGGAGAAATGTACTGCGTGGAGCGGAGAAATATAGCGCGGAGCGCAGAAATATAAAGCGTGGAGTGGAAAAATGTACTGCGCGGAACGGAGAGATGTTCTGCGCGAAGCGGAAAAAATGCACTACGCGGAGCGGAGAAAGGACCTCCGCCGCGCGAAGCGGATAATACCCTCAGCGCAAACGTTGGACCTATGGCCACAGTAGGCGAGCAACAGAAACGCATTAGCACGCACCCGTGCATGATTTAACCACTGCAGGTCAAGCAAACAACACTTTTTTCAGCCATATTTACAAATAAATTTGAACCAAATGATAGTCCCGTTAAATGTGAATGTTAATCTTCCACGCATGGTAGCCTATAATGCGGATTTTAAAACAGTGACGAAAAATATCTGCATATCCATAAATTTAACAGTGGCTGTTGATCGCAAGCCCGAGTCAGCGAGCCCTCTACCCGACTATTGCATCGCCTGGCACGGACAGCTCATTCTGGTCTATCAACTGTCTAACCGCTCATATGTTACATAAGTCCACTCAGATGGTTATAATCCTGAAGCACAAAGCTTCAGTGGTTAGTTGAGTATCAAGGGGCAGCTTTAGCCGATCTTGGGTGTGAAGCGAGTGAAGGCAAACGACCGGAAGATAGGCAGCACGGACGGGCCGTTGATGCTAGGCATTGACGTAGAGCATAAGTTTCCCTGTCTCGTGGGGTCTCGATAAGATCCCGTATTGACTGTACAGCCCGATATACGATGTCTCCATCTGACGGTTGAATTTACAAACAAGAGCCTTAATTACCATCGTGTTGGAGAGACATGGTGAGCCAGAGCGTACGCAAAGCCAAGGCACAAACATCGTCGTCATGCTATACTCAGAACGCGTAACATATACAGGTCACACAGCACTCTCTGCCTTCGACTAGGGCTCCATTATATCTCTGTTGTCGCCTACGTCCTCACTGTATTTTCACACTCGCTCGCCAGGGCGGCGCTGCGCAAATTGATAGGCAAAATGCGTCGCGCATTTCTACAAATTAATGCTGGGACTCAGCCTAAGCCTAATAACACATGAAATCAGTTGATGAAAAGATGAAAAGTTCTGTCACAATTATAACTTTTTCGAAAAGGTACAAGATGCTTTTTGCTGTATTAAATATACAAAGCTCGTTATTTTGATGTTTTATTCTTGAAAACTATGATGTTGCAAGAAATTACAGCTGATTTGACCGTTTTTTAAGAATCTGGAAATTTGCCCCCGACCGACAGCAGGGGTAAAAGGGAGCTTCGTCACCCAGAGTCATATGTTTAACATCAAGCCAAATACATACTTTAATGCAGGCACACATTCCCGCATTCAGACACATATGCGCTCATCTGGGCACATATGCGCACATCGAGGCACATACATACGCTCATCTAGGCACATATGGGCACATCGAGGCACATACACGCACAGCCAGGCACATATATACGCTCATCTAGGCACATATATACGCTCATCCAGGCACATATATACGCACAGCCAGGCACATATATACGCTCATCCAGGCACATATATACGCTCATCTAGGCACGTATATACTCTAATCTAGGCACATATACACACATCCCGGCACACATACGCGCATATTCAGGCACATATACGGACATCGAGAGCCGCTTTGTCTTACAAAATGAAGTGAGTTCCAAGTCGTTAGTAGATATCACGGTTTTTGCCAGCATATAGCATAAATATATGTCGCTGCGCGAATGACTGACACTAGAATTTATTTCATGAAGCTGCTATGATAAAAGCAGAGTTGACCCAGAGGTTCACGCCTGAATGTACTTTGTAGAGTGCATGTATCATACCATCGTCAGGTACTCTCAACGACACTCTAGAGAGGTCGCGTCGCTCTATGGCATGTGCACACTTATAGCGCTCTAAGCACCCTCCCAGACGGTAAAGTTATTGATAACGATGTGCGAACGAGGTGCAAAGTGACACTGACATTGGGCATCAAGCGTATTCATGTAGACATTATTATGATATTACATATACATAATAATATTTAATCTTAAGGAACTGAGAGAAACACTTTTGATGAATAAATGTTTCCCATATTAATAAGCCTGTGGAAATGTGACATTCTTGCTGAAGATACCAAGCCATTGGGCTGACAGCCGTGTTGGCCATATTAGGGGAATTAGACTTGGAAAACCAAGTAATTACGTTGGCAGTAGCCGTTATACAACCGTTATACAGCCATTATACATCGGTATATTTGGGGAATTAGATGACGATACCATACTGCACGGAGAAGAAATATTCCAGCAAAATATCGTCTTGCTCTTAAAGACAGTGTATGAGAACATTGACAATAAAAATGCTTGCGATATCTTGACAAAATTAGACGATGCAAGATCGTGACAATAGTAAGACAATGCAATATCGTAGTGGGGGGTTGTGGATAGCTTCCTAGACACCCCGTTGCGCTGGATCCTTTAGTGCATATGTAGCACAATGTTTACGCAGTGAGCGAGGGGCTTAGTCGTACATTGCGCTATCTTGTTTGAAGATGCTTCATCAGAACGCAATAGGTCGTTCACCTTCTTGAGAATAATATTATCAAGATGTGTGTTATCAGTTGGGAATATTGCGGCACCACCATGTGTTGTCAAAGTTTAGTACACAGCACCCCCAATGACCAGACAGGATCGGGTCACAGCTAGCCGTGTCCCTGGCGAAGGCAAAATCGCCATTATAACAGTTCGACAGACGTCTGAGACGTATTGAGACAAACGAAGATTGTAAGGTAGCGTAATATTTCTATTCGCCTCACCAGTATTAACTGTCGCCAAGACCGAATCGCTTCGTCGCTACTACAAAACATCAAATTATTTCTCAAAGCACTCATACACACCAGAGGACATAATGACCACTATGACGTCACTTCCGCCTCCCATGGGCGAATCCCTTCCGGTGCCGTCCCCGGATGTGAAATATCTGATGTGGGCCGACTACTTGGTCTTCGGTTTGAGTCTCGCCGTCTACATCGTCATCGGTATCGCGCAGAACTTCTGCGGCCGGAAGACCGCGACGGCCCGTCAGTTCCTGAACGCGACGGGAGAGATGCCCGTGTGGCCCGTGGCGCTGTCGATGCTGTCCGGCCAGCTGTCGGCGGTGCTGATCTTGGGCACGCCGGCCGAGGTGTACGTGCTGGGGTCGTCCTACTGGCTGTACTGCTGGGGGATGTCCCTCGGAGCCGTCCTCGCAGCCATCATCTTCGTGCCCCTCCTCTTCCCACTCAAGATCACAACGTCGTTTCAGGTACACATCGCGTATTCAACATAATAATAATAATATTACTAATAATAATAAGAAGAAGAAGAACAATAATAAATATTAAAATTAATAATAATAATAATAAATATTAAAAGTAATAATAATAATTATTATTATATCTTCGTTTTAAAAATGCAATGACATATAAATGGCATTAAAAAGGTTGCGCCATATTGGCGTAAGATTGTGGTCAAAGTTAGCAAGAGGATATCTTGCCACTAAGAGTCAGAAAATGAATATAGTTGCAATAGTTGCTACAATATACTTTGCATGGGACATTATTATTATCAATGTCATTAATAAACATAAACACTACGAAATCAATATTTGGGATTCAACATTTATGAAAGTAAATGTATGACAACATTGGGGCATGAATCCTAAATGAAAAAGACGCAATCTGATTGATGCTACGCACATTATTTCAGTACTTGGAGATGCGTTTCAAAAGTAAAACTGTCAAGATTTGCGGGACCATCATGCTACTGGTCGGTCAGGTAAGTCAAGAGAGAAACTAAGCTGCGCTATATATATAGGGCTGTAAAAGTCACGTCGGGATCTTATCGAGACCCCACGAGACGGGATACCTATGCTCTGCGTCAATGCCTAGCATCAACCTCCCTGTACGTGCTACCTACCTTCCTGTTGTTTGCCTTCACTCGCCTCACACACAAGATCGGCTAAAGCTGTCCTTGGAAGCACAACTAACCACTGGAGTTCTACGCATATCCGAATTACAACCATCCGAGTAGATTTATGTAATGTATGAGCGGTTAGGCAGTTGATAAACCAGAATGCGGTTGTCTCATGAGTGACTGTCAGCGTCAGGCGATCTAATGTGCTGCGCGGGGTTTTCCATGTCGTATGACGTAATAATCATCATGAGGCGCGTGTCTGCGCGTGGTATCTATGGTTACGTAACAACGCTCCTTATATGGACTGAGCAGGTTAGGACAATATTCGCCTTATTCACATGTTGGGAATTCCCACGCGAGAACGAGGCTATACCTGCAAGTTTGCGCGCGAACGGCTAGTGCATATGATGTGTGGCCCTGGTGAGTGGCACAATGGCCTTTCTCTCGTGCCGTTAATGGTCACTATTAAGTCTGTCAGGTCATTATTGTTCAAACTAATTAACAAATAAGACCCATTTCTGCAAATTTTAATTTTTTTCCAGCACATTTGACAATAGCCGAACGTGTAGGCCTATGCCACACGGAACGGGTGACCCCCTCCAGCTGGGGGGTATCCCCGGCCAGCATTGGGATGCTATCACTTCAACAGAGCTTATCTGCTTAGTGGAAGATAGCTAAGGTCCATACGTTGATTTGTCCATTGGAAAGTTAACGGCAAATTAAATCAAACGGTAATGGGGTTTTTATTACAAACTTTGCAGGGAATGGTTACTGGAGGTACAATATGACGCACTGAAACGCATTGCGTCGCATAGAAGACCGTCTAGGTCATTCGGTAGAGCGTTTCCCTTTTGATAGTGGGGTCGTGCGTTCAATTCTCGAGGGGTGCAATTATTTGTTTCCCTGCATTTCGTGCAACAACCACATTCTCCCATAAAAGTGGTCATCACTGTTTTAAGATTAGACCGATTAGTTCATGCAACGGCACAGGCACTGTCAATCCATACGTGATACATGGAGGGGGTGGGAGGGGGGGGGCTAGAATTATTGCCACATTGGTCCTTTCATGAGGTAAAATATGTCAGCATTATTCCATATACCCAGCATAATATCTCCCCATGCTCCGATCATACAATACCGGGTAAAACACGGGGTTCAACAACGCTTGTGTGCACAAGTTTTCACGTGGTTTGATTTGGCACTTTCAGCCTGTAAGGCTATAGGCCTGTCGTGCCATTTCACGTGGGTCTTATCATATGAGTATGCTTAGTAGGCCTACGCAAAGAATGTCCGGGTCATAGGATTCACTCAATACTCAATAAAAAATACTCATGATAAAAGCAAAAACGATAGTAGGTCCATAGACTAATATGTCACCGCACAAAGATCCTAGCTGACGTGGAAATCGAGTTAAAAAATATAGGGGGGCTTTCATGTCAATTGACCCTTGCTGCATGCCGCGGGAAATACCCCACTTTTTTTCAAATATACCCGCCTCAAAAGACTCTCCTTTTTCACATGTACTTGCTCCAGAACACACACACCCTTTTGATCTGCCTGAAATCGGTAATTGTATTACTGAAATCACCCGGGAGCTATTTCGCAGCGAACTCGCAGCAGTATCCCCCATTAGATTTCACGCGTGGGGCGAGTCACGCAGTTTGTATTTGCAGGCACAGCCTTGTTTTGGCGTCAATATGGCGATTCCGTGAATAAGGCGAATGGTGCTCCGTTTGTCGTAGAACTGTAAACATCGATGATTTGGCTCAAAATACAACGCTTCCAACAGTCTCATCGAACGGACCACATGCATTATGGAGAGATAAATGTCTTATCTTAAACTATATTATGATTTTATATTTAACAATGCCTGGACCAAAGCAAACAAAAAATAGTTTCACACCCACTTGATTCTTTACGCTCAAACCGCGCAGCTGGCCGGTTCCCAACGCTAAAACGTTGACTAGAATGAGTGCGCGTCACGCAGTTGCAGCAAGGCACCAGCGTGATGCGCACTCGTTCTGCACGTGTTTTTTTGTTGGTCCCCAAAAGACCTAAACCGGAAATAGAACCGTCGAGAACTGTACAGCCCTATTACGTCAGTGTTCCAATTCCGGAGAGAGCGACTGGAAAAGCAAACAACAATAATTGGAACCCATCTGTCGTGGCTGGTAATCGTGATCCACGTTTCTCTGGTACAGATAATGCCTGTCTTTATGACACACTTGACCTTTGACATCACCCCTCGATACATCATTGGCGAATTGAACAAGTGATAGGAGCAGTCTCGTCGCCACGGTACAGTTTTTAGCGTGCGGTCGCAATAGGTTAATCCGCAACGCAATACCTGGGGGTATTACTAAGAGGACAGCCACGTTCAACACGCTCATAAACAAATATTTGTCCCGCAAAAACTTTATGACTGCAAACGATGAATATCACATATAAGGAATATATGATCGTAATAATAAAGTTAATTGAAATGTGCTGCTGAACAAAATGTTTTTCTTGTAGTTATATAACGGCAAAATTGTTGTAGGGGCATACTTCAGGGTGGAAGGGGCGCGCTTATTTATTAACACAAAGAGGTTTTAGGCCCATGACATAGTTTGCATTCATGTCTGTAATCACATGCAACCAAGTCTTTGCAAGCATTAATGTGAGTGTAAGCTATCGAAAAGAAGAGCATTAACACACACGTCACTATTCTTAATTATACATTATGAATATGACCCTTAGTTTCTTATTATGAATATTAGTATAACATGAATTGGTACTGTTGATTATCAGGATTATGATAATTCGAATTATAAACGTCATTAGGTAGGTATATTTTTATTCACTTATGCATCACTAGCTGCGTTAAATAATTTTAATTCGACTAGAACCTTATATAAATGTTTTTTATACCTCGCCACCGGCCATAATGCAAATGTACATTGTGAAATAAATGCTTATTGACTGACATCAAATTCAAGTCCATACACATAATTGCATAATAATAAATAAACGTATAAAATAAATGCTTATTGACTGACATCAAATTCAAGTCCATATACATAATTGTATAATAATAAGCGCCATAAACTGTGGACATATATGCCTGAGCCAACGTGTATGTGCTGAGCGCTGGCGTGTTGCACACAGAACGCCACCGTGTATGTCAGCAAATCACTATAATTATACGGTCCCAACATCATAATGTTACCGTGCATGATTTCGTTTTCATATACGTACATATCCTCTTCAGTCATATTCTTAGGCTAAAAGCCTGTTGACAGATCCTGGATATCCTTTTCCTCGTTATCGTTAATTTCGACTATTTGCGCGTTGAGCGGAAGGCATATAAATGTCATATATAGATAATATGGACTAATATTTGAAAGTTATTATTGATTGGGTGGCCCAGGCGGCAGCGACAACATGTGTTAGCCTGGGTCTCCTAACCGATAAGCTGTACCAACGTATGATCGCATTATTATTGTTTTTCTTTTTGGTTGAATGAACGTCACTGAATCTGAATCTGAATCTGAATCTGATTGTTTTCAAGGTGATGTACATGGGAGTGTGTGTGTATTCCCCTGCCACGGCCCTCCAAGCGGGTGAGTCCATGCGAACTGCCGACTAATGGAAGAATATGATAATCAGTTCAAATAAAGCATTAGGGCCTATCCCCACGTCATGCGTCTCATATATCAGGGGAGTGAGATTATAATGCCATTTTCAAATTCAAGCAATTCAACCGCCCGTAGAGTTATCAGAAGTTATGATTACTGTCTCACCGGTTTATCTACATATCTACACATACTCTAGAATATCGATATATCATATGTATCGCTAACGTTCTTACTCCATCTATTGGCTCTTTGCCATTTCAAATATAATAGCTGCATTAATACCACTTCATATCCAAGGCGATAGAGTTATTTAATTAGTTTATTTATGGATACTGTCACGTTTATGACAATTTATAACCACTTTATACATCTGCAGTTACGGGTTTCTCTGAAGACCTAAGTATTGTCATCGGGTTTGCGGTGGCTGCTATCTATTCGGTGTTGGTAAGTCTATCGACGGCCATAACGCTTCTTTTGTCACACCCCTTACGTCATCACCTAAGTCAACATACTGTGTAACAAAACTTAGGGGATTTTCTGCATACCTTCCTTTGATAAGTTGCATTATGGTTGAGCTTCATTGCGGTGGATAATTTGCTTCGCAAATATTGTATTTCTGTAAACTAGTAAATGTTCCTGTAAATGGGAAACATTCACCTAAAGTCGATAGCAAATACTCATAAAGGTTCATTGTTAACGCCTCCATTTTACAGGATTTTACACTAGCCCTGTTCGGCAAGAACAAAAGCCATGAAGAAGTTGCTCTAAAACATATCTTTTAATGGGTCTTTGTTTATTTGCGGTTGTAGGGCGGCATGAAGGGTTCGGTGTGGGTAGGCTGTACCCAGGCCATCTTCATGATGTTTGGCACGTTTGTGGCCATTATAAAGGTAGGTGACATCAATAATGCGTTGAAATGCGTTAAATGTTGTCAAAATAATACTATCGGTGCAGTACCCGTGCTTGCAATCCTTATGCGGTCCTGTGTATTTGTTAGACCGTAGCATTATAGCGTTTTAGACATTATATTTTTTATATATTATATATTTTAAATTCTGATTCGGAAAATTTGCAATGTATATGCCATGGCAAAGCTCAAAAGGATTGTTATGTTAGTCATGTGTTTTTGCCCATTTGTTTTCTTGTAGGAATATATTTTTGTATCAATTATTACAAAAGCCACCCGAATGGTCTAGTGGTTAGAGCGCTCCGTTATGTCAAACGAGCTCTACCGGGCCAGCTGTCGTGCCGGAGTTCGGGGACCACCCGAATAGCCTGGTGGTTAGCTCGCGCGGCATTGTACCGTGAGCTCTGCCAGGCCAGCCATCGTGCCGGAGTTCGGGGACCACCCGAATGACCTAGTGGTTAGAGCGCTCCTCTTTGTCGACCGAGCTCTATCTGCCAGGCCAGCTATCGTGTTTGTGGGTTCGCGCCCCCAATGAACGAATGTTTACGCAGAATAAAAATGCCACGTCCACGTCCACGTCTTCGAAAAGATAGTGTCCTTGTCATAGCAACCAACCCGCATGATGTTATAACAACCTTGATGCTACAGGCTGGTTCCTCTATATCCTTAGCCCTGCATTGATACTCCGGGAGGAATTAAGACAATTTGGCAGGCAAACCGAGACACTGGAAGATTCGACATCTGGAAGTAAGACGCTAGCAATAAAATAACACTAACGATTTGGTAAATAAATAGTAACATCCCCAACTGACACTGTTACGGCCAATGGAGCTAGGTCGGACGTACCTATATATAAACATGCATCACACCCATGGAGACTGATATATAAAGACACGTAGCTCAGAGTCAATGTGACATAAAAGGAGAGCGTTTAAATGCATCTTTGGAAAGTGCATGCCAAGTCTTCATTTTTTTGCCTTAATATATAGATGTTTAGATGACTACTCTTTATGTATCGTTTTGTGAGGCTAACGCAGGTTTCTTGAGTTCAGTGACCCGCTCTTATTTGAAAATTCTGAACAACAATTTAGAACAAAATTACAGAAAAAAAGTAAACGTTCATCGAACTCATTAAGGCACGTGGCGTCAAACAGACCCTGTGGACATGAAACTTTATAGGGCCCTGCTACGTTTTCCAGCTTCGATCCCAACCCTACGGTTCGCCACAGCTGGTTCGCCCTCGTGATAGGAGGGGCTATAAACTGGGCTTCCCTTTATGGCCCCAACATGGCTTCATTCCAGAGATTCTGCGCCGTACCCACCGTCAAGCAGGCACGAACGTGAGACGAATAAATCACACGCTTAATTACATAGTGGGCACTCGAATATGACGAAAGTGATCAACAACAACATTAGATAAATGATGTATGGGTGGAAGGACACTCAAGTGTTTTCTGCAAAGTAAATTTAAAATTCAATTTATTTCCGGGTGGAATGGATAATGAATATTGATATAAACGGCTAAAGGTCTTTACGTGAAGAGAGTGCAAGCACGGTGCCTCGAAATAAATGTAAAATACATTCTGTTGCCTCTGGTGTTGCCTTGCCAAGACTCAATGCTCTTCATTGTGGACATCTTGTTTTACATCTCGTCTGTTCAAACCTTCACCTTGTTATGCAATGCAGCTCTACTTGCAAAGTTTATCTAGCCTTACAATTTTTATCTTTAACTCCTTTGCCTGCTTTCACTTTCACTTTCACTGTATTCTGCTATGCAATTATGGGTGTGTCCAGGGGGGGGGGGGGCACAGGGGGCAGACCCTATGATATATCTGTGCCCCCCTTCAAATTATGTGCCCCCTGGCCAGGGGTGGGGGGGCAGAGGGGGAACGTACTTGTCGCCCCTTCCTTTCAGATCCTAAGCCAGATCCTACCCCCCCCCCCATTCAAATTCGTTGCACCACGGTCACCTACGTCTCCGGCTTTTAGACGAATGTTTTTGTGCCCCCCTCCCCTTTCAACAATTCCTGCACACGACCCTGGGAATTCTATTCATGGTTCACTGACTTCTGCAGAATTCCGTAGAATTCACCGTAATTGACGATACAATCTCCCACAAAAATTCACTGTAATTTACAATGCAATCTTCCACAATGTGCACTGTATTCTTCAATACAATCGTCCGCAGTGTGTATTGCAACCTACAATGCCCCCCCCCTCACCCTACCCTTCTCCTCCGCAGGGCTGTCCTCCTCAACGTCGTGGGACTTCCGGTGTTCTTCACGCTGTCCGTCATGTCCGGAATCACTGTGTTCGGATGGTATTACACCGTAGGCTGCGATCCATACGAAGCAGGATACGTATCCAGTAGCAACGAGGTACTAGTTGCCAACACCAATACAGCCCAGATCACACTGTGACCGATCACATGTGTGCTCAAAGGTGGCTTAAAACAGTAACATCGTAGCAATGCTATCGGCTAAGAACCATTCGTTACATGTAATGAATAGTTATCGTGCAAATAAGTGAATCAAATAATATCATATCATTTGCGATATTGACAGCGAGGTTCAGGTTTAATTAGTGGTAGCTTAATAAATGGTCAATTGAATACTGGCTTAGAGCCTAGACTAGACTAGACTAGTTGTATCGAAAGCAACCAATATCATATAGCGTTATCGTATCATATATAGGCTGGTTCCGATCCTAACCCAGCAACTAAAGCTGGTTGGTTCCGGATGAATGATGTACGTTATGTCATCGTGCTGTAACAGTCTCTTCAATTCACTGCTCGTGTATGGCGGCCATGTACCTTTGGCTTACGCATTCTCGTTCGTACCTGCATGGTTCCCCCTTTCACAGATTCTGGCCTTCTACATCATGGACCGAGTTGGGTACCCGTGTATCGGAGGACTTTTCTTCGGTTCCATCTTCGCTGGTGCCCTAAGGTTAGTGGAGCAGGAGGGAGGACACTGGAGGGGGAAGGAGGGCCGGGTTCTCATGCAGGGGCGGATCCAGGGAGGGGGTGGGGCGACCTGGCCCCGGCCCCCCCTTTTAGGGCCGACATTTATATAATTTATACCCTTTTAACATATAAAAACCAAAAGCAGCCACCCCCCCCCTATCCAGCATATCTGGATCCGACCCTGAAACCGGCCCCCCTATTCAGATTTTCTGGATCCGCCCCTGTCATGGGCATGGGAAGGTAACGGCTAAGGCAAATCAAATAATGCAATCCCTTCCATCCCCCTTAAGCGGGCATTGTAAGTTGTCATTTGCAACAAATTGCCTTGGAATATTCGCCAATAATATAGTGAACTCCAGAATCGTGGGTCATAGTGATTCGATCAGTCCATTATCGGTGCGACATGATTTCCCTATGCTTACATTTAGCCATATCCTTGTAGTTCCGTGGTGGGTTCAATGGGCGGTATCGCTGCGGTCATCTGGGAGGATTACCTCAAGTGGAAGTACCATTACCTTTCCAACAGAGACCAGACTATCATTAGCAAAGTCATCAGTGAGTATCTGCTCTGGTGGCGACCGATCGAAAACAGGGCGAAAACATGGTGCCCGATTCATCTGTTACACTGTTACGCTGTTACAGGGATGGTGCATGGGGTCGGTGGGGGGAGGGGGGGGGGAGGGACTGTCACGCTCTCAGGGGTGGTGGGGTCGGTGGGGGGAGGGGAGGGACTGTCACTCTCTCAGGGGTGGTGGGGATGGACTGTCACGCTCTCATCGGTGCTTGGGTCGGTGGGAGGATGGGAGGGACTGTCACGCTCTCAGGGTGGTGGGGTCGGTGGGGGGAGGGGAGGGACTGTCACGTTCTCAGGGGTGGTGGGGTCGCTGGGAGGGTGGGGGGGGGACTGTCACGCTCTCAGGGGTGGTGTAGTAGTTGGGAGGAGGGGAGGGACTGACACGCACTCAGGCGTGGTGGGGTCGGTCAGAGGATGGGAGGGACTGTCACGCTCTTAGGGTGGTGGGGTCGCTGGGAGGGTGGGAGGGACAGTCGCGCTCTCAAGGTGGTGGGGTTGGTGGGAGGAGGAGTGGGGTTGTCACGCTCTCAGGGTTGGTGCGATGGGTGGGAGGAGGGGAGAGACTGTCACGCTCTCAGGGATGGTGTAGTAGGTGGGAGGAGGGGAGGGACTGTCACGGTATGTGGGAGAAGGGGAGGGACTGTCACGGTAGGTGGGAGGGGGGAGGGACTGTCACGCTCTCAGAGGTGATGCGGTGGGTGAGAGGAGGGGAGGGACTGTCACCCTCTCAGGGGTGGTGGTGTCGGTGGGAGGAGGGGAGGGACTGTCACGCTCTCAGAGGTGATGCGGTGGGTGGGAGGAGGGGAGGGACTGTCACCCTCTCAGGGGTGGTGGGGTCGGTGGGAGGAGGGGAGGGACTGTCACGCTCTCAGGGTGGTGGGGTCGGTGGGAGGAGGGGAGGGACTGTCACGTTTTCAGAGATGGTGGGGTCGGTGGGAGGAGGGAAGTGACTGTCACGCTCTCAGGGGTGGTGGGTTCGGTGGGGGGAGGGGAGGGACTGTCACGCTCTCAAGGGTGCTGGGGTCGGTGGGAGCAGGGCAGGGACTGTCAGGTTTTCAGAGATGGTGGGGTCTGTGGGAGGAGGGGATGGGCGGTCACGCTCTCAGGCGTGGTGGGTTCGGTGGGGGGAGAGGAGGGACTGTCACGGTAGATGGGAGGAGGGGATGGACTCTCAGGTTCTCAGGGGTGGTGGGTCGGTGGGAGGAGGAGAGGAAGTGTCACGGTATGTGGGAGGAGGGGATGGACTGTCAGGCTCTCCGGGGTGGTGGGGTAGGTGGGAGGAGGGGAGGGAATGTCACGCTTTCAGGGTGGTGCGGTCGGTGGGAGGAGGGGAGGGACTGTTACGCTTTCAGGGTGGTGCGGTCGGTGGGAGGAGGGGAGGGACTGTCACGCTTTCAGGGTAGTGCGGTCGGTGGGAGAAGGCGAGAGAGTGTCACGCTCTCAGGGGTGGTGGGGGAGAACCCCACATCCCTCACCTTACAATCCCCCTCCCCCCACCCCCAAATTCCCTAGCCCGTGTCTCTAGGATATAAATTATATGCGCCATTTACAGCTGCTTTCTTTGATCAAGCACATTACAACAACAAAAATATCAGGTAGAGCATTAACAATGTTATTATTGTATGTACTTATTGATTTCCCCTCTGACTCGTATTTCCGCTTTCAGTGGTATGTCTGGCAGGAATCGCGATAGGAACGGCTTTCATGTGCAAATACCTCGGCGGGCCCGTAACACAGGTAGGCTTGCTAACAAAGGCCTTGCGGCACTGTTACAGCAGACCACACTCAGCGACATTGTGCGAAGCTACACAGCATGAACTTTGGGCGAAAGGGTGGAATAGTAATCTTGTGTGTCGCTGACAGGCGCATTGACTGACACGTGGCGCCCTCTTGCGAGGGCAATCAAAACAACCTTCTTATCCGTAGACAGTCAATCACGTACGAAACATCAACACCGGAAATTGGCTGTTTAAACGCCGGAAACGCACCACCATTTTATTGAATGGAGTTTTTTTTTAATTCACGTATGAAAAAATACAGATATCGAGGAAATAAAATATGTTCGGACATTAGTATAGTGAGATATTGACTTTTTAGTGGCACGCAATCTCACTAACAGTGTCAGCAGTATGGACTTTCTCCCAAATATAGATGGCGCTGAGTTTTACCGGATGTGCTGGAGGTCCGATGATCGGTCTATTTCTCCTTGGCGGTCTCTTCCCCTGCGCAGAGTGGATAGTAAGTTTCAGGTCACGTCATGCCGACGACGACACTGGCAGGTATCGCACGTAACGAGGGTGACAGAAAAAAACCCCAACGGTTTAACGTTCCGTTGGGTGTGATTGACAGTTGTGAGGTCGCGGGGCCTGGGATACCGTGCTGTGGAATGTCTGTCGTGAGGCAACGATCAGGGTGGTTAGCGCGACGCCTAGCGGAGAGTGCTCCAAGTTGTTACATACATAGTAGTCGCCAGTGATTAATCGCGTACCTCGATGAAGGTGCACAATATAGCACAAACCGGAGGGCAGAAAAACGGAGAAACCTGTTTCCCAAAGACGATGCGGAGGGCAGGTTTAAAAAAAAGCTGGCCAATTATATTTGACAGGCGCTTTTTCTTGTGCCTAGTCTTTTCTTTCCATACACAGCGTAGAATTATTTTGAAAAACAAGCAACTACATAACAGAAATATCAGACCAAATATCACCAATCGCCATTTATGAAGGTTGTGTGGAGAGAAAAATTCATAGCACCATTTACATATGGGAAAGGGTAGACTGAATAATTGGGGACGCTGTTATGTCAACTATTTGCAGGTGTGTTTTATGACGATATAGTAACATATATTAATATTGATAAAACACTAATATAATATGAAGTTGCTTCGGGACTTACAATTAAATATTATATATCTATGGTGATGCACTCAGACCTTGGTCTCAGAAACTTGAGGTTCTAGTTTTAGTGAAGAAAAAATCTATTACTTTTTTTCTACAGAGCTAACACAACAAGGCCTGACTCGATCTGATCCATTATTGTAGCGACAGCATTTCGAATTATATTATGATGTATAGTTTAGACGACACCTTTGGGTCACAATATAATTTCCTTTTTGTCCACCCGAGGGAGCCAGTGTCGGCAGTATGGTGGCGCTTGGACTCAGCCTCTGGCTCATGATGGGTTCATACGCCGCGGGAATATCGCAATTCCCATTACCTACCACAACTGAAAACTGTGTCAACTTCACGGCCATCAATGACACCACCACCCCCAAGTATCCAGACACAGTGTACGTAAGGCAAACCGTCTCCTTTCGTTAATTGTGTCAACTTCACGGCCATCAATGACACCACCACCCCCAAGTATCCAGACACAGTGTACGTAAGGCAAACCGTCTCCTC
The DNA here is from genome assembly GCA_964019135.1 of Arenicola marina. NCBI lineage: Eukaryota > Metazoa > Annelida > Polychaeta > Arenicolidae > Arenicola > Arenicola marina. The sequence goes on from OZ025249.1 coordinate 29,202,184, forward strand.
TCGTTAATTGTGTCAACTTCACGGCCATCAATGACACTACCACCCCCAAGTATCCAGACACAGTGTACGTAAGGCAAACCGTCTCCTTTCGTTAATTGTGTCAACTTCACGGCCATCAATGACACCACCACCCCCAAGTATCCAGACACAGTGTACGTAAGGCAAACCGTCTCCTTTCGTTAATTGTGTCAACTTCACGGCCATCAATGACACTACCACCCCCAAGTATCCAGACACAGTGTACGTAAGGCAAACCGTCTCCTTTCGTTAATTGTGTCAACTTCACGGCCATCAATGACATCACCACCCCCAAGTATCCAGACACAGTGTACGTAAGGCAAACCGTCTCCTTTCGTTAATTGTGTCAACTTCACGGCCATCAATGACACTACCACCCCCAAGTATCCAGACACAGTGTAAGTAAGGCAAACAGTCTCCTCTCGTTAATTGTGTCAACTTCACGGCCATCAATGACACCACCACCCCCAAGTATCCAGACACAGTGTAAGTAAGGCAAACAGTCTCCTCTCGTTAATTGTGTCAACTTCACGGCCATCAATGACACCACCCCCCCCCCCCCCCCAAGTATCCAGACACAGTGTACGTAAGGCAAACAGTCTCCTCTCGTTAATTGCTCTAGGGATAGCAAGCTGGGATCCAAACATTTAATGACATTAATATTCATCAAATATATAAATAATGTTAATAGTGTTTTATTAGAATATTACTACCCGGCAAAATTACCGGCTTGAGGCGTGACGCATGATATTCATTGGGTATTGCTTGCTTGCATAATTGCTTCTATTTGCTGGCAATATCACGACTACACCCGAACAATCCCAATATTTGCGCGCAAGAAACTTTAATGTTTTTACCATGAAGCCACACAGTAAGGTTTATACACGTTAGTCACGATGGACGCGAATGGGATGTAACCTTGAAACTCGAATAAACCAAATTCCTGTGTGACAAATATGGCGGGAAAAAAAGCAAAGTGACGCACGAGGAGACACCTAGCGCAATATTAGTCGCTGGCAGCTTCTTTCACTGCGGTATATTATGCTCAGTAGAACCACCTCATCCCAGAGTTACATGGTCTGAAATACAATACCCTGAATAAAGTGAAAACCTATGTTGTCTTGATTAATGAAGACTGGTTTCATTGCAGCGAGGGCATAGACAAGTTTTACTCGCTCTCCTACTGTTACTACGCCGCCTTTGGAATGGGTGTGACCGTCGTGCTGGGCCTAACCATCAGTACATTGGTCGGTGAGTGTGCCAACCAGGCTGAACAAATGTCATATCCTACACATATATCATATATCCTACACACACACACATACACACACACACACACACATATATATATAACATGGTAGCGACGCAGCGCATTGTGCATATGTCTCCAGCATAACTTCCGCGTCACGTATGTCCTTCAAGCGCCCTTGGCGAATACACACATGCTATTCATATCACCTCGTCACCCACTTCCATCTTGACACAAGGTGGGAAATTAAATAATTAAACATTGGACATCATATTTATCATGAGTGTCGCCGGTTTTCCCCGTCTTCTTTAAAACATTGGGTATTCCCGTTTCAAAGTGTCACTTGGTACAATGCAGGTTGCAAGGACCCCGTGGAGTCTGAGCCCCGCCTATGTATCCCCTTGCTGGACCGGATGTTGTGCTGTCTGCCCGCCAGAACCCGATGGGTCATGCGCTTCAAGTGGGACATGGACGAAATCGACATCAAAGTGCCCATCACACAGGTAAGACATTGGGGCATGGACGAAATCGACGTCAGAGTGCCCATCACACAGGTAAGACATTGGGGCATGGACGAAATCGACGTCAAAGTGCCCATCACACAGGTAAGACATTGAGGCATGGACAAAATCGACGTCAAAGTGCCCATCACACAGGTAAGACATTGGGGCATGGACGAAATCGACGTCAAAGTGCCCATCACACAGGTAAGACATTGGGGCATGGACAAAATCGACGTCAAAGTGCCCATCACACAGGTAAGAAATTGGGGCATGGACAAAATCGACGTCAAAGTGCCCATCACACAGGTAAGAAATTGGGGCATGGACAAAATCGACGTCAAAGTGCCCATCACACAAGTAAGACATTGGGGCATGGACGAAATCGACATCAAAGTGCCCATCACACAGGTAAGACATTGGGGCACGGACGAAGTCGACGTCAGAGCATCGATCACACAGGTAAGACATGAAAATGAGGTCCACTCGTAGTCACGTGTTCTCTTACTGCACTTTCATTAACTGTATCCCGCGGAAAATACCAGCCTTGGTTGTGGCGTAAGTGACTCATATCGGAGGAATGATAATCATTGTGAGGTGTTATGGCGTCTTGCTTTAGTGATGGGTGCGTTTAACCGCGTCACGGATTCACAATGCCCGCCTGATGCGAGCACATCACCGTATTTGTAAGCAAAGAGTATGGGGTTACTCCCGAGGACATAGCTCCACTCTCCCTTCCTTCATGACCATTGACGCGATATGACCAAAAGTGGTTAAAGCCTCCTGAATATACAACCAACCGTAATTGTAAAGGCGCGGGTGTTCTGGGCGAATGTCACGGGACTTGACCTCACCATCCAGGACATCAGCTTGTGAGGTGTGGTTGATATATTGAATGACTAATCCTGTCCAAATCGAGAGCTCATATGCATGGTCCATGTTTAAAATCGACCCCATCACGAAGGCTTCTATCGGATGTCTGCCCAAATGTGTCCATTTAAGCAAGTGGTAGAGTCTTAATGCAAATATTATTTGTTGTCATTACTCTTTGTTGTATCTCTTTGGCTGTGTGAAATAAAGGCTTTCTTTCTGTCATCTGATGTCATGGGTAGATGAGCACTGGAAGAAGGTCCCCTTTGTGACTGGTGGTCTGTCGACCATCCAGGCCCTGCGGAATTAAGGCCACTCTGTGACTAAGGCGTTGTCTGGATCATTGTCACCCTGGTAACTCCTATCAGGGGGTAAGAGGGGAAGGGGGGGGGTGGTAATGAGACCGAGACCAGGAGGTCTGGACCCCCCCCCCCCAACCCGTCTTGAGACATTGGGGCATGGACGAATTTTCAATGCAAAATTTAGGTCATCTGAGTTGTGGAACCCCCTAGCCCCCCTGTGGCGATCGCTACCCCTGAGGCGGCGTGGATCCCCCCCCCGGTTGCAAATTTTCAGCGGACCCCCCCCCCCCCTGGTCGTAAAAAATCCGCCCCTGCTATGGTGGTTTCAGACTCAGTGGCGGCCAGTGGACCCATATCAAGCTGTAGCGGGGGTGGGGGGGATCCAATTTGTCATCCTGCATAAAGAAGGCACCTGTTCTGATATGGGTGTGGGGGTTGTCTTTATTCGCCCCCCCCCCTCCCATCCAAATCGGTTATCATGACTAACTATTTGAGGCGAATTCCTTAAACCGAGCGGTCGTCCTCTTGACGTCATTGGCCTGCTCGGGCCGTCCTCTTGACGTCATTGGCCTGCTCGGGCCGTCCTCTGGACGTCATTGGCCTGCTCGGGCCGTCCTCTGGACGTCATTGGCCTGCTTGGGCCGTCCTCTTGACGTCATTGGCCTGCTCGGGCCGTCCTCTGGACGTCATTGGCCTGCTTGAGCCGTCCTCTTGACGTCATTGGCCTGCTCGGGCCGTCCTCTGGACGTCATTGGCCTGCTTGGGCCGTCCTCTTGACGTCATTGGCCTGCTCGGGCCGTCCTCTGGACGTCATTGGCCTGCTTGGGCCGTCCTCTTGACGTCATTGGCCCGCTCGGGCCGTCCTCTTGACGTCATTGGCCCGCTTGGGCCGTCCTCTTGACGTCATTGGCCTGCTCGGGCCGTCCTCTGGACGTCATTGGCCTGCTTGGGCCGTCCTCTTGGCGTCATTGGCCCGCTCGGGCCGTCCTCTTGACGTCATTGGCCTGCTCGGGCCGTCCTCTGGACGTCATTGGCCTGCTTGGGCCGTCCTCTTGACGTCATTGGCCTGCTCGGGCCGTCCTCTGGACGTCATTGGCCTGCTTGGGCCGTCCTCTTGACGTCATTGGCCTGCTCGGGCCGTCCTCTGGACGTCATTGGCCTGCTTGGGCCGTCCTCTTGACGTCATTGGCCTGCTCGGGCCGTCCTCTGGACGTCATTGGCCTGCTTGGGCCGTTCTCTTGACGTCATTGGCCTGCTCGGGCCGTCCTCTGGACGTCATTGGCCTGCTTGGGCCGTCCTCTTGACGTCATTGGCCTGCTTGGGCCGTCCTCTTGACGTCATTGGTCTGCTTGGGCCGTCCTCTTGACGTCATTGGCCCGCTTGGGCCGTCCTCTTGACGTCATTGGTCTGCTTGGGCCGTCCTCTTGACGTCATTGGGCCGTTTGGGCCATCTTCCCACGTACCACCCTAATCTGTTTTGCGCATGCTATCATGGTAGATGGACACCGGATTGATCACCCATCACAAAGTGAATGGACACAGCTGCGAGGCGACATAATGTGACAGGACATCGGAATGTGTGGCCTCCCGTCTGAGGTTCCTTTGACAGTTATTACTGCATGGGTTGGTTGGCCTGCGCTATGATCCCCATCCCCAGCCAATCCCTGTCAATCACTGAGCCAAACAATTGCTTTGACACCACTTTGCCATCGTGTTGAACCCTGTCAGGTCGCGTGTCAGCCGTGCCGCCTTTATTCTGGGTTGAGCTGGGGTCAGTATTGCACGCAATATGGCGTGAGTAAGCCGTAAGTATGTAAGTTATGTGTGTGTGTATATAGGTATGACCGTGCTGATTGCTTTGTTGGATGGAAAAGGAAGGTATGCTGAGTGGTAGATAACAAGTTGGACCGCTACATCTATAAAATACATATATTCGGGGGTGGGGGTGGGGGGGTGGGGGCAAGGGGCATTTCCGTTCCTTGGAAATGGGCTTTTCATTTCACCGTGAACTGGGCATGGAATACCTCGTGATCAAGGATTTTCATTAATCGTGAACCGAGAATTATAATATTAAATAATCGTGAACCGAGAATTATAATATTAAATAACCGTGAACTGTGAAATCGAAAATTTTATCCTGTTTCCGCTATATCATATTTTCTTCATTTGATTCATCGTGACCTGGGAATAAAGACATTTATTCCTCGTGATTTGGGAACACGACCCCCCTTTATCCGACGATCCACAGCCCTGTATAATACGTACAGATTGTAGGTCTCACGGGTGGCCCTGCGGGTTGCGGGTTGGCATTCACGCCGTGTTTAACCTGACCACGTGGCCTGGCGGAGTGATCATGGTGATGTATAACGGCGTGGACTCCGGGACACCGTAAACGGTGATGGAGATGGCATATTGATGTCCGAACCTAGCGCCGGCTACACCCATCTCACACGCCCATTCGTTACACAGATCTGGCATAGAATGAGGTTACCTAAATTGATAGTTTTACCCCCTTTGAAAAGCGATGGTTTTATGGTAGGACAGATCGTAAACTTTTCGTCGCTTAGGTCACCGTCACTAAAAAATCTCTCAATTAGTATGCAGAGAGTGTACCAGTGCACGTTGCATCATATTGCATTTTGTGCCGGCATATATCACTTGTAATCAGTTGTTCCATGTGATTCCAGGATATGGCTGACAAAGCAGATTCCATGGAAGAAGATTTCGGGAAGACAAATGACGGATTCGAAGATGATATAAGCTACTCCAGTACTATGAAAGAGAAGGGCAGTTCGCAGACAGAAAAATATTTTATGAAGAAGAGCGACATAATTATAGATAAAAAAGAAGGTATTTCCAGTGGTAAAGAGCTGGAGCACGAGATATTAGAAAGTACAGTGATGTAGTTAAATTTGGAAGACGGAAATTGGCGTTCTACAGATTAAGATTGCTTGTTATCCTGGAATAAGCTGGCGAACATAAAAACAATTTCACATATTATTCAAATATCAAGTTGTGATGATACAATGCTATGTAACGGTTTTATATGGTCAATTTGTGCCATATTAACTGGATGGAGGCGTTTTATAATGTGTTACTTTAATAAAACTAAGAAGATTTTCCTAATCCGTCGCTTATAGTTCACCATTTATATTAATAATGTTCTTGCAATTTAATCGCAGACCTTTCTTTACACCAGGATATTAGATATGGTGCAGACCTCATCACCGTTCATAAAACCAGAGGTGCATCGAATAACATATGGATAACGTTTAAACATTAATATTCCATCGATAAAACTAAAAAAAAACTGAAAGTGCGTCTAGTAAACAGTGATCGCCTAAAATAACAGTATCTGAGATATACTAGGGTAACATGGGGCAAAATGACCCATCAGGGGTCAAATGGCCCACCACAATATCGCGCACTTGCGGTGCTGCCACCTGTATTGAAGCGTTTTATATTTGTTCCTGTTTTTTACGTGATACCTTAACAAACCTACATGGGCGCTGAAGCAGACAGCTGACCTTCGTTACCAAAGCAAAAGCTTCTGGGCTGTTGCCATCTATGATAAACACTGGAAGAAAGTAGAGCTCAGTGGATACTAGGGGAAAATTTTTCCTAAATTAACACGATCAAAGATAAGTCCAAGTCAAGCCCCAAATGTAATTCAGATGCGGAATATGCTGCGCCGTATTTTTCATACAGAGGTCAAATATTAAAGTTACTAACAGGGGCAAAATGACCCACGCTACTTGGGGCAAAATGACCCAGTGGGCCGTTTTACCCACATCCAATTTAATATGTATACTCTAACAGAAACGATTATCTTTAGCAAACTGGATGATATGTCCACTGAATTGGAACATCTTTGATGATCACGAATATGCTTGAAGAAGAAAACGATGTGCGTCACAGGGAGCTTGAAGAAGGGAGAGTTGTGCGCCCCTGGGAGCCGGTAGCGTTGATTGAGGCAGTGATGAAAAAGATACCCCTATAGAGCGGACATTTATGATGAAAAAGATACCCATATAGAGCGGACATTTATGATGAAGATACCCCTACAGAGCGAATAATTTAAAACTTGCGATCGTGGGGAGGGGTGGGGAGAGGCTTTGAAAATGTGCGTTCATAGAGCGGATTTTGGCGGTGAAAAAGGGGGGGGCTTTACCCCGGAACGCCCAAACCAAGCAACGTACCCCTCCTCCCCCCCCCCTCCCTAAATCTGGGAGGCCGGTTTTAGGGTCGGATCCAGATATGCTGGATAGGGGGGGCCGGTAAATTTTATAAATTATATACATTTCGGCCCTAAAAAGGGGGGCCGCGGCCGGGTCGCCCCCCTGGGATCCGCCCCCTGCCCGGGGTCTGTTCAACAGTAGGACTTCGCATGAAAGCTGAGTTCCGCGCCTCAGATGGCCTAAATTTTGCACTGAAAAATGGCAAAAAAGGGGTGTCCCCACCGCCGGATCCACCTCTGCTGACGTAAACGTTACTTGTAATTTCTGTGTGTGATCTTTCTGGGTCAAACTGTTCCGTCAGGAGGGCAAAATGACCCACTGTGACATAAAACATGTTTTTTGTGCTAGTAAAAATTGTGTTAGTGTCACTCGCATGTATCCAAGCTATGTTATTCACAATACTACTGTTGTCAGTTTACCAAAATTTGGCTCTTTTTATAGCACTGCTTGTCCTCCAAAAAATACAAATAAAGTTAAGGTGGTCATTTGCCCCATGTTCCCCTACAACGACGCATTTAAACGATTAAAATCACCCGATCGCCGCAGCCTGCTTTAGAGTGTGTAGACCCCGCACCACATTTCTATAATCGTACTCGATCGCCCCAGCCTGCTTTAGAGTGTGTAGACCCCGCACCACATTGCTATAACCGTACTCGATCGCCCCAGCCTGCTTTAGAGTGTGTAGACCCCGCACCACATTGCTATAACCGTACTAGACCGCCCCAGCCTGCTTTAGAGTGTGTAGACCCCGCACCACATTGCTATAACTGTACTCGATCGCCCCAGCCTGCTTTAGAGTGTATAGACCCCGCACCACGTTGCTATAACCGTACTCGACCGCCCCAGCCTGCTTTAGAGCGTGTAGACCCCGCACCACATTGCTATAATCGTACTCGATCGCCCCAGCCTGCTTTAGAGTGTGTAGACCCCGCACCACATTGCTATAACCGTACTAGACCGCCCCAGCCTGCTTTAGAGTGTGTAGACCCCGCACCACATTGCTATAACTGTACTCGATCGCCCCAGCCTGCTTTAGAGTGTATAGACCCCGCACCACGTTGCTATAACCGTACTCGACCGCCCCAGCCTGCTTTAGAGCGTGTAGACCCCGCACCACATTGCTATAACCGTACTCGATCGCCCCAGCCTGCTTTAGAGTGTGTAGACCCCGCACCACATTGCTATAACCGTACTAGACCGCCCCAGCCTGCTTTAGAGTGTGTAGACCCCGCACCACATTGCTATAACTGTACTCGATCGCCCCAGCCTGCTTTAGAGTGTATAGACCCCGCACCACGTTGATATAACCGTACTCGACCGCCCCAGCCTGCTTTAGAGCGTGTAGACCCCGCACCACATTGCTATAGCTGTACTCGATCGCCCCAGCCTGCTTCAGAGTGTGTAGACCCCGCACCACCTTGCTATAACTGTACTTGATCGCCCCAGACTGCTTTAGAGTGTGTAGACCACGCACCACATTGCTATAAATGTACTCGATCGCCCAGCCTGCTTTAAAGTGTGTAGACCCCGCACCACATTGCTATAACTGTACTCGATCGCCCCAGCCTGCTTTAGAGTGTGTAGACCCCGCACCACATTGCTATAGCCGTACCCGATCGCCCCAGCCTGCTTCAGAGTGTGTAGACCCCGCACCACATTGCTATAACTGTACTCGATCGCCCCAGCCTGCTTTAGAGTGTGTAGACCCCGCACCACATTGCTATAACTGTACGCGATTGCCCCAGCCTGCTTCAGAGTGTGTAGACCCCGCACCACATTGCTATAACTGTACTCGATCGCCCCAGCCTGCTTTAGAGTGCGTAGACCCCGCACCACATTGCTATAACTGTACTCGATTGCCCCAGCCTGCTTTAGAGTGTGTAGAACCTGCACGACATTGCTATAACTGTACTCGATCGCCCCAGCCTGCTTTAGAGTGTGTAGACCCCGCACCACATTGCTATAACTGTACTCGATCGCCCCAGCCTGCTTTAGAGTGTGTAGACCCCGCACCACATTGCTATAACTGTACTCGATTGCCCCAGCCTGCTTTAGAGTGTGTAGAACCTGCACGACATTGCTATAACTGTACTCGATCGCCCCAGCCTGCTTTAGAGTGTGTAGACCCCGCACCACATTGCTATAACTGTACTCGATCGCCCCAGCCTGCTTTAGAGTGTGTAGACCCCGCACCACATTGCTATAACTGTACTCGATTGCCCCAGCCTGCTTTAGAGTGTGTAGAACCTGCACGACATTGCTATAACTGTACTCGATCGCCCCAGCCTGCTTTAGAGTGTGTAGACCCCGCACCACATTGCTATAACTGTACTCGATCGCCCCAGCTTGTTTTAAGGTGTGTAGAACCTGCACGACCTAGCCGTACCGAACATAACGGGTAACTTCAATAGCTATGTACTTCGGCCAGCTTTTACCTGTTTGCTATGCATGACACATGCTTCGGGTAAACCCAGCGATACGGTAAAAAAAGACTGCAGAGTCAGTGCAACTTGTTTCTTGTAGGACACTGGCGCCACTTACGCTGCTTTCTTTGCTAAAGTGCATGTCTAAGTATCTCTGACTAGATAAGTTATTTGTCGGTAGACCCAACCAATATATTGTGCAGTACTACCAGTGCGGGGTCAATGTCTTTAAATACACAACCTTCTGAAATGTATATTGCAGAATCACTTAATTACTTTTAAAGAAAGTAAGAGGTAATTACTTACCATGACAGGGAATGAAAGGGTTCCATTTTTTTCAGAAACAGACCTTCTATTCTATGAGAACATAACAAATGTCTGCAAATGAAACTCACACCCTAAATTTTTATCAATATAAATAAAGTTTAATCTTTGAGCGTCGGCCTACAAGCAACCTGAAGTCCACACTTTTAAGGGTCCGAAGTACTCAGTCTATGCTTAGATTTTAAGTGGAATCCAGCATGTTCATATTTTGTTACCATGTTCATCCAAATAAATTCAAATTTATATATCATATTTTTGATCCATTCCGACCCTTTATTTCATATGTGTATTTCGCTATCGATCTGATAGACACTTTGCCATCAGTCTACGGGTCGATTTGTATACAATCATCCGGTGCCACTGTCTCCCTCATCTGGATCCTCTGCAACACCCCCCCCCCCCCCACCCACCTTCCCCCTTCATACATATGAAATACATGAAGAAAGGACGATGACGAAGAATGACGTCTTTCACGAAGTCACCTATTCCCGAGGTTACAACAATTGTCATGTCGTACATCGCATAAGCAGTGTGTAAGAAACGACGGCATTTGAACCATTGCCTCAACAGGACCATTATATTTTCGCGTCTTTGCATTGGCGTCTTTCCATTGGCGTTTTTCCATGTGTCGCAAAAATGATGAGTGCAAAAACGGCGTGAACGTCAACATAAATGGGTTATACTATCACTATTTATTTGGAAAATAGTGATAGAAAACATAAACCCACTGGCCAATCCGTGTTAACATGTCTGACATAATTTTGTAACAGTTGTAAATCACAAAAATCTAAGCAAATTCTGGCATCAAATGTGAACGGAATAATTTCGGTATTTTTGCGGTGAACATTACGATTCGATAAACTATATTTTCCATAACATGTACTGCCAGCGACAGGAAGACTACGCGTCAAGCGCGCAATGTAACAGCTCTTCAAACCGAAACCAACCTTTGTGTCACGAGACGACTATTCATTGATGTTTTATTATTATATATGAGATAACGGAGACGATTTCTTCGTGTTTTGTTATTGCTTTAAAGTGAAAACTATTTCTTCTAATGATGCTCTCGAATGCTATTAACATGTATGCCATTATAATGGCAAGCGAAATTGAGATTCAGGTCATCGACATTTTTTTTGAATGATTTGAAAACTGCTCAATATGAAAATGAGTTGCATAACAAACTTAAACTAAATGTAACCCTAGTTATTGGTAAAACGCTTGTCTGGCTTGAGGAGTGACGACTATGCTCGGCGTTTGGGCCGCGCAAACAGACAAAACTCACCACAATTATTGAGAGAATGATGCATCAAAATAAAACGGACCAACTTAAAACGGCGAAAAATGCAGCCTTTTCAGCTGCCGTTAAACCGTTCATCATTATACGCTAGATGCACGTGACATTCTATTGAGAGGGGACATGAAGCATTATGGCAGCGCCTGTTTACCCGGAGACATTCCTCGGAGTTTTAATTAATGACGTGGCTGGCCTGGGCCGGCGAACCAGGCCGCTAGCCTGCCTGACAGCCTGCCTGGCGGGGACAGGCATGACTTCACCCGCGTGTCCTTGCGGGGACACCCTCACCAGCAACTCCCACAACACCCTCCCCCACACCCACCCACACACCCGTGGGGACACTCTTTGCTCACAACCGCGCTACCCCTCCGCCACGGCCACCAACCCCCGGAGACACCCTCGCCCACAACCCAACTACCCGCCCCCCGACCGCATACCCACCCACCCTCGCACCCACTCCCGCCGGGCATCTCCCCGACAAATCACGCCCGCCGGTCCAAGATATCCGTGGAGGGAGGGAGGGAGGGTGTAGGCGTGGTAAGTGGGGCTCGGTTCACGGGAGATGCAGTTGTTACACACGCCCATTCAAGTTTCTTTTAATGTATTACATAAACAATAAGATAACACGCCAAGCGCTAATTCTAGGAGCCCAATTTTAGATCCACTAACTGTCATAACAACGATTGTTATCGTCACCCCTTATTTGGTTGTTAACACTTCAGAACTTATCCCAAGTGACACCTTCATTAACAGGCCAAAAATGTAATCCACAATTGTTCACTACGTGTCACGCTGTTACAGCCGGCTAAAATACCAACAGTTATAGTAACACTCGGAATTACAGGGGGTATATAACTAGGGTAGGATAGTTAGTTAAGGGAGACGGAACGGAGAGACGAGTAGGGGACAGGACAACGGGAGATACCGACTTCGTGGAAGGCGCCCCTTTGATGGAACTAGAGTAGGAAAGTATATGAACACGGGAAGGACTTTAAATCATAGGAACCCACATCGCATCACGACAGGTATTTAATACACGGCCCACGCTACATGTTCATCTGTAAATCACATAATACATTTTATATTCAGGATATACTATATAAACCATAAAATCTCTTCAAGCGTTTCCTTTTAAAATCCCCGTACATTCTGGCCATCCTTAACGGAGCCGAATGCAACATTGTAACATTGGTGGAGAATCCGATTTCCAAATCATAAACTGTCGTTTGGACGAGACCGTTTAGCTTGGCTGAAAAATAGTGTCGATGCAATAACGCCTGTTAATTTGGTGATCGTTTTATGTGTATTATTGCTTGTGATTTACTGATAACACTGAATATGTATTGAGCTCATGTACTGCTTGCTTGTTTTAACTGTTTGATGCCATTGATGGGTTGAAATCATAATCGTCAACCGCAGTCCACCGTGTTCTATCTGTATCCCCCTATCCATCACAAGGTATGGCGTCCCCAAGCCTTCTCGAAGTACCCCTCTCTCCCAACATTGACTGGCGCACCGACCGGGAAACCTCGCTCTCGGACGTACAAATGTTAAACAAAACTCTAGATTTTTATCACGCTACCACAGCCACTTCTCTTAACGACCTACATGAACATCTACGCTCACTCTCTCTGTCCAACTACGCACACCTGCTCCCAGGTCCGTTTCATGGACGAAGCGACGATAACGCCACGCGATTTCTGAAAAAGTACGAACAATTTGCCCTCTTGAGTAACCTATCACATGAACGAAAATGCTACCTTTTCCCATTTTCGCTGTCCGAAGGTAAATCATGGTTCTATCGCTTACCTGGTGTAGCGACAAGCAATTGGGAAGAACTGGCAAGAGCTTTCATGGAGAAATATGGCCCTCAGAGCTTCGACCTTCTGCGGGAGTGTGTTTCTTGAAAGACCTCAAAATCCCAACGAACCTATTGAGAATTTCAACCGAGATATTTTGGCTCGTTTTGATTTTTTGGACATGTCTGAGTCTCAGAAATTAAGAATTTATGTGCAAATGGTTCAGCCGTTTTATCAGGCGTATCTTCTTGAACATATACCAGCAACTTTGGCTGAAGCTGTAACTTTAACACAGAGAGCCGCTCGAATCCATCAGATTAAACAACAAGACAAAACTGACAGTATGTCACAATTTGTGTGCTCACAGAATGCCACTTATCCGGCACAAACGAGTAACGGCTCCGCACCAAGCCAATCCGATCCCTCTACTTGCGTTCAGCAGAATCTTCTTGCTTCCATAACGCAAACCGAGGTTTGTGACCCTACCCTGCACCTTTCCCCAACCCATGAGCCGCAAGTATATCTTGAATCTTCGAACTGCCCTGGCGTGCCCCAGGACCAGCACGATGTTCCTCAGTGTCAGCACACTGGCATTGATCAAGCCACCACCTGTTTTACCAGGCAGAACAACAACAAATCCCTGACCAAATACTTTGTTGCATGTATTGCGAAGGCGACCATTACCCCGCACAATGCCCTAACCGTAGCAACCAACAAATCTCTGACCAAATACTTTGTTGCATGTATTGCGAAGGCGACCATTACCCCGCACATTGCCCTACCAGTAGCAACCAACAAATCCCTGACCAAAACGTTTGTTGTATGTATTGCGAAGGCGACCACTACCCTGCACATTGCCCTAAGCGTAGCAACCAACAAATCTCTGACCAAATACTTTGTTGCATGTATTGCCAAGGAAACCATTACTCCGCACATTGCCCTAACAGTAGAAACCCTGTCACGGAGAGGACTACCCCCACTTGCTTCTTCTGTGGCATTCCCGGCCATAAAAAAGCTAACTGCAGACGACGCCTCGGACTGCAGTCTCGAGGGAGGGAAAGACACAGTCGTCCCAGGAATCCCTCCCGGCAACCACCCAGGCCTGACCGTTCACACAAGCCGCCACCATTGCCTCCCCAATCTGTCCGACCCCTATCAACATGTGATCCAGTGAGACCTCCCGATGACTCGAATAGACCCCTCGCTGTGAACCAAGCTATTAACAACCATGTAGCCTCGAAACCCTTTCTGGAGAATACTGTGCCGGTCTACGTATGCGGACGGAAAGCACATGCCCTCATTGACACAGGTGCCGCGATATGTGCTATCGGTGCGTCACTACTCTCTTCCCTATCCCATACCTTTGCCATCCGTAGCCCCTACATAAAGCATGTTCAAGTTGCGAACGGTGCCAATATTCCCGTACAAGGTTGTGTAGATCTGCCCTTGAGGATTGCAGACAAGGAGTACAGAGTATCTTGTCTTGTCCTCGAACACTGCTCCCAAGATATCATTCTTGGAACGGATTTCCTCCAGCAGCACGATGCCGTCATCGACTTTCGCCATAAACGAATTTCCTTACACAATCCTAATCCCGCCCGGGTGTCGATTGATTGCATCATTCCCGCTCATTCAGAGGCGATATGCCAAACATATCTCCCCACGAATATCAGGTTCCCGAACGGCTCCGTCCATCATTCCTGATTTAACAAACACCACCAACTCTTGCACAACAGTATTTATTTATTATTATCCATATATGGAGCTGCAATTCCAGCTAAGGGTAAAGGAAACACGATCGGCCGCCACGCGAGTAAATATATATACCTTACAGAGCGTACCCCCGGGGCCTGGATCTCTGCGAGCGTGAAGGAGACGGATGACCAAGCAGGAAAGGCAGTAAAGTAGCAACGCCCTTATTCCTGTAATTGATATCGCCTGTACGTACGCTCTGAAAAATGAGGCAGCAATTATTTTGCCTCACTCGAAGAAAAACGAGGCACGCGGGTAATAAATAAGGGAACCTCTTCACGCCGCGACCTTGACTCCGTGACCCCCGACCTTGTGCCTTCTTTGGCATTACCTAATGGCCCCGTGCCACGTGACCGGGGCCTCGGCCTGGGCTAGGGGCCGGGCAGTGGTCATTGTCGGTGCTAGTGTACAATGTCCTGGTCACACTTCTCGCTTTGACCGAGCAGCAGCCTGTATGAACGTTCCGCTTCTCTGCTGGTCACGGTCACCGTATGTCGGGTACACCAAGTCAGCTCGCCATTAAAGCATTTGGGAACATCGACATGGCATTTAATGCTGAAGAAGCCGTGACCCATGAGAGAAGGGTTTAATGCTGTAATCTATATTCAGGCCGCTTTAACAAATTCTGGTTATATCGCGTCAATAAGAGAAGGAAGGGAAGAGCGGAGCCATGTCTCCGGAGTGACCACCTACTCTTTACGAAGAAGGACATAGGATCTTTATCCTGCGATCACACAGACATGATCGCAGCTGGGCTCATGCATCCTTTAATGCTGGAGAAACCATGGTCTAAGGGCGCTCAGGGCAGGGTTTAATGCTGAAGAAACCATGGTCTAAGGGCGATCAGGGTAGGGATTAATGCTGGAGAAGCCATGGTCTAATGGCGCTCAGGATTGGCATTAATGCTGAAGAAACCATGAGCTAAGGGCACTCAGTAGGGTTAGCCTCCCCTTTCCTAAAATGATTGCGCCCCTCTTCCCCTTAAAAAAATCACATTTATTGGCAGAATCGGTCTGGTTCTCAATAGTTTATTGGTACAATCTGTCTGGTTCCCAAAAGTTTATTGGTACAATCGGTCTGGTTCTCAATAGTTTATTGGTACAATCGGTCTGGTTCCCAATCGTTTATTGGTACAATCTCTATGGTTCCTAATAGTTTATTGATACAGCCTACGTGGTTCCCATTAGTTTATTGGCAGAACATGCCTAGTTCCCAATAGTCTATTGGCAGAACCTGGCATGCCTGGTTCCCACTAGTTTATTGCTACTGCCTACATGGTTCCCAATAGTTTATTGATACAGCCTGTCTTCTCGTCATTACATGTAATTTATTGGTACAACCTGCCTGGTGCTCAATAGTTTATTGGTGCAACCTGCCCGCTTTCCAATATTTTATTGGTGCAACCTGCCCGGTTCCTAATAGTTTATTGGCAGAACCTGTTTGGTTCTCAATAGTTTATCAACATTGTCTGTCTGACAAGTTTCCTCTTGGTATGTATGCATTAACTACTCAATCCACCTGGTTCCTAGTATTTATCTACACAATCTACCTAGTTCCTAGTATTTATCTACACAATCTACCTAGTTCCTAGTATTTAGCTGCACAATCTACCTGGTTCCTAGTATATATCTACACAATCTACCTGGTTCCTAGTATTTATCGATACAATGTATCTGGTTCCTAGTATGTATCTACCCAATCTACCCAATCTACCTGGTTCCTAGTATTTATCTATCCAATCTACCTGGTTTCTAGTATTTATCTACGCAATCTACCTGGTTCCTAGTATTTATCTACATGATTTCCATGGTTTCTGGTATTTATCTGCACAATCTACCTGGTTCCGGGTATTTATCTGCACAATCTACCTGGTTCCGGGTATTTATCTCTATGATTTACCTGGTTTCTATTATTTATCTATACAATCTACCTGGTTCTTAATATTTATCTAAACAATCTACCTGCTTCCTAGTATTTTTAGTAGGTTTGTCTTAGATTTGGGTGTGTTGACACGACGCATGCATGGTCTGTGCCATGTAATCAAGTTTAACATCGTTCACATCCTCTATGGTACAGTGAGCGACAGTAATTCAAAAACATCCGTGTCTGCAGCTCGTACCAAAGATGCAAAAAGGGCGTTTCTGTGCAATAAACGTTTACATACTGGACCAGATTGGCTTCTGCGATATTTCATACACGCATACCTCAATGATATGTCTATACTGAGTGGCAGAAAACATTATTGTGTGGAACGCCCGCTTTAGGTGTGAAGATTCTTATTATTGCAGGAAAATAACTTTGAGTGAATTTTCACTTAAGGCCAACCTGGGGCTAACCTGAAAGTACATATGGGACAGATTAACCCAAACTCTTATGCTAGATCGGTCAGAGATGTATAACAATGATTGAGCTAACTGTACCATTTTCTTAATGACAATAAGGTTATCAGCTAGATCTGAGGATTCCTGGATTGGCAACAATGTTGTTAAGGTAAGAGCAAGCAAGAAACCTTCTCAAAACTGCCGCAAGACAAATCCACAAAATTACAAAGGCGTCCATCCTTAATAGCAATAGCAGGTATACACGTTGTAGACATTCAGTCGCCAGAGGGACATGGTCCTGATAACATCGGGACATGCACGTTCAAACCCCCATAAGAAAACACTTGGTTTATGGGCTTGAAGTAACTTTTGCATAAATAAAAGTAAGCAATCACTTGGGACTGCGTGGCACCAGCACAATCACGCTATTTCAGATATAACTAAAACTACAAATTCCCAGTTGTGCGATGTAGAATTGTTTGTTAGGTTAGGCTAATTAGTCGGTGGGTGAGGTCAAAATGATGGCTAATAACTGTTTAAAACAATTAATGGAATTAATATCAAATTATCGTGAGCGCCTGTTAATACCTGTCAATACCTGTCAATATCTGAATATTTAATACACATGTACACTGTTCTAAGATGAAGTGGAATAAGTCTTATAGAAATTAACATTTTTGAGATGCTATATTTATATTTAAATTTAAGTTCGAATCCACTGTCGTTGATAAAGAAAAGATCTGAAGATCCGTGAAGATCCGTGATCCCTGGCTTCCCGATAAATACAATTCCGTTATATTTTATTTATCAATCTTTGACTGTAAGTGTGCATTTGCGGGGGATAAAATAATTATGGTCAATTTCAAATGTGTGTTGTTTTTGCATTACATACATTGCGGACAATAAATATATCTCGTAAAAGTACAAAATACCCCATCAGGTAACAAGGCCAGTAATCCAGAAATTCAGGTATCGAGAACGCAGAAGGGGGAAGGGGGGGGGGCCTTCCACTAAATACTCTACACAATTCTACAACAGTTCACCCTTCACATGGCACATGGGATCGGGTTCTGCATGTCTGAACTCCAGACGAGAAAGGACACAGAAGCCGTTAGTTCCTCGGAATAGGACCAAAGTATTCAGTCGAGCATGTCACGCGTCACTGACGACACGAGAGCACACCATGGGGGCTCGCATGACGAGAAGTCGTGTCGGATTTCAACACGGACTACAAACACCACAGCATTAGCAACGAGCAAACATTTGTGCCACACAAATATAGTAATATATGTATATGTCTGTATGTTTTGAGATATATTTTTTCCTTATTTTGTCTGTAGAGTTAGACTCCTTTCAGGTAATAAAGAGGGGTACGCATCAGCTGTGGCTCAGTGAATATATCTGTCCTTTACGTATTCTTACCGATTTCTTCAGCATAACATCCCGTTTATTAACGTTCCATTCGAATGTGTAATTGCAGTTAAGGACATCCTAAGGCTCTTGTTATTTGAAGTCACGCATGGCTGTCAATACAACAAAACCCGTGAAAACCCCATTTACACCAACACAGTATCCGGCAACGATTCCACTGGCGGTTCCCGGGTAAGAGAGGGAGGTGGGTGGGGGGAGGGGGGGGGGCATGAGATCGGGACCCCCATATTTATGCTTCGTCATAGTAAAGGTTTGTGTTGTGGAACACCGCTCCCCCTCCCTCCATCCCCGAATTACATGTATTGGCGAGGTCGCTTTCAGAACCAAAAGTGGCGGATCTAGGGTGGGGGTTAGGGGTTTTGCAACCCACACCTACCATTGGGAACTTCAGCATACACCGTAAAAGTCGGGTTTTCCGACATCGTAAAGTGACATTTTGTAGATACAACCGCCCCGGTTGCAGCCCTTCCCCCTGTCAAATTCTTGGATCCGCCCAATCTTTCTTTAAAATCTGTCAATTGCCTTGGCGTACCACCGGCGTGGTACCTCTTGTTCCCATAATTACCTTCCTTTGTTTTTTTACACTTCCATATCGTACGCGCATAACAGTAAGTATTAAAGTAGTAAAGTAACTTGGAGTCATTCGAATTAACAATTGAAGAATGCGGCTGCCATTACATATATTGTCGGAATAGGATCGTTGAACGTAAATTGGCTTTGTATATAAGGTGCATCGCGAAGGCGATCAGTTTATGGGTTGGTCTCATTATTGCAAAGAAACGAGACATTAAACATTGTCTTTGTGTCACAAGTCACGACTCCATATTTATAATAGCTGCGATAAAGCAATTGGGCAATAAACCAGTAAGGGACATAAAGGGACATAAAGTCTAAATATAGACTTAAAATTCGACAATGACTAATGCAGCCATAACATTTTATCTGTTTCTTTGAAACACATACATAACTCGTAGTGTCAGCCATATTTTGGTCGGGTTTAAGGACCCTTGGGTTTTACCATAGAAAATTTATTATTACGCAGTAGATCTGGGGCGGAACATTGCCGATCTCTGGCAACCAGCTCGGCAGTACCAACCCACGATCCGACATATTTTCAATTTTCAAAACCCACACACATTGCCACAAAATGACATATGTGACCTTGCAATGACCTCTGTGGCGTTTGCGTCATAGTCACACGGCACTCGGTCATCCTAAGGGATCGAAGTGCAAACTCGGCAAAAAAAAATACATCTGCGCATCTGTGGTATGAAGGAATGTAGCAGTTCCAAGAATTGCGGAGGAGGATGTGTTATGCTATGTTACAAAGCGTTATTGACAGAGGTAAATAGAAGCCTTGCAGTGAGTGAGTCCCCCGCTATTGGTATCCAAGATGCTGGAGGTCCGATGACTTCCCAGCTGCCCGTGATGCGGCGGCCATGGGTGTGACGGCTGCTTGATAAGGTCGGCGGTGGGGGAGGGGGGGGGGGAGGGGGAGGGGGGCTACAAGGGTCGTCCGCCTTCGCTGGTAAAAATGATACGTACCACGCAGGCCTATGGGGCTAGCCCCACATTCTTGCGCCGGTTTTTTTTTTCTTTGGCAGACACCATGTTGGTGTCGCTAAGGATAAGAGAGAACACATTTGACTGGCTCTATACACGACACGATGCAGGTGTCATAATGTGGGTGTGGTATGTGGAGAGTTAATATCCCAAAACTAGTCACTGTCGTGAAGTGAAGAGACGTTGAGGGACGCGGGACGAAGTGCGAAAAAAAGGAATGTGAGGTGGTCCAGGTGAGTGTGTGGTTATTAGGCCTATGAAGCCGTGCCCTGGATGGCAGTCTTTGTGCAAGCGCTCGCGAGGAGAAGGGGGACACGCGTTCTGCATTCAGTCCAGGAACGCCTCGGTATGCTGGCCCCAGTGGGGGGCTCGTAAAGAATTTACTCCTCACAGTGGACTGCCTCTATGACGACCCCAGTGGACTGACAACGCTGGATAAGCGAGGGTCCCATTACTGGCCCCAACTATATATATACTCCATAGGCAACCCTGGCTTTACAAAATGCGAAAGTAATTCATGTCGCCAATCGCTTTCCTTACATTTCGCAGGCTGTTTAGGTTGTAAATTATTCTTTAATAAGGTGAGATACCCGCGGGTTGAGGGCAGAACGAGGGGGTAGGTACCCCCCTCAGCCCGTACACCCCGTTGCCCCCCCCCCCGCCCTCCGCATCCTAACCTAACCTAACCTATAGGTCTGGGCCTGGGGCCTGGGTCTGTCCCACGTTGATACAGCGACCCTGGCCAGTGAGGGGACCAAACACAGTTTGACGTGGTTTCATGTCCAGCCCCGTGGTATTGCAATGGATCCGCACAAAGCTATTTAACGCCCACACCATCCACCCAGCTCCCCACCCCCCCCACCCTCTTCCTCCCCTGATCTCCCCCATAACGCCGTCGGTGACGTGTTCTTACCGGCTTATGAGTGGGGTTAATGGCTGGATGTGGGCTCAGACTCGACCCCCACTCCCCCACCCCCCGTATCTCTCGGCCGACTTCTAGGGGTGACAACCAGGTAGGGTTGGCGGAGAGGGAGGGGGCGCGGAGGGGGGGGGGAGGGAGGCGGGGGTGGTCGGCTGGCGGCAAGGGTGCTAAGCTAGACTGGCGTATTTACATGTACCTGCTGTGGTAAGTCTGGCGGACACGGGCGGCCGACCCATCTCGCCTTCGCACGTCAAAGCCGCTTTAGCGCCGTCACGCACTGGTGACCTCGCCCCCACACCCCTCAATAACTATAACACTGGCGACCCCGCGCCCACACCCCTCAATAACTATAACACTGGCGACCCCGCCCCCACACCCTTCAATAACTATAACCCATCCGCTGGAGCCCCCACCCCCTCCCACCAATTCCACCCGCATCGCCCTCCACTCCCACCCCCACCCCACCCGACCTTCCCCTACCGCCCTCCTTCGCTATAACCCGTCTCCTCCCTCTCCCTCTACACAGGCACCCTCGCCGACCGCCCCACTCCCGTCTTATCCGCCAAACCCCCCAACCTCCTCCCTCATCACATGCGCAGACACCCAGGGCCGGCCTGCCAAAACAGGCCCCAGGAAGCACATAAATCACCCGCTGGCTCGCGCCGCTTGCGGTTTGACACGTCGGGCACAAGAATGCTATCACAACAAACCTGGCAATGCTTAGCCCAACAAAGCACATAAAGAGACTGCTTTTCAAATAATAAAAAAAAAACTGTTACGTCGGAGGAAGTATTTCATGCATTCATTATAATATGTTTCAGGCCCGCTGATCTGGTTGGCGCACGGCCCCCGGGGGCTGAACGGGGGGCGGGGGCGGAGGAAGGGGTGGTGGGGGTGTTGAGGGTGTGTGGACAAGGCACGCGCGGTCACCACGAGGGTGCAGTTACCCCAAAGTCACCGAGACGGCCAGACGTTAGTGAGCGTCACTCCGGCATGAGAAGAACAGGTGCCACCACAACACAGGCTGCACAGACCCCAACCACCCTGAAGGCGACGACATGTGATCCAACTATACGGAGGACATACCACGCTGACCAACTCCTTGGTCAACTAACAGAACGACCCGATCAAATACCGATCACCTCGTGAGTTATTTATCCTTCGCTGACCGAAACGTGTTCGCGTCCTACAAGCTAAACAACATTCGCTGTCGGGGGGGAGACGCGAGATTGTGTCACCATGACGACGGGAGGCTGGGGGCGGACGGCGGCGGTGCTGTGCCTGGCTCTGATTGCCCTGTCCGGATTGTCCGCGGCGCAGGAGTGTCCTGCCACAGCCCAGGAGTGCGCGTGTCGCCTTAAGCGGGATGGCCTTCACATTGACTGCGAGGGACTCGGATCCCGGGACCAGCTTCCCGCCTTCCGGCCGTCGGCCATCCCGCTGGCCTCCGTCACCGTGCGCTACCAGACGCAGATCCGGATGATCCAGAACCAGGTTTTCGCGGGTCTGGACATCTCTGCCCTGTTTCTGCAGGACATCGGGATATCAGCCATTGGTCGGGACGCCTTTCGCGGCCTGGAGAACTCACTGGTGGAGCTTCATCTGGATAACAACGAACTGCAGTTAATTCCGGCTGGAGCGTTTCGGGGACTATCCAGACTGATCTACCTGGGTCTGGACGGCAACGATATCCAGCAGGTTACGGACGGTGACTTTGGAGACATCGCGGATCTGAAGCTCCTGCGTTTGTCCAACAACAACATCCAGTCGATATCCAGAAGCACGTTTCGGGACTTGACCCGTCTGAGCAGACTCTATCTCACCAACAACGCCATCGCACGCCTGGAACCTGGGACCTTCTCCGGGCAGCCCCAGATGTTGGAACTCGCCCTGAGTGGCAACCGACTCAGGGGGATAGAAGCCGGACTGTTCTCCACGTCCGAGTCTCTGGAGACACTGGATCTGTCGGAAAACATGATAAACTCCTTAGCGGAGGGATTGTTCACCGCGACGACGAAACTCCGCGTTCTGGATCTGTCCAACAACGAGTTGGTGTCCCTTCCGGATCAGCTATTCACTGCGGGAAGTGCTATACAGTCTCTGGATCTCAGCCAGAATTACCTCACAACCGTCTCCCGAAGCACCTTCCAGGGTTTGACTCGGTTGAGGACTTTGCGCCTAAACGACAATAATCTGGATTCATTCGATTGGACTATGATGATGGCGTTAATCGGACTCCGAAGCTTGTTCTTGTACAACAATAACCTGGTTGACCTCTCTCCGGTGAGTGGCACCATCAACATCATCGATATCGCCCTCAATAACAACTCCATCAGTCACATCCCTGGCGGATTCTTCTCCACCATGCCATACTTAGAAACTCTGGATCTGTCCTTCAATAACATTTCGTCCATGGACGAACAAGCGTTTTACGGTAACTTTTTCCTGCGCAACTTGCAGTTGTCCTACAATGCCATTGCCAGCATTCCATCCGAGCTCTTCCTGGAATTATCCTACCTGGAAACGCTCGATCTGGATCACAACCGAATCACCGACTTGGCTGCCCTGGGACTCGGCTATCTGGAGAGCGCCAACTACATCCACATGTCCCACAATCGGATATCTGAAATACCGGATTTCGTGTTTGAGGACAACGAAGATCTCAGCGTCCTGTATTTGTCTCATAACCAGATCCGGAGCCTCTCGGAGGAGAATTTCGCTGGGTTGGGACACCTAGAGGGCCTCTATCTGGATCACAACCTCTTGTCCGGCGAGATCAAGAATGACCTCTTCAAGAAAGTCTCCAGTGTGATGACCTTGGATCTGAGTTGGAACGCCTACACGTCGACGTCCGTTTACTCCTTCTACCAGCTCAAGAAAATGGTGACGTTGGATTTAAGCCACAACAAGGTAACCTACATCTCCAAAAGGAGCTTGGATTATGCCAAGAAGCTCAAGTACATACGGCTGAATGACAACTCGCTGGGAGATTTCGCCGACGTCGATATCGGCGATCTGGAGGACCTGACCATCTTAGACCTGTCTCGCAACAACTTCACGGTCCTGCGGCAGGCCAGCTTCGCGTCGAATCTCGAGCTGCAGAGCCTCATCATCGATGGGTCATCCTATGGCTGCGGGGACTGTCAGATGCGCTGGATCGCAGATTTTGACGCCATCAATACCCATGGCGACATATTGTGTCGCGGGAAGACCCAGCCTGTCGTATGTTACTTGGCAGATAGTTGCCAGGTTGTGTTGGCGACTGAAGTGGGACAAGTGTGTGAAGCTACGTCCCAAGCGCCGACTAACGTGCGGACTAGTACACCAGCTACACCAACTACAACAACCACAACACCAACTACAACCACAACACCGACCACGACAACTACACCAACCACAACAACTACACCAACCACAACAACTACACCAACCACAACAACTACACCAACCACTACACCAACCATAACAACTACACCAACCACAACAACTACACCAACCACACCAACTACACCAATCATAACACCGACTACAACAACTACACCAACCACGACCACTACACCAACCACAACTGCACCAACCACAACAACTACACTTGTAACAACACCGACCACAACTACACCATCCACAACGCCAACCACTACACCAACCACTACACCAACCACAACACCAACTACAACACCAACCACAACCCCAGCCACAACACCAATCACTACACCAACCACAACACCAACCACAACACCAACCACAACACCAACCACAACACCAACAACTACACCAACCACAACACCAATCACTACACCAACCACAACATCAACTACAACACCAACCACAGCACCAATCACAACACCAACGACAGAATCTGTCTCACTTAAATCGTCCACGTTATCAAGTATGGCACCACAAGTCTCGACATCCGGCCCCCCATCCCCCACCACTGCGGCACCAACGTCATCACCCGTGGAGACTTCAACGCTGAGCACGATTTTGACTCGGCCGGCCACAACTGAGACCACGCCGCGCCTGGCAACGACACCGGATGGGAATCCTGACGAACGGTGCCCGGGTACTGTTCCGGAGTGCGTCTGCCGCTTGAGGTACCAAAGGGAAGTGCACCTCTTCTGCGACGACCTCGCCGACGGGGACACCCTGCCCTTGTTTAGGCCGAGCAGCGTGAAGCTGACGTCTGTAGAGGTATCGAATACACACATCGACCGCATACAGGGCGATGCCTTCCGCGGACTCAGCATCAGAGCCTTGATCCTGCGAAACATCGGCTTGAATACCATTGCCGAGAAAGCCTTCGCCGGATTAGAAGATACCCTCGAGGAACTGTATCTCCATGACAACGAGCTGACGGAAATCCCGACGGCGACCCTGTCCGGACTGAACCGCCTGAGGTATCTGGGTATCAATGGCAACAAGGTGACCCACATCTCGGATGACTCCCTCACTAATCTCCCCAACCTCGAGTTCCTGTACCTTACCAACAACCTGATCGCCAACATTTCAACCTCGGCCTTCAAGACTTTGCCAAAGCTGAAGCGACTGTTCCTGGGTAATAACGCTCTCGAGAACATACATCCGGGCACTTTTGCGGCCCAGGAGAATCTCATCGAGCTCGTGGTCAATGGCAACCAACTACACGAGCTGGCGGAGGGATTGTTCACCGCGACGACGAGGCTCCTCGGTCTGGATCTGTCCCACAACGAGTTGGTGTCCCTTCCGGATCGGCTGTTCGCTGGGGAAAATGTCTCTGTCATACAGTCTCTGGATCTCAGCCAGAATTACCTCACAACCGTCTCCCGAAACACCTTCCAGGGTTTGACCAGCTTGAGGACTTTGCGCCTAAACGACAATAATCTGGATTCATTCGATTGGACTATGATGATGGCGTTAATCGGACTCCAAAGCTTGTTCTTGTACAACAATAACCTGGTTGACCTCTCTCCGGTGAGTGGCACCATCAACATCATCGATATCGCCCTCAATAACAACTCCATCAGTCACATCCCGGGCGGATTCTTCTCCACCATGCCAAACTTAGAAACTCTGGATCTGTCCTTCAATAACATTTCGTCTATGGACGAACAAGCTTTTTACGGTAACTTTTTCCTGCGCAACTTGCAGTTGTCGTACAATGCCATAGGCAGCATCCCAGCCGAGCTCTTCCTGAATTTATCCAACCTGGAAACGCTCGATCTGGATCACAACCGAATCACCGACTTGGCTGCCCTGGGACTCGGCTATCTGGAGAGAGCCAACTACATCCACATGTCCCACAATCGGATATCTGAAATACCGGATTTCGTGTTTGAGGACAACAAAGATCTCAGCGTCCTGTATTTGTCTCATAACCAGATCCGGAGCCTCTCGGAGGAGAATTTCGCTGGGTTGGGACACCTAGAGGGCCTCTATCTGGATCACAACCTCTTGTCCGGAGAGATCAAGAATGACCTCTTCAAGAAAGTCTCTAGTGTGATGACCTTGGATCTGAGTTGGAACGCCTACACGTCGACGTCCATTTACTCCTTCTACCAGCTCAAGGAAATGGTGACGTTGGATTTAAGCCACAACAAGGTAACCTACATCTCCGAAATGAGCTTGTCTTATGCCAAGGATCTCAATTACCTACGGCTGAATGACAACTCGCTGGGAGATTTCGCCGACGTGGATATCGGCGATCTGGAGGACCTGACCATCTTGGACCTGTCTCGCAACAATTTCACGGTCCTGCGGCAGGCCAGCTTCGCGTCGAATCTCGAGCTTCAGAGCCTCATCATCGATGGGTCATCCTATGGATGCGGGGACTGTCAGATGCGCTGGATCGCGGATTTTACCGCCATCAGTACCCATGGCGACATATTGTGTCGCGGGAAGACCCAGCCCGTCGTATGTTACTTGGCAGATAGTTGCCAGGTTGAGTTGGCGACTGAAGTGGGACAAGTGTGTGAAGCAACGTCCCAAGCGCCGACTAGCGTGCGGACTAGTACACCAGCTACACCAACTACAACAACCACAACACCAACTACAACCACAACACCGACCACGACAACTACACCAACAACACCAACCACAACAACTACACCAACCACAACAACTACACCAACCACAACAACTACACCAACCACAACGCCAACCACAACCACTACACCAACTACAACAACTACACCAACAACACCAACAACAACACCAACCACAACAACTACACCAACCACAACATCAACAACTACACCAACCACGACACAAATCACTACACCAACCACAGCACCAATCACAACACCAACGACAAAATCTGTCTCAGTGAAATCGTCCACGGTATCAAGTATCCCACCAGAAGTCTCGGCATCCGGCCCCCCATCCCCCACCACCGCGGCACCAGCATCATCACCCGTGGAGACTTCAACGCTGAGCACGATTTTGACTCGGCCGGCCACAACTGAGACCACGCCGCGCCTGACAACGACACCGGATGGGAATCCTGACGAACAGTGTCCGGGTACTGTTCCGGAGTGCGTCTGCCGCTTGAGGTACCAAAGGGAAGTGCACCTCATCTGCGACGACCTCGGCGACGGGGACACCCTGCCCTTGTTTAGGCCGAGCAGCGTGCCGCTGACGTCTGTGGAGGTATCGAATACGCACATCGACCGCATACAGGACGATGCCTTCCGCGGACTCAGCATCAGAGTCTTGATCCTGCGAAACATCGGCTTGAATGCCATTGGCGACGGAGCCTTTGCCGGATTAGAAGATACCCTCGAGGAACTGTATCTCCATGACAACGAGCTGACGGAAATCCCGACGGCGGCCCTGTCCGGACTGAACCGCCTGAGGTATCTGGGTATCAATGGCAACAAGGTGACCCACATTACGGATGACTCCCTCACTAATCTCCCCAACCTCGAGTTCCTGTACCTTACCAACAACCTGATCGCCAACATTTCAACCTCGGCCTTCAAGACTTTGCCCAAGCTGAAGCGACTGTTCCTGGGTAATAACGCCCTCGAGAACATACATCCGGGCACTTTTGCCGCCCAGGAGAATCTCGTCGAGCTCGTGGTCAATGGCAACCAACTGCACGAGCTGGTGTCGACGCTGTTCACGACGGTTAACAGCCTGGAGAGGATCGACCTGTCGAGGAACAACCTGGAGCGTCTGGCTCCCGGCATGTTCTCCCCGGACAGTAACCTCGTCTATCTGCTACTGGCCGATAACAAGCTGGCCCATGTTCCGGAACGAGTCTTCTCGGACCCCTCCAGAGTGAAACAGCTGGATCTGTCCCACAACCGCCTGGAGACCATTTCTCGACAGACGTTGGAAGGCTTGACGGAGCTGATGACACTCCGGCTGAACGATAACCAGCTGTATTACTTCGACTGGGGGGTCCTGGAGGACCTGACGGCATTGCGCGACCTGGACTTGTTCAACAATCAGCTGCTCGAGCTCTCCACATTGAATGCCGATACGCGCTTGACCAACTTGAACCTGACCAACAACAACTTGTCTTACGTACCTGGAGGGTTCTTCAGTCGGATGCCGCTGCTGACCTCTGTCGATATATCCCATAACAAGCTAACTCTCATGCATGAGGAATGCTTGAAGGACAACATTTACCTGCAGAGTCTGAGACTATCCTTCAATAACCTGGACTCCCTTCCTTACGGGATCTTCTCACAGCTGACCAGCCTAGAACTTCTGGATTTGGATCATAACAACATATCGGCAATCGGCAACCTGGGAATTTCCAGTCTCTCTCGGCTAACAAATCTGCATCTATGCCACAACCGTATCGAAACGATACCCAACAAGGTGTTCGAGAAGAACGGCAACCTCCTGTATTTATTCTTGTCGTACAACCTGATGAATGAGGTGAACTATGACGTGTTTAACGGTTTGGGGAACCTGATCGAACTGGCTATGGATCACAACCTCATCACTGGTGACCTTACGAACGACCTCTTCCGAAAGGTCACTCACGTGACAAAATTGGACCTCAGCAACAATGCCATTACGTCAGTCTTCCGCTACAGTTTCTACCGCCTGGAAAGTTTGCAGACATTAGATCTGAGCTCCAATAATATCACCTACCTGTACCGAAGGTCGTTATACTACGCCAGGGCGCTGAGCCACGTCAACCTCTCCCATAACGCCCTCCAGTACATAACCCAAGAAGACATCAGGGACTTGAACCAGTTGGAAATCCTGGATTTGTCTTCGAACCGTATTCAACAGATCCCCTTGAGTACGTTCACGGCCGTCGAGTCGCTAGTGGACGTGCGTCTGGCGGGGAACCCGTATGCGTGTGAGGACTGTACCATGTCGTGGCTCGCCTACTTCCGGCCCGTCTCGGACCTGTCCAGCATGGAGTGCGCGGAGACGCCGCCGTCGCCGCCGTCGGTGCGTCGTCCGCCTTCTTCGCAAATGGCGTGCTTTCTGCTCGCGAACTGCAAGCAGCACTTCTACGAAGACTTGACTCCGTTCTGCGAGGAGGAGGATGAGGAGGCGGCGCTATCCACGCCCCGCCCGACCCCTGCCTTGTCGACCCTCCTGGCCGGCCCCCCGGATCAGACACAAAGAGACATTCCGGAGGGAGGAGTCTGACCATGGGTGACCATCAGTTCGATGTCTATACTATATAGGCCTATATAAACCAAATACTCACAAAGTCGTGTCTGGGCTCCCTAGACCATTCGCCCCCCCCCTCCCCCCCAACAGAGGGTCTGGAGTCCCGTGATGCATGTTATTCCTGTATCAGATTGTCCAGACACAGACGAGTCATGCACCTCGTTTTTCTCCAAAGGGTACTCGCCTGCAGCACGTGTGATACGACGCGAGGCACACCAATGCCGCTTGCAATCGATGTCTTACAAGACTGTTGTATTAATTGTTCCATGTTATCATCATCTTGTACGTATTAAGCCTAATCTCAACTTATGTTTTATAGCGATGAATGGTACATGACATTTGTGACAAAGTATTATTGTGCGCCCCCCCCCCCTAGAGGACGTAGAATGGGGGAAGGGAAGGTGGGGAGAGGGGGGGGGGGACGGCAGAAGTGTGCGAAGGCTTGACCGTTGCAGTATCTGTGATAGAAACACGGAGTGAAGAATGTGCTCCCTGTTGATTGCTTATTGCTGTTGTATTTATTATATCAGCTAGATAGGTGACAGTTCCACGCCAGGTGACCGTGTTGGGTTACGCTGTGGCTGGAGCCTTGGTGGAGGTCAGCTAGCGATACTTATTGTACGCAGAGCAGGACGCACATGACATGGGCAATCTTTGGTATTGCTTTATTAAGCTTGCTTATTACCGAGGCATGTATAACATAATGGCCCAGAATATAAACTAACCATGGCGACCTTATTACCCAATTATTGCAATAATATTTATATCGAGGAGATACTTATTTTGATTTATTGCATTGCAATGCAATGCGCCATATTTTATTTGTCAGCTGATTTTTTACGAAACTATTATAAATGTGGATGGTTCTACTCGACTATTTGCAAGTGTAAAGTAGATGTTGAATGAATACAGGTCCGCATGTGGGGTAGGCACAGACAGTACCTGAGCGAATCTTGCCTTTCGTCCTCATATATGGGATGAAAATTTATGTGATGGAACTTTGTGTAATTTTTCACTTTGGCGTGGCAGTGTTCTAGTGTATACGGTACATTTGCGAGTATGGACATCAGTTGTTTTTTTAAGGAGAGCAGGATTCTGTCTCCGTCTAAAGTCCAGCACCTCTACATAATAGCCTTGTGTTTACTAGACTTTAATCGGAGTCTTCTATTATCGCTCAACATTTCACGCGTCGCATTTCGTTCACATGACATTATGCGGAATATGTAAAGTGCATATAATAAGCAGTAGAAGTTATGGTCCAAACCATAGTTACGTCATGTACCACCATAAATATAAAGGCTCACAATACGGGTTCAAGGTTTCCTTACATGGAATAAAGTGTACTTTCAAATAGATTTTGTTGGTCTTTTCTTTTTCACATGCTATACCGAATACGATCTTTGTCACTTGGGTGGAAGTTCCATTGACGGAAGACGGTGGCGCTTAACATGGTGACGTCTTTTGGTAAACGGATAAGCCGTAACTGTCGAGGCCGATCTCAACAATTATTTTCGATTATTCGCTAATTTCTAGTAACTATTTAAATTGTAGGCTTACACCTTTCCCAGGTCTATGGTAGCAGCCCATGCTGGCCTACGCTTGTCTCACATTCTCAGTAGAACTTCATCATGACGACCCCATGTTTACTTACTGAAGAAGATTTCCATCATAACGACCCCATGCTTACTTACTGGAGAAAATGTCCATCATGACGACCCATGTTTATTTACTGGAGAAGATTTCCATCATGACGACCCGATGTTTACTTACTGGAGAAGATCTCCATCATGACGACCCATGTTTATTTACTGGAGAAGATCTCTATCACGACGAACCCTTGTTTACTTACCGGAGAAGATGTCCATCACGACGAACCCTTGTTTACTTACTAGAGAAGATCCCCACCATCACGACGACCCCATGTTTACTTACTAGAGAAGATTTCCATCGTGACGACCCCATGTTTACTTACTGGAGAATATTTCCATCATGGCAATCTCATGTTTACTTACTGGATAAGAGTTCCACCATGACAATCTCATGGTTACTTACCAGAGAAGATCTCCACCATGACGACCCTATGTTTACTTACCGGAGAAGATTTCTATCATGACGACCCCATGTGTACTTACTGGAGAAGATTTTCATCATGACAATCTCCTGTTTACTTACTGGAGAAGATGTCACCATAACGACCCCATGTTTACTGACTAGATAACATCTTCATCATGACGACCCCATATTTACTTACTGGAGAAGATCGCCATCATGGCGAACACATGTTTACAAGTTACATTCTCCATCATAATGACACGATGTTTACATTTTACAATTTTCATCATTGCGAACCCATGCTTATTAATGGAGAAAAAATTCATAATGGCGGTTCCATGCTTACTTACTGGGGAAGATCTTTAACGTGATGACACCCTGTAATTTACATACTTGAAAATATCTCCATAACGGGCTAAGCCGATGATCCAAACCGCCCTTGAAGCATGAGATGAAGTTTATTTGAAAGAATCTGCCTTCCGGGAATTGTGTCGTGGGAATTGCCGCATAATTGCAATTTTTTTCATAACCAAAAAGCAGATATACAACAAGTTCGTCAATTTATATCACAATATTTAGTTACACTTTAAAGAGCTTGAGAGAGGGTCCCATTTCTTTGCAAAGTTGGAGATTTTGGACGTGTACTTTTCTAATTTATAATGATATATAATAGTGTTTCTAATACCGATAACATTCGGAGCTATATTCATCCATTTACATCTATATATATACTTCTTAGTTATTAAAAATACATGATTAATGAGTTGGCTGCATAAGGTCTTACGTTCACCCAATATACATGACTGAAAATCGAAAATTCTTACCAGACTCATTTAACCATAGTACCAAAAGAGACCAAAGGCTTTATATGCCGGCAACTAAACAACAAATGTTCTATAGTTTCTGGTTCGCTTCCGCAAAAATCACATCTATCATTGTTTTTTGTTTTTTTTATCTTACATTTATAAAGAAAAATATTCGTCACAAATGCTCGATGTAAGATTAAATACTGGAAATTTCTCGTACTTTCATTAATGACACAGTGCAATGGTAAATTATATATTTGACTCCATTTGCCGCTATCTATTTGCTCGTTAAACACTGCTGCCCACTTTTCTTCATTCTTTACATGATAATCCAAGGACCCAACCAGTTTTCTGTAAACATATTTGCATAGGTGTTGTGAATTTAAAATAGATGCTGTCCAGCTGCAAGGTACATGTGGTAGTTTTACATTTGCATTTCTACACGCCTCTTTTCATTCGCGGGGTATACAATGAATCAAACTATAAAAGTCTACGAAATTTAGATCTGCATGATGTTTCTGAACAAACGTTTCCCAACCGAATAAATTTGCGTTGTCATCAACAAGATCATTAATAAACATCACGCCACATCTAATAAGGTCGTGTTTTCGCTTTCGAAGATTATCGTTTTTCATAAAGAACGAGTTCCAAAGTGAATATTCAAAAACCGTTTGCACCTTATTTAAGCTCGATCTGTATTTATACCATGCCATAAAGACTTCGGCCCAGAAAGGATTTGATACGGTACCGTTGTAAACTGTTTTAAAGAAAGGAGATCCAATTCCCAGCACATTCGACGTTCACTACATATAGTCTTTTTGCAAAATTTATGTATCTGTTAAGAAGCCGATGTAATGCAACTGTAACATCTTGTTCACTATTTATTTTAATTATTGTTAATATTTACAGCGTCAGTGCTATTACAGTCAAATACCATTAATTACATCAAGAGAAGGACATTTTCAAATGTCGTGAAGTTGATTTCCTTCCTCCGTACACACCATAACTCACGTTACGCCACGCAATTATTTCTTTTGAGTCTACACCAATAAACATTCATCTACCTGTAATAAAAGAGGTGGTAGTCTAGTGGAAAATAAATGGTTTCTCCATCTCTACCCCTGCATTCATTGTAGATTCGAGGAGCATATCCAAGGTCCACCGAAACGTAGACACGTAGGCCAAGGTAACTACCGGTGTGCCACTTACACGGCCCTATACGTCTTGTAAGGTACGACGTGTGTTAACAATGCACGCAGTCCACGCCGTCATTGTCTACGCTAACACAGAACTTGTCTGAGGGAGCTCTTGCTTTTTTACGTTGCGTGATGGATGGCTAGACATCAGTAAAAGTAGACGTGGGGAAGGTCAGCATTAAGGACAGTGTAAAGGGTTGAAATAATCGGGAGTTGGATGGATGTGAGGACGAGGGATCGATGGGGGGGGAGTAGTGTGAAGTGGGCCAGGGGAAAGGTGTATGGGGGTGGAAAGGTGGGTGAAGGGCGAGTGGTGCAGGGGAGAGGGTGACGACCGGGGTGTGACGGGAGGGGGGGGGGGGTGCGACAGAAATTGGGAAGGGCGACAATGGGGGGGGGTGATGTTTAGGGGGTGGGGGGATGTCACATTGACAGGCTGCTTGCGACTGATGCAGACGAAAAAAACACATATATATTATATATTGTTGATAAAGTTATTTTGTAAGTTTTGACTACAGTAGAAACTGACACTGAGCGACTAGTCGCTGTACTTGTTTATTTGACATCTATGTTGCGACATAAAACGCATTAGGTATACAAGGCGGCGCTTGTGCGGAATGTGGAGGTTATGGTAAACGGTTGAGTTGCTGGCAATTAAATGCCTTGCTCCTAATACGACAGCGTTTATTGATCCTTTTAAATTCGGGATGCATATAATGTGATTTAACAATTAATTGATTAATACTATTATATTAATGCCAATGGGATGTGATCAAAATACCGGTGTACGATTTTATTGGTTTACTTTAGGGTTCTAACCATAAGTTATTATGGCTGCTTTTGTATCAAATGAGATAACATTTTATTTCATTTTGAGACGACTACTTTAGGCATAGATTGATGCCCTCCCTTTCACCATTCTGAGGCATGTGGTATAAGCAGAGCTAGTACCGGCTATTATAACTGCCTGGGGCTGTTTCTATCGGTCAGGTATTGAGCAAAATATTGCACGGTGACTCATATTAGGTTGGACGGAGTCACCTTATAGCATGACTAAATGCAGCATATCTCGCTCATTACAAAGCAAGTCTGCATTCACCAGTTTCGCCTTCCTTAGTGATGGAATCAAAGCTAGGGTATATAAACCTATATATATTTGACCGGCTTCATCCACAAAACTCGTTGAGAGTTTTATGGCTATCCTCGACCTTAGATCCTAAGCAGGGTTTAGACCTACCCATTAGGCACACATTTACAGGCAGACCCAACAAAAGAAGAATAGCCACAGATGATTGAACTTCCTCGGTCCCGAGTGACTTACCCGCCCGGTGGGTAGTGTTTACTCTCATATCCCTGTGAGGCTGAGGTTCAATATGTCTGGCGTACACACGGAACCTGCTACAGTGCCACACCTACCGCCTCTACGTGTTTAATGGACGCTTAACACAAAGATATATGCAAAGAGAAGTATCAAGTCAACGGCTGAGCCCTTTCGTTACTTTTCAACCATCTAAGTATTGTTATAAATCCAAAAACTTGTGGGTAAGACTGACCTGGCGTGACCCGATCTAGGAAGGTCATGGAAGGTCAAATTCGGAGCAGAATGACGTAATGTTGTTACGTCACGTAGGCAGTATTCATGAATGGTACGAAGCGCATTGACATCCGTTGAGGTCAAGTGTGAATACATCGGATATAGTGCAGTCATCGTGTTTTATATATACAGTAGACTATTGGAGCAACCTGCTCGACGTCAATTGCTTGTAAGGTAGCCTCGTTAATGAATGATGTTTAAACAACAGACAAAACAAGACTATTATTTATAATGATTCTCCGTTAAGACTAATATTATGCCGAGTCACTAAATGCTAATGTTGCATTTAAGGTCACATCTATAAGGGCTCAACCCTTTCCCCATTTCAATA
Organism: Arenicola marina; assembly: GCA_964019135.1. Lineage (NCBI taxonomy): Eukaryota > Metazoa > Annelida > Polychaeta > Arenicolidae > Arenicola > Arenicola marina. The sequence continues at coordinate 29,237,794 of OZ025249.1, forward strand.
CGATTAGAAAAAATAAATATCAATGATGTCACTGAGGTCCGTGGACCATGCAATGGGGTCAAGGTTAGCAGATCAATGCTCTCATTCTAACAGACCATTGCTCACATTCAGATCAGCAGACTAAAGGCTCTCAAGATACTGATGCATTCATTAAGTACAATGTCCACATCAAGGTCAACAGACCAATGCTCAAGATCAGTAGAAAAATGCTCTCATCAAGGTCAAGAGACCAATGCTCTCACCAATGTCAAGGGATCAAGGTCCTAACTACGGTCAGCAGACCAATGTTTTCATGAAGATCAGCAGACCAATGCCCCCCTCAAAGTCAGCCGACAAAGGCCCCCTCAAGGTGAGCAGACGAAGGCTCCCCTCAAGGTCAGCAGACCAATGCCCCCCTCAAGGTCAGCCGACCAATGGTCCCCTTAAGGTCAGCAGACGAAGGCTCCCCTCAAGGTCAGCAGACCAATGCTCCCCTCAAGGTCAGCAGACCAATGGTCCCCTCAAGGTCAGCAGACCAATGCCCCGCCCCCCAAGGTCAGCAGACCAATGGTCCCCTCAAGGTCAGCAGACCAATGCCCCCCCCCCAAGGTCAGCAGACCAATGCTCCCCTCATTGTCAGCAGTCCAATGCCCTCCTCGATGTCATAAAGGCTAGTAGACCAATGATTCTCAAGTTATTTTGAGTGTAGCCGTTGAACGCAGAGAGAACGTGTTATGCCTCCTACAACCACTTGTCTTTAGACGTTACACCCGGTCGCACAACACAGGCCCCCAATTGAAAGAGAAACACGTTTCCAATGTCTTTTTACGTACTTTGGAGCGCTATATATAACCATTATTTTTGTCCCCCAGGCCCCGTGACTCAGGTATTCACCCCTGAGTAAAGCGATAACGCCTATCAGGGTCCACGTGCCATGTTAGTGACGCAATGTAACAGGGCTCATTGGATGGATTCAGTCCACGTGTCCTCAAAAGCGGACCAAAACATCCATTCGATCCATTTTTGATTCGTATTAGTGATGAGATTACTGTTGTACTGCAGTACATTCTAGGAATGAATAATACATGAGCTATTGCGTGCGATACGATGGCGAACGGCGATAAGAAGGGTTATCTTTACTACGGCAAGGCTGACCTTCTGAAGGTCGAAAGAAGGATTGAATATCATCTGAAATTCAAGAGACGATGAAGAGACAAAGAGGCAAAGGGTAGGGTGGGGGGGGGGGGCGGTAAGTGTTTATCCTATCCATCCACACTGCGACATTTCGTTCTGCCCCAGTATCAAAGCTAGCGTAGGGACAACACCATGCACTACGGAAAGGGGACATTTATGACTTCTAATTTGATGTGACAGTATGGCTTGAATGCAGCGGACACAATGTGTAATCTATGATAGGTCTGTGACAACCATGTTGTCAGCGGAAGTTCGCCAAGCGTGGGTGGGTGAAGGGGGAGGGGGGAAATTAAAGAGAAAGGGGAGAGGGTGGGGTCGACTTCTGGTATAAAAACATCCGCTTTAAGATATATATGCCATATTGTCAATGGCCTCCTCCCCGCACTCTAAACATTCGGCGGAGGGGAGAGGTGATGATGGGGGGGGGGGGGCGGGGCGTTAGGCGTGAGGGGTGCGGGGTGCAGGATAGAGAGAAGGGGAAAGGGGAGGGGTCGGATCGACTTCTGTTATTACACTATCCACTTTTAACCCTATGCTATATGGCCACCCCATGCCCCCCGCCCCGCCATGTACCCATGCAAGCCGCACAGTTCTACAGAAACTAAGTCATCGTGCCACCACCGCAGTCAAGGGAGGGGCTGGCCTTCTGACGTCCCAACAGGTTGAACTGGTTTGATGGAAGGGTTTTCACCTGTACAACGCCCTGCGAAAGCACACATGTACCAGTCTAAAGTACGGTGCACACCAGACTTCTACACATAGCACGCGATATATTAACTAATTAATAATTAAAGATACTTATATTGAACATATAAAATAGACATTAAGACCATAACAGTAAAACTGTCTGGACTGACATGCAAATCAAAATAGCACCCAAGAGATTTTACTGTATATGTATAGATATATCAGTGAACTGACGCCACCCTAGCAGTGCACCACAGAGCACTATTATAAGACACATACGTTAGAGAGCCAACCTGGCGCTGTGCATTGTAATTGACAAGGTGAGCGGCACGATCAGGGCGGGAGAGATGTATCCTTCCGCGGTATTCCTCCGCGCTTGACGACGCACGGGCGGCGAGCCGTTTCGTCTTTTTGCCATGCGTCATCTCGGCTTTTCTCGGTGAGGCGTGAAAAAGCCTCTCCCGCCCAGCGAGGACATACATACATGTGTACCACTGCCTGGGGCGGGACGGCGGGCAGGCCTGCCGGGGGGGAGGGGGGGGGGGCGGGGATGTAGAGAGTTGAACACTTATTACGATCACCAATTCATCACAGCCATCGAAAATGAATAAATTAATTGCTATTTTGGGCCATTTGTGATCGGTCTCTAACTTGGAGCATGCTGAGATGCTATCCATCATACGTGAAGTCACTAACATTTAGTTAGGGAGCGTGATGGCGAACGACGGTCTGTTGTTCAGTACACTGACCCCTTAGCCTGCAATAAATGAAAGAACTGAGCTGAGAACGACTCCATTGCTAAAGGTTTTAGTTTTTCTTCAATTATTTTTAACAAACAATTAATGAAAACAATCCGATGCGAATTCTTCGATCACGTTCAAGCGGCTCCCTTTTTCTCATGTCAAATAGTTTTCTTGCTCGATGTTTAGAAATGTCAATGAACTGGGGCAGCTTCTGTGATACATAGACATATCATTCCCGCTTCTTTTAAATAAAGCCAAACACAACGTGATGTATGTGTCTCACTTAATCCTGGATGCTCTTGGTGTTTCATCGTGTTTATTAAGGATTAAGCCCAGTCGATTGTAGTTGATTGTAATCACTTGAAATATGTTATCACAAGGTCACTATTGATATATGGTCGCAAAGTGGAAAAACCATTGTAACCATGTCGATTTCTAATATTCTCGAAAGAATTAATGCCGATTATTTAATGTCATCGAAAGACGTTCCGGTATTTAACGTTACCGAGATGTCACGATATAGCATGGCGAAGTCGGTATTTTAAAACATGGGGGTCATGCAGTTCTTAACATGACTGTCGCTCATTCGATATTGTGCCATGACCCCATCAAACAAAATTCGGGGTCATGGCGTTTACACAGAATCTAAGTCATGTCGCCTTATCTCGACATACTCGAAATCTAAACATCACAGCCGAAACGGCGATGTTTATTAGGTTTCTGAATTTATAGAATATAACAATCGAGTGTTCTACAAAGAGTGCTATATATATTGTCTGGGCTTAGTTTTGGCGGGAAAGAGGTCGATATGCAACTTTAAGACCCCCATGGTTTTCTTAGAGAACAGAGGTCATGTGACAATTAAACATGGTCAAAGCCATCTCGCTATCGGACATGATCGAGATAACGTCTTACGAACATGATACAGGTCTCACATGGCTAACAGGATAAAGGTCTCACATGGCTAACATGATCAAGGTCTCACATGGCTAACATGATCAAGTCCATGTTGCTATTTCACATGATCAAGTCCATTTCAGGGTTTACTTGAGATTAAAAACGCTTTAAAGAATGCATGTGATTGCGGGCGGGGTATCTTGAGATGTCTGTGAATTCACTTTAAGATGTTTTTATGCGCGCCCGGTGTTTAACAGTCCTCATTTAGAGATTCGATATTGCTCTCGCTAATTCTTGGTGACTCGCGACTAACAGGGGGTATCCTCTACCCCTACTATCTTGGAACAGCTTTAGATATGAGCCTGATAGCATGCATCTATATGCAAAACTGGTATCAGTAGCATTGATAATGATGAACAGTGCCCAAACAGTTTGAAACTGTTTGGGGTACATGTTTAGACAAGGGAACATCAACCGCTTCGCAACATCGCCACAATTTAAAAATAAATAGAATACACTTGTGGATGCGTAGACTAAATTTAATAATGGCCCTCCATAAATGGCTGTACCGAGAACGGTCGACTTGCTTCAGAGACTTTCAACCGCGCTGGGCAATGAACCAAATTGATGGGTGACTGAACACGAGCCAGGTTGGGGTGAATCCTCACCCACATATAGAACTACTAATGATTAGTCGTAAAACGTATTTACTGTTTTTCGGAGAGGAATGGTTGAAAGAGCGTACAAAAAAGTTCCAGTATTGCAAAGCACACATTTGAGTTTTACAGGGGGTATTACGCAGCGATATTTCAAAGGCGATGAATGTATGGAGCGTTTATATTATGGGAGCGGTCAAAACATTCTTGAAAGGACAGATTTCCAACCTTCAACGGCCCCAGTGGCTGAGCGGATAGCGTGCTTAATGGGGGGCCGCCGCAGCGGCTGAGTCGGTAGCGTGGAACATGAGGGGTTGTCCCAGTGGCTGAGTGGGCGGTGTGGTCAATGAGGGGCCGTCCCAGTGGCTGAGTAGGTAGTGTGGTCAATGGGGGGCCGCCGCAGTAGCTGAGTAGGTAGTGTGGTCAATGAGGGGCCGTCCCAGTGGCTGAGTAGGTAGTGTGGTCAATGGGGGGCCGCCCCAGTAGCTGAGTAGGTAGTGTGGTCAATGAGGGGCCGTCCCAGTGGCTGAGTAGGTAGTGTGGTCAATGGGGGCCGCCCCAGTGGCTGAGTCGGTAGCGTGGAACATGAGGGGTTGTCTCAGTGGCTGAGTGGATGGTGTGGTCAATGGGGGGCCGCCCCAGTGGCTGAGTAGGTAGTGTGGTCAATGAGGGGCCGTCCCAGTGGCTGAGTAGGTAGTGTGGTCAATGGGGGGCCGCCCCAGTAGCTGAGTGGGTAGTGTGGTCAATGAGGGGCCGCCCCAGTGGCTGAGTGGGTGGTGTGGTCAATGATGGGCCGCCCCAGCGGCTGAGTGGGTAATGTGGCCAATGATGGGCCGCCCCAGTGTCTGAGTAGGTAGTGTGGTCAATGAGGGGCCGCCCCAGTTGCTGAGTGGGTAGTGGGGGGCCGCCCGTGATACTTCACAAATTTACAATTGCTATAACTGCCTACCGGGGGAAACGGGGAGGGGAAAATGGTTTAATGGATACGGGACTCCCAGCATAGAGCACAAGTAAGCTCTCCGCCACCGCCCCCCGCCGCCCCCCACCCCCAACCTCTCATTTTCGTAATATATTATCAGTGATCAGTTAATGCGTTCTCTTCCCCATTACCTCATGGTACGATCTATTCTATGCAAGTACCGCCCTTGAAGTAAGCTCGTATTCGTTTCCCGTATTATTAGATGAACTGACTGCAAGACTAAACATGTTATCTCTTAGCAGCACAATCGGATAATTACATGTCTTGAACTGTGATTGGCTTGAAGAAGTTTGCTATCCTAAAAACCCAAATTGTATATTTTGGGGCCGCTCTAACCTCTTTATCATAATACATGTTCAGCACCCCCCCCCTCCCCCCACCTGCACGCAACCACCTTTCTCCATTCCGCTCGCGACTCGATTTCACCTGGTTAGTAGCTGGCCAGTAGCAATATAGGCCAATTAGTACTGTGTCTTCTTGCTCTATTTTGCTTTCCTGTTCAGTAGTAAAAAAAACAGTATTTTCAGGCGCGAAGTCAGGATTCTTTGGGAAATCTTACGATCCATTGTTATCCGGTAATGTCGCTTTCCGAGGACGTTAACTTATGTAAGATCCACGTCCATATGAAAATGACACACTACATTACAGAAAAATAATGTCGTGATGAAACAATGGAGTGACGTCACCAGTGGGTTTGACATGGAGCATGCTGGTGCCTGGGCACTGATAGCCATTCGTGACACCTGTTCAGGGATCAAAGGGCAGGGGTAGGTACAGCTGCTTGTCACCGTTACTCTCCCCAGCCATTGATTTGCATGTGCTGCTAACTCAATTCACTATCGGCAAACGCAATAACATCATTTACAAGTATGTTGTCAATATCAAAATCGAAAAAAAAGGATGTGAAGCGAAAACAGGGTACAGCTTAGACATGTATGCGAGCTGAATTTGACCAATTTTTCATCGCAGTTTTTTTACATTTTAGATCCCTGGAGATAACCAGTGTTTTTTAATCTCCTCCCCAGCGCCTACCTAGCATGTACAGTTGCATTTTATAGGATAAGTGCTAATGATAAATACAAATGTAGCTGAGATGAACTAAAGGTCGATGTTCCAACTCCTTAGAAAACACCATAATAAATGTCCTTGAGGGGACATGGGAGGGGGTGGGTGGCGTCAAATTGGTGTCACCTCCCAAGGTATGCTACCCCCCCCCCCCCGCCATCTTCGACCCCCCCCCCCTCTCGCCACCCTCTCCCTCCCCCTCCCCCGTCTCCCTCGACCCCCCTGCCTCCCTCGACCGCCCCTTGCCCTCTCCCTCCCCCGCCTCCCTCGACCACCCCCTTCACCCTCTCTCTCTCCCGCCAGATGGGTCCGCCCCCACCAACCCCGCCCATCAGCCTGACTGAGTGAAGACCTCCGCGCCACTGCACATGGACGGCGTTGGGGTCACTACAGGGTAGTAAGTAAGAGGGTAAGGCACGACACGATGCGATACACCGACACCCGTCAGTGCTCGGGGCTCGGGCTGCACCCCCCCCCCCCACTACCCCCGCACACCCCGGGGCCATCCAGCCAAAACCCAGGCCCCTTCTTCAGTCAACGCAAACAAGCCAGCCCGCCAGCCCGCCAGCGAGCGACAGCGGCCAGAACCGACACCACTCTCTGCCATGCTCCTGCACCAACACCTGTCTAATGTGTGGAGGAGAAACACAGCCAGATAGATACACACCCGTCACGTTCGTCAAGGTGTCCCACGGCGCGGGCGGAACCCCGGTGTCGACTCCCCTGGATATGACAGCCTATTATTCCCCCCACGACCGTCACGAAGTTAACGCAACATGTTGTCATGGAGACCCCACCCTAGTTGGTCAGACGGAGAACCCTTGTGACCACTAGGGACCAGCGACTGACCGCTAAAAGTCCTCGAGGCCATTGATCGCTTGTATTGTCTGCGGCGTCCACACCCAACAAGGTCATCCCTGTCGCAAGGTAAGATTCTATCGCCGTGTCTGGGGCGTTCACATCCAAAAAGGCCATCCCTGTCACAAGGTAAGCTTCTATCGCCGTGTCTGGGGCGTTCACATCCAAAAAGGCCATCCCTGTCACAAGGTAAGCTTCTATCGCCGTGTCTGGGGCTTTCACATCCAAAAAGGCCATCCCTGTCAGAAGGTAAGCTTCTATCGCCGTGTCTGCGGCGTTCACATCCAAAATGGCCATCCCTGTCACAAGGTAATATTGTATCGCCGTGTCTGCGGCGTTCACATCCGAAAAGGCCATCCCTGCCGCAAGGTAAGCTTCTATCGCCGTGTCTGGGGCGTTCACATCCAAAAAGGCCATCCCTGTCACAAGGTAAGCTTCTATCGCCGTGTCTGGGGCGTTCACATCCAAAAAGGCCATCCCTGTCACAAGGTAAGCTTCTATCGCCGTGTCTGGGGCGTTCACATCCAAAAAGGCCATCCCTGTCACAAGGTAAGCTTCTATCGCCGTGTCTGCGGCTTTCACATCCAAAAAGGCCATCCCTGTCACAAGGTAAGCTTCTATCGCCGTGTCTGGGGCGTTCACATCCAAAAAGGCCATCCCTGTCACAAGGTAAGCTTCTATCGCCGTGCCTGCGGCTTTCACATCCAAAAAGGCCATCCCTGTCACAAGGTAAGCTTATATCGCCGTGTCTGGGGCGTTCACATCCAAAAAGGCCATCCCTGGCACAAGGTAAGCTTCTATCGCCGTGTCTGGGGCGTTCACATCCAAAAAGGCCATCCCTGTCACAAGGTAAGCTTCTATCGCCGTGTCTGGGGCGTTCACATCCAAAAAGGCCATCCCTGTCACAAGGTAAGCTTCTATCGCCGTGTCTGGGGCGTTCACATCCAAAATGGCCATCCCTGTCACAAGGTAATATTCTATCGCCGTGTCTGCGGCGTTCACATCCGAAAAGGCAATCCCTGCCGCAAGGTAAACTTCTATCGCCGTGTCTGCAGCATTCACATCCAAAATGGCCATCCCTGTCACAAGGTAATATTCTATCGCCGTGTCTGCTGTTGCACATTGCCGTTTCAGATAGAAGATCACTTCTGTCATCATTACGCAGTGAATGTTAGCTATACTTAAGTTATGTTACCATCAGTCCTGCGCACAGACACCAGGTCCAGCGAAATGAATTCTGCCTGATATCTCGATGAAATGATTGAAAGGAAAGTGTTCTTCTCGGCGCCAACATAATGCGCAGCGAATTCGAGAAACAAACCCACGCTTGTCTCCCATCGTCTTTCTTGGCATAGCATGGCGCCCCATAGGTTATCATTCGCCACCCTCACCCGGTGCTCAATTCATAATAAATATGCCACACCGGCTTATGGAGAGCCATGGCACTGAACATTTACTAGGTGTGTGGTACGTTTACTGAATATTAATCAACAAACCACACAAATCCGCTGCTCTAAGGCCTACATTTAAAGTTAAATGCGTGCCTTATGTTTTACGTCTATGTAGACACATGTAGACATCGCGCAGGTAGCCGTGGGGGCATAGGGCACACAACCATCAAATACACTACTGAAATAGTCGAAATACACCCCTTTCACTCCACTCCTTGTGTTCCTGTGGGGTCACCGAACTGCGCCGGGTAGAGGTCGAGGTTGTGTGCGTGTGAGGGGGGGGGGGGGGCTTAGTGGTTGGTATGTAGAACAAAACAAGGGCCATTTCAGGTTGAACTTTCGTCACTGACGTCGAGATGACAGCTTTAGTCGTGAATGTTGATGCATGCGTTGCTGAGCGCCTGGCACCCCCCACCATACTCCGCCCCTTTCTCGACCCTCCCCCCCCCGCCCCCCATGCGGTAGGGCAGCTGGGGTCATTTTAAGGTCATAATCACCACTAAGTATATGCATTTTACTGGATCGTCGAAACGAACTTGTGTTAAAGGTGAAAAACATTCCAGCGAGCTGGCAGATTACTTCGTAAAGCAGTGTCTGACTAAGGCAGTTGTTATTTCCGTGTTTCTAACGCGGATATATTCTTTCACATCAAGAGAACTCGTTGTGCAGATCAAGAGCGCATGACTGGATAATACAGTGCATTGATACAACTTCTTAACATTTCTCCAGAGATAGTCACTCGATTAAATCTACCGTGTCTTGTACAATATTATTATGTAGAAGTCACAGTCGTACTAGACTGGCAGCATAATGAGGGGTGGGGGGAGCCCTGAGGGCGGGTAGCATCGCCTGGGCTGTTGCCAGACGTCTCACCAGTCCCGTGACTAGCACCGACCACCTTTGACGAGTCGACGATACTCTCTCCCAGCAACTCCGCATGTGGTTTTCGCGGTTTCCGCCTTTTTTTGGTATCGCACGTAAGCAGGCTCAATAGGCTACGGATCTGGGGTGCTGCCGGCCCTTCCAAGGGGCGCACTCTTGCAGTTCATGCACCGAAAAAAGGAAACAAAAGGAGTTGCACTCAATCCATCTCTTTTTGTTTAAATCGTCAGAAAACTGAAAAAAAACCTGTGTACTTGAGTGAGGTGGTCGACCCAGCATTAAGGATAAAGGACACTTCAACCTCTATAATTATATGTATATATAACTGAAACGACTAGGGACCGTATCCACAAACCGACCTTAGCACTACACAAATCCATTTAACGTTAAGTAGAAATTTGGTCAAGCGTTTATTCGGCCTGGAAATAGGCACACATATACATATACTTATATACTATATTTAGAAGGCAGACTTTTTTTAATTAAAACATTTAAACAATCAATTAAAAACTAAAATTTCTGAATTAATTAACACCACGCTGGAGAAGATATGACGGAAACTAAATGTAAACTAGAATCGTCTGTAATTTGCGCCAGTATTACCCCTACCCCCTCCCCCCTCCCCATGGACATTTAGAATACTGCACCATATTATAAACGCTCGTCGAAGTTTCCACTTACCGCTAAGTAGATTCGCGTAGCTCTAAGTAGGGATTCTAGATATGGCCCCATGACACTTTAGGCTGTGCAAGAGCCATGTTAACCCCGTCGAAAGAAGAAAAGAAACGTCTTTTTTTATTTTATGCAAAGAAGACCAAACATATGTTTAAAAAAATGCCGAACACATTGGCTCCAGTTTTTTTCTCCCGACAGTGATGTGGTTATTGCCTTGATTACGGATCGCGGGCGCAGAGGTCGGTCATAAAACCCCCATTTTAAAATGGCCGACATGTAATTAAAATAGACCATAGTGCGAACCCAGAAAAAAAAGAAAGAAAATGACAGTGTGGCGCCTGCATCTTTTCGCCGAATTTTATGGATATAGATCAGGCCGTAAATGAACGGGTATCCAGTTGTGTTCACTCGTTAGGATGCAGTACACAGGATTGTTGACAGACTGGACAGGGGGTCTTATTCGGCTTAGACCTGGTTGGTATACTATATTGGTAATACAATCTATAATACGGATGCTTGTCATGCATGATAAAACCTCCAGTTAGAAGATTCTATGATGACGTCATTTGACTTATGACCTTCTTTATTGCAGATACCACCCTGTAGTTAATAAGAAGGGTGTGGGAACGGATGTGACATTCACAAAAGGCTCACGCACTTCAGTACTCTCGTTAATTCACAAACTTACAGGTTGTCAGACAAAACTATCTTTTCGCGATAACTAAGGCGCTGCCATATCCAGGTGATGTCCCCCCCACCCCCCCCCCCCCTCAACATCACCCCCAACCTAGACTGGTGCTTTATACATTGCCTTTTGAGAACCGACAGACAGGAAGTGATCGGAGTTCACAGGTGGTGAAGTGATGCGAGCCCAGAGCAAGGTGGCGCCCGACAGAACGGCGGGAACGTTACCAAAAAGTAAATAAGGAGTTGCCGAAAAGAGAAAACAAAGCGACAAATGACGACAAAAATGGCAATGCACGCCCTATAAAGAAACTGGGGCGGAGAGGCAGAACGTATTTGTATAATAAGTTGCTTTATATTTGGTTCGTGATCAAATTCAATAGGAGTATAATATCGGCCACAGTCTTTCTAAGGTGAGCTTACAAGAGGCATGTAGAGCCAGACACAACGGCAGTCGTGACAAACCGGAACCACGCCGCGACCGGGTGTCACGAGCCGCGTCTGAACACTGCTTCAGGGGATGGTGTGGGTAAGGGGTAGGGGTAGGGGCATGACGGGTGGGGGGGGGGGGTGTAGGAAGGAGTGTTGGGCTAGAATGGAGGATGGAGGTTTAGGGTGACGCGACGAGTGTATGTCGAGGGACGAGGTACGTAATGCATGCTTATAGGGAAGATCTTGGTTCGGGGTGGCAACCGTTTCCATACAGGACTTCTTCCGGACTTCTTCTGTTTCTACATATCCCCCTTTTTCAGTCCTTCTCTTTTGCGTCTTTTCTTTAGCTATCACTCATTAGCTATCACACTTGTTATCACTGTTCATATATCACTCTTAGGGGCGGATCTAGGAATTTGGTGGGTTTTGCGACGGGGGCGTGGGGTGACAATAACCGGCGTGTCCAACGCGTGTGCGAGTAAGGGGGGGGGGAGGGCAACACCTCAGACAGCCTTGATTTTGCGGGGAAAAACGGCATTCTTCCTATCAATCTGAGGATCATTGAAAACTTAAGAGCTTAACGCCTCCGCCCCCCCCCCCTCCCAACTGGATCCATCTTAGACCCATTGGTTCGCATCTACAAAAAATAAATGTCATTTTGCGAGGTGTTTCTTCGGAAAGGCCGACTTTTACAATGTATGCTCAAGTTCTCAAGGGGGGAGGGGGGTGCAACCCCCCCCCCCCCAATCCCGACCTAGATCCGCCTTGACTCGTTGGCTCTAACTCATTATCAATCACTCTTTATCTATTCCTCTTTTTCTCACCGTTTACTCTCTCTTTTTACATTCTCTTTTTACATTTTTCTCTGTCCGTCTCTCTTCCCCCTCTCTCCCCATCTATAGTTTCTTTTCTCTCTCTCTGTTTTCGTCGTATCACTGTCTTTGATGTTTATCAAGCAATTTACTAACATCAAGATTATCGATTAAATAGTACGGCCAGACATTACGTTGATGTACGCATTTTTATGTCTTTTTGTGGATTGCATTTAATATACATTTATCATTTATCAGTTTTTATCGATACAAGTTAGGGGAGAAAACGTGTCCGTGGCCCGTCACTTAGGGGCCGGGCCTCATGATGAAATATCGTGACGTATAGATTGGCAGACCATTGTCCGCCCTCGTGAGAGAGTCCCGTCTAAGCATAATGGCACTGAGCCAGAGACATTCGTTATTATCCCCACTATAAGGCGCCATCCAAAAAGTAAGTACAATTGGAAAAATAAACAGGGTTATAAATCATGTGGGAGTTGCTTTCGGTACTTAGTGTGCACTCAGCGGGACATCTTCCTGTGGTCGTTATGGCATGTCGCTCCCTGCTGTGACGTCACTCGTCACGCCGATTGGAGCCTGTCCACTGCTTTTACCGTTTACTGGCAGACTAGAATATAATCACTGCGCCATATGTCTCGAGCTTTATTACGCTGACGACGTGTTCAGACGAGCTCACCAAAGCGAGGTTTGTATGGGTGGCCGTCGTAATCATAATAAGACTTAAGACTTATTGTTATATTATTAAGGTGAATTTGCAAGCAAATTTGTTATTCGAATGTTATGTTTATAGTAGCATATCGTTCGTATGCGAAGCAACTTATGTCCATTAACCAATTACATTTATATATTGTATTTGCTTTTCTAACCTTACCTTAGGTGTATTGAATATTCTTTTGGCCCTAACCGCCACCCATTCATTAGGTGTATTGACTCTCTTTTTGGCCCTTACCGCCACCCATACACTAGGTGTATTGACTCTCCTTTTGACCCTAACCGCCACCCATACACTCGGTGTATTGACTCTCCTTTTGGCCCTAACCGCCACCCATACACTAGGTGTATTGACTCTCCTTTTGACCCTAACCACCACCCATACACTCGGTGTATTGACTCTCCTTTTGGCCCTAACCGCCACCCATACACTAGGTGTATTGACTCTCCTTTTGGCCCTAACCGCCACCCATACATTAGGTGTATTGACTCTCTATTTGGCCCTAACCGCCACCCATACATTAGGTGTATTGACTCTCTATTTGGCCCTAACCGCCACCCATACATGAGGTGTATTGACTCTCCTTTTGGCCCTAACCGCCACCCATACATTAGGTGTATTGACTCTCTTTTTGGCCCTAACCGCCACCCATACATGAGGTGTATTGACTCTCTATTTGGCCCTAACCGCCACCCATACATTAGGTGTATTGACTCTCCTTTTGGCCCTAACCGCCACCCATACATGAGGTGTATTGACTCTCCTTTTGGCCCTAACCGCCACCCATACATTAGGTGTATTGACTCTTCTTTTGGCCCTAACCGCCACCCATACATGAGGTGTATTGACTCTCCTTTTGGCCCTAACCGCCACCCATACATGAGGTGTATTGACTCTCCTTTTGGCCCTAACCGCCACCCATACATGAGGTGTATTGACTCTCTTTTTGGCCCTAACCGCCACCCATACATGAGGTGTATTGACTCTCTATTTGGCCCTAACCGCCACCCATACATTAGGTGTATTGACTCTCTATTTGGCCCTAACCGCCACCCATACATGAGGTGTATTGACTCTCTATTTGGCCCTAACCGCCACCCATACATTAGGTGTATTGACTCTCCTTTTGGCCCTAACCGCCACCCATACATGAGGTGTATTGACTCTCCTTTTGGCCCTAACCGCCACCCATACATGAGGTGTATTGACTCTCTATTTGGCCCTAACCGCCACCCATACATGAGGTGTATTGACTCTCCTTTTGGCCCTAACCGCCACCCATACATGAGGTGTATTGACTCTCTATTTGGCCCTAACCGCCACCCATACATGAGGTGTATTGACTCTATTTGGCCCTAACCGCCACCCATACATGAGGTGTATTGACTCTCCTTTTGGCCCTAACCGCCACCCATACATGAGGTGTATTGACTCTCCTTTTGGCCCTAACCGCCACCCATACATGAGGTGTATTGACTCTCTATTTGGCCCTAACCGCCACCCATACATGAGGTGTGTGCGCTGTCGTTCCTGGCACCAAATATCTCGTGGAATTATGTGTAATTTCGGTAATTAATATGGCCGGCGGCAGTGAAGCTGACACGAGAGACTACCGTAATGGGAAGTGTCAAATAACAGCGTATAACTGAGGAAGTCTAATGCTATTCATAATAAAACTGTTCAGGTTGGTTATTACTTATGTCTACTTAATATACCAAGCTGTTCTGTTCGTCTTTCATAAGGAATGCACACTGCAATATAGGCGGAACAAGGGTAACTAAATTCTATTTGTTGCGATGGTGTTAAGCAGAGACGGAACCGTACCCCTTTGCCCCCCCCCCCCACCCCCAGCGCGAGGGAGATGGCGCAATATAATGACGACCGTAAAAGGGCTCAAAGTTGACGAGAGGGGCTTCAACAGGTGAGTGCTGGAGGAGGAGGGGGGGGGGGCGTCTATTTTGCTGTCACCTATTGCGGGCCACCAGGGGGGTGCCAGGCTGGTGCATGGGGGGTGCTATTGTTTTAGTTTCCCCTGGGGACGGTTAGTTTCTATGGATCCGGCATGCCCTACTTTCTGCCCCCGCCGTTGTACTTACAGCTAGGTCCCCTTGACGACCCACCTCACCCCCCCCCCCCCAGTGATACACAGACACAACATCACATTAATATCCACCCCACCCCCCTCCCTCCATTGGGCTACGCGTGTTAAGTCCAAAGTGCTCTTCCATGTCTATAAGATGTAAAACAAATGTTTTGAGTTGTGGATAAGAGGGGAAGGTGGCGGGGAGGGGGGGGGGGGAGGGGGAGGGGCATTGTAGACGTTAAGCGCCAATGAGAGACGCGACGCGAAACCGACCTAAAGGTCAGTCGTGTAGATATACACCGAGACAGATTGCTTGTCTTGCCCGCTCGGTCCAACATGTCGTCTGCCAGTCCGACGCCATGTATCCGCTTTGACCTCTAGTCCCTTCATCGATCGGTCGACATCTGCCAACAACTTCACCGACAATGTTTAGTTTTCACCTCCTCCTCCTTCCGCGCCCACCCTGTCCGGCCATGGCTTGACGGAAGAAGGGACGTACGACAGGTGCGAGGCCTACATTTTACAAGATCTCGCGTGATTTGTGTTCATGGTCTGCCGATTGTCGTCATGTACTTCGACCTACATCACGCGCGGGTTCTTTCCAATCCAATGATGCGGCGGACAGACCTGCTGGTCCGAGATCTGAGATATCAGTCTCTAATATCTCAGCGATGACGCAGATAGATTTGACCGGTGATTACATAGGGTTTTGTTACTTAGACGGTGAACCGTAACGTAGAAACGTCGGCCATTAAAACTGTTAGCATTTAAAGTAATAAATCTTGTGGAGAATGCTGACAAAAATGAGGTTTGTGGTATTTGGGCCCTGTAAGTTAGGCACGTAATGTTAACGCCCGTTTGGCTAGTTTTGTTTTCCGGGCCCAGGCACATGCTTCGCCAACTACTTAGCGACTGTGGTACTCTCCTCTGATATTGAGCCAGATATGGGGTATAAAGTATAAGGTCCTCGGGTGTGGGGCACGACTATATGTTTTGTCTAACGTCGCGTCTGTGTCTCCTGCGAGCGTTATACAGCACAGCCGATACACACGATATGCTACGTTACAAGCAGATATTGTAATCGACAAGTTTTGAAGACAATTTATGAAACCAAGAGGTATTATTATAAAGGATCGATGAATCAAAGCCATACAAACAGCCTTTTTCCCGCCAAAATCAGGGTCTAAAATCGTTACATTTTATAACTTGAAATTAGTGCAAGATTCTATATTCTTATCACTTAGTTATCCCTGAAATGTATTGATTGGAGCCCGCTTAACATCCTTAATATAGTGTGATAAACCGTGTGTAGTGTGATGATCTACACATAGATCTCTGACGCTTCCAACTTATGGTACGCTGTCATGCAGAACATTCCACGATGATATTAAGCAAATGTTACAGTTGTGTTAAATCTGACTGCTGATCTTTCACTTCAGTATCCTATGCGGATTTGTTTTAACGGGCGGAATATATCTGTTTAAATTGTTTAATGTTTTTACATTGCAGTTACGGTAACCTTGAGTAAGCTGATAAGAAAATTGATTTATCTAAGGTTGCAATGTGTCCTCTTTAATCTCTCCAGGATGAAGCGGGCGGACGGTGGCGCCGATTATGGGCCGATTATCCCGGAACGGATCATTCTCAGCCTGGGACTACTGCTGCTGCTGCTGCCCTCTGACGGCGTGTCGGCGTGCCCCGCCGAGACGACGCCCGGGTGCGAATGCTCCTACAAACCGTATATATCGGGTGGCGACGTCTCTCGTCAGTTCATCACATGTCGGCAACTGGGGTCACTTGTTCACATTCCGCAGTTCGGGCCTTCCTTGCTGCCAACAGAGCAGCTTGTCATCCATCAGGGATCCCGGATTGCGACTCTGCAGCCGGAGGCTTTCTCCACCCTGCAGGTTCAGGACATCCTGGTGACCGAGTGCTTCATACAGGATGTGTCCGAGAACGCTTTCGTGGGCTGCGAGAGTACTCTGAAGCAGCTCCACCTCTCGCACAATAACATATCACTCCTGATGCCGACCACGTTTTCGGGACTGACGTCGTTGGATTACTTGAGTCTGGATTACAATGAACTGGACGCCTTCCCGAGGAACCTGTTTAATGGATTAACAGCGCTTCTGGAGCTGCACCTGCAGAATAACGCCATCCGCCAACTCACCACTGACTTGTTCGTAGACTTGACGAGTCTGTCGAAGCTTTACCTCCATCATAACGCGTTGCAGAGTCTCCCGCAGAACGTGTTCCGTTCGCTGGGCCAGCTGAGGGTGCTCGATCTGGGCTTCAATGAACTGATCAGCATCCCCACTGACGTCTTCCGCTACCTGGTCAGCCTTGAGCGGCTGATCATCGAGGGTAATAGCTTGGCTCAGCTTCCGCCCAACACATTCAGCGGCCTGAACAACCTCCTCGAGTTGGACATCTCTGACAATGCTTTCACCTCCTTACCTCAGGATGTCTTCCAGGATGCCGTCTCGCTCCGTCAGCTCGACATATCCTCCAATCACATCGCTCAGATCCCAGACGGCACCATCGACAAGCTCAGGAACCTGCGGAAACTCCATCTCCATGGCAACAGCCTAAGCACGCTCAACCCCGTGGCCTTCCGCAACATGTCGTCGCTGGGGCTGATTACATTTTACGACAATCAGATCACCGATTTACAAGTCGGGACGTTCGTCGGCAACCAGATTCTGTACCACGTGGACGGCCACGGGAACAAGATTGCAGTCTTACGTGACGGACTCTTCAGACCCGACAACTTCGTCAGCCATCTCGACCTATCAGACAACATGATGGACCTGGGCGGTGATTCCCCGCTGTCCAACCTACACCAGCTGACCTACCTAAACCTGGCTCGAAACCACTTCACGAATCTCCCGGACAAGGCTTTCTATAATTACACGCGGTTGGAAAGATTGTTTCTGGACCAGAACAACTTGCAAACGATTAGTAATCAAGTGTTTAGTTCCTTGTCTCGTTTACGTGAGCTGAACGTGAGTCACAACCAGATTACTAGCATGGTAAGTGGCATCTTCAGCGGTAACGTTGGGCTCCAGGTGCTCTCGCTGGCCCACAACCTGATGACGTACGTGGGCCGTGGCGCCTTCGAGGGCGTTCCGGACCTCCAGCAGCTCTGGCTCAACAACAACCTGCTGGAGGAGATCAAAAACGGGACCTTTCAGGATCTACACGCCCTGATGGAGCTTTATCTCCAGAACAACCGGTTGGGAGACGTCTATAGCGACAGTTTCCACCCTATGCAGAATCTGGAAATTCTCGACCTCAGGAATAATTCGCTCCGGGGTTTACCTAAAGCGGCGTTTCATTCCAATGAAAAGCTTAAAGTTCTCCGGTTGGGTGGAAACGAACTGGCCACCGTTACCAAGGATATGTTTGAAGGTCTGGATAAACTCGATCAACTCGACCTCTCCGACAACAGGATGACGTCAGTTCCGGAGGACGTGACGTCACTAATGGGTGAGCTGGAGGAACTGTCGGTGGCTGGGAACCCGCTGGAGTGTGGCTGCAGCACGGAGTGGCTGAGAACCAGCCCCATCGTGATCCAGAAGGAGGTGTCCGTGTGCTCCACCGGCGACGGCGAGGCTCTAGATTGGCATTACGTCGAGTGCAGCCCACCTTCCCAGGGATGTGGGGTCACCGCCCCGGCCAACCCATCGGATTGCGTCAACCGCGGTACGCCGGAACCCCCTATCACCACCACCACGACCACCACCACCACAACCACCACCACCACAACTACCACCACAACCACAACCACTCCGGGCGCCATCCGCCGGATCCACAATTCCGACGACGCGAGGTGTCTCTGGATCCTCCACGGAAGGGCCGACCTACGTCGGGAGCACCACTCTGACATTCGTGAACTTATACATCATCATCGGAGCGATCCTGGGCGCGTTGGTCCTGGCAGCGATAGTGGCCGCCGTGATCATCATCCTCAGGAAGCGACGACAGCACCAGGAGATGGAGGAGGAGCTCATGACGCGCTCCAAGGCAGGATCCAGTCGCCTTGACGACGAGCTGGTGGGTTCGGACTTCAGCACGTACAAGATCCCAACCGGCAAGACCGCGACGGAATCGTTTCGCTGGAGATCTGCGGAGTCCAACAGTGACATCATGGAGAGTCTCCCCGAGGCGGAGAAAATCAAGATATATCAACGACTATGAGAAATTTAGGTGATGATGGTACCACTGACGTTACTTAAGAGCTGCTGGCCTCTGCATGTGTCGCAAACTCTCTCTGGTGTCAGGGCAGAAGTGTCTTGGGAATGCGGTTGTCCTTGACTTCCTCATAGCAAGACGACCAACACATGAGAGTCGCAGAGAGAGGTTCGCGTCTCACTGTGCAAATGCATATATTTGTCAGGATAAAGACCCCATGTTTTCTTCGCTAACGGATGTCTGCCACAGCAAACATGGCTCCTATTTAGCTTGAATCGTCCCAGTGACGCCATATGATCCTGTGTGCTAAAGTATGTTTCCCAAAAAAAAAACCCAATCAAGCCCTATCTGACTGCAAGAGTATCTCTTATGGACATATATAATATGCAGATCCGAACAACATTGCACGTTTTGCACAAATTAATGCATCGACATTGTATCAACATAGACGCGTACCGCTTGTGTTTACGTAACAAACATTTACCAACATAGATTAATATCACATGTCTTTCAGTCTCAATCTTATGATCACCCGATATTAATATCATGTAGTGTCCGAAACCGGAAGCGGCGTGTGCGCAGGCTCGTTAAAATAGGTTGTAATGGTGGCTCCAGCCGTCGGTGGTTCGTGACCGGTGTTGTTATATGTATGTACCTGTCGTTGTGTACGTGTGACACACATATCAGACACATACGGCTGCTCGAAGGCAAGGAGACCATAGAGCATTGTCCTTTCTGGGCGTAGATATCTAGAGACAAGAGGCAACCCCTGTCAGATAGTGAGCAGTTTTAGATTTAAGACCATGGGGCGCCTCGACCCGAATAAATGAATGCTTTTATCGTTTTAAAGCGACATCGCATCTGTCCAATTGCCCAGTGATCAATTGGCTTTGCACTAGCGTCACGTTAACGTTGTTCACTTAACATCCTATAGCCATACCATGTATGTAGCATAGATTATGTGAATAACTATCGTACTATCGTGGGTATATATTCACATTGCATTTATCGGAAATAGTAGTTGTCATTGTACATTGTGTACCATCGCTTGTGTAGCTGTGATTCATACTGTACATACATTTCACATTGCCTTGAGGATATCCATTAGTGTGTCAGTGCCATGTGGTTTTATTTAACCATACGCGTAATATTATGAATGCATTATGTATAAAAAGTAGAATTGGCGAGTTACAGTTCCTTCTAAAAGTTACACCTGACAACGTTGTCGTTATTCACATCGCGTGTCTCACCATAAGCTTGCATATTGCAGGCGAAAAACGCTGACCAAAGGGAGTGTGGCTATTTTTATTACCGTGTGATTCATCACAGTCCATGTTGCTTTGTCAATGTCTCACGGTTGACTCATGTGTCGCAAAATTGATCAGTAACAGAAGTCGCATCCCAGACACAATACGGCGCGTAATTACATTCAACAATGATTTTCACGGGGAAGAAACAAAACAAAAATCAAGCGTCCCTTTCCCCATTGTCATGCGTGATTCGTGTTGCATGTTGGTGAAGGGGGGCAGGCACAGCGGGCCATCTGGCGCGTTGAGCGCTGATTGGCTATTTTGCACGGCGGGAGTACACGCGATCTGCTTCAGCAAGACTTGCGCGCTATCCGCATCACTGAAAAACATTCACCACAGCACGATATAACATAGGTAAGGTTTTATCCCTATAACGTGGGTTTAGGTTCGGTCTTCACTCCCCGGATTAGTACATCACGTACGGGGTAATTTGGGTAACTTTTTTCGCAGCAGATGAGCTTTTATGATATTAATCATGTTGGCCATATTTTACAGCATTTCCCCAAGATATCACATTGTTATTGCGGCAATGTGCAACACTAGCCGTGACTGAGTTTGCTAACGCTTTAAATCCTTGTATATTGTGATATGTGTAAAGTGTGAATCTACGGGGTGTACACTGTGAAACTATTCCGGGTTTTATAATGTGACTGTGTTTCAAACATACACTATGACAACAGCTCTATACCAATATTGACCTTGGACCTCACTCAGGACCGGTACCTCACACATATGAGGCACAATTAGGAACCATAGTTGTTCACCCAGAATTAAACCCATAGGGCTAATCGTGTTAAAGGTCAAATACCATTGATCGTGTTATGATATGACGCTGCTCGGATAGCGCACCGAGCCATGTGTTTGTACCCTTCTGAATATTGAACTGGTGGTAGCAAAGATACTGCAGCCAGTATGTGTGGTCTCGTCAGAATATATATTTATGTTCTATGTCTTCATAGAAATAAAGTCAACCTAACTTTAATCGACCATTTCTATATCAACGTGTTGTCCTGGTCGCATGTCCGTCGTCGTTAGGACTGATACTCTTCACGCGCTCCACGCGCCTACGAGTTTGTGACGTGTATCATTGTCCTGCCTACCGCCTGCTCCCCCCGTGACGGCAACAAGAGGGCGCAGTAGGTGGTGCGCTACCTCAATAAATAGAACGAAAACTGGCGGCCATTTTGTCACCTCAGCAAGGCCAATGGCCGTGCAAGAGGCCAGGCATGTTCAGTGCTACCGATTTAACCATAAGTTATGCATGTTCTGTGGGACCACGGACCAGGGTACAAGTGATTTAATCCATAAGTCCATATATGGCTATTGGCTGCGGCCGCGACTACATCTAGTTCTTACCTGTAAGCACGAACATTTAAATTCCCTTAGTTGTGTATAGTTCTCTGTGATTCTCTCAACTTGGTTGTCATTCGTTGCAGGGTCGAAGGAGTAGGGAGGTTGGGTCGGGGGGGGCGGGGGGGGGCGGCTGGATGCCTGTTCTAAAGGTGTTGTACGGTTCTGCTTTAATCCCTAATAATCTTGATTGATCATTTTGATGGACGCTTACCTGTATGCCACACTTATACTTTGCTTCATCGCCTGTGTACTTGTTTGCATATTATTATGACTATCTCACAACGACTTGAGGCGCCTACTATATAGTTACTGTAAAGGTGCTGTAAAGGTACTATAAAGGTTGCCTCATCGTAAGGAAACGCTGTGTGACTGCTCTGAACAAATGTTGCTCACAGACAAGTTTTAGTTAGCAGACACGCCTAGCCAAGTGACATGTTTGTAAAGAAGTCATTAGACAGGCATAGAAAACTATATTTTGTTACTAATTTATATTTTCGTAGGAGCTAATAACGCGAATCGATATTTATATATAACTTGCTGTATGGAGTAAATAAATAAACCAAATGGCAATATATGTAGTGGCTTGATTATTACTTGTGTAGCCTATTGATTGCTATTACGTCACGTACTTCCCGTAAAGTGACTCACTAAAGTTGCGCGGATATTTTTGTCTTTGCGGCGTATGAATCACTCCCGGTGGTAGGCCAGTCCGCCGGTGGAAACTACTGGCGCGACAATGTAGTCATTGTCGTCTGAAATGGACTTTTTAACAGCTGCGGATTTAAAAATGTTTTAGTTATGCCTGTCTGAATGCAGGTATACATGGGTGGCGTGTGACGCTAACGAAAGGAAACAACGGAGATATGTGTCCCCCAGAATAATAATTTATAAGGAACACTTAAGGAGCATATGTCCTGTCATGTCTGTGGCCATAATAGTCCCATCACAGTCTCTCTTTCAGTTTGAAAGTTAATAATTAGGTTTTTACTTTTCTTTTCTTCAGAATATGAGCTTCACATACGTCAGTACACGAGTACTTTCGGTACTTAATACATTGCTAGGCTTGTGTGTGTGGGGGGGGGGGGGAGGGGGGGGGGGGTCCGCGGTAACCCTCCCCCCGTTTTTTCACCGCCAAAATCCGCTCGGAAGGGGTATTTTTTCGCTGTAACCCGCCCTGTGAACGCACATTTTCAGAGCCCCCCCCCCCCACACATTCGCAAGTTTTAAAACATCCGCTCTATAGGGATATCTTTTAAATTACAAATATCCGCTCTCTGAGGCAGCCGTGAACCCGCACCGCCCCAACCCCTCCTTCCAGATGTGTATAATAGTGCCCCCCCCCCCCCCCACCCCCACCGGAACCTTCGGTTTCCACCCTCATCTCACTAGTTACAAAGACGTATAATCATCACCCCGACATGTCACACAGTACAACCTTCGGAACCATTCACGTTACCAGCTATATATAGGGCCTATAGTGGAAACTTACATTGCCATCGGTGCCACCTAATTTGACACCAGTACAACTCGATTCCCACCAGTACACTCCGGTTCTCACTAGTACAACCCGTCTCACACCAGTACAACCCGATTCACACCAGTACAACCCGATTCACACCAGTACAACCCGATTCACACCAATACAACCCGATTCACACCAGTACAACCCGTCTCACACCAGTACAACCCGATTCACACCAGGACAACCCGATTACCACCAGTACAACCCGATTCTCACCAGTACAACACGATTCCCACCAGTACAACCCGATTTCCACCAGTACAACCCGATTCACCAGTATAAAGTCGTTCCACACTGGTACAACTCGTTTCCCAACAGTACACCCCGGTTCTCAGCGGTCCAACCCGTCTCACACTGGTACAACCCGATTCACACCAGTACAACCCGTTTCACACTGGTACAACCCGATTCACACCAGGACAAGTCGTTTCTCACGCGGTACAACCCGTTCAAATCGTTGCAACCCGTTTCGCCCCACAACGACCCGTCCGCACCGCTA
Source organism: Arenicola marina (assembly GCA_964019135.1). Classification (NCBI taxonomy): domain Eukaryota; kingdom Metazoa; phylum Annelida; class Polychaeta; family Arenicolidae; genus Arenicola; species Arenicola marina. The sequence continues at coordinate 29,261,482 of OZ025249.1, forward strand.
TAGCCCGTTTCACGCCAGTACAACCCGTTTCATGCAGATACAACTCGTCTGTCACAGATCAGGGGCGGATCCAGAAAATCTGGATAGAGGGGGGCCGGTTTCAGGGTCGGATCCAGATATGCTGGATAGGGGGACCGGTCTCGCTTTTCATATGTTAAATAGTATAAATTTCGGCCCTAAGAGGGGGCCGGGGCTGGGTCGTCCCCCCCCCCTACCTGGATCCGCCCCTTCAGATACAACCCGTTTCTCACAGATACAACCCGTTTCTCACAGATACAACCCGTTTCTCACACAAACAACCCGTTTCTCACAGATACAACCCGTTTCTCACAGATACAACCCGTTTCTCACAGATACAACCCGTTTCTCACAGATACAACCCGCTTCTCACAGATACAACCCGTTTCTCACACAAACAACCCGTTTCTCACAGATGCAACCCGTTTTTCACAGAAACAACCCCTTTCTCACAGATATAACCCGTTTCTCACAGATACAATCGGAAATACACAAGCTGTAAGAGAAATATGGTGCACACATTTTACAATTAATGACAAGCCGTATCTGACAAAGTATTGGTCCTAGGTGAAATTGAAGCACCTATCAAAGATTGTACAGACAATATTTTGAGGATCTGAGTATCTTGGGATTAATCCCATGTCTAAGATGAAGTTTAAAGTTTTGAGCGGACTCAATAGGATATTAGATTTTCTTATATTGAAACTGAGAAGCTCTCTCCATCCGGCAAGTAGCCGGCGCGATATTGCACACGATCGAGTGGGACGCTTCGTCCCAACATTATGACGCTTCGAATCGGATATACATGTCCGATAGAAACAACAGCTTTTCGGTCATCTTTAGTCTCCAAAACCTGGTCATACGCCTACCATACGATGTCGCCATCTAACGGTTGTATTTAGAAATTACAATCACTCTGGGGTTGATATAATTGCTTTCCTAAATCTGCTGTTGCAGGCAAGCTTGAAAAGAACCTTTGTTTGATGAGACCAAGAATACCACCTGAGGCTACTCTAACATAATCTGAGATGATATCTTTGTGATCGCGTTCAGAAAAATATCAGATGGCAATACAAAAACATAAAGCGTTATTGTTTAAAATCCTTGACACCAGGTGGACAGTGTTTCTTTCGAAACTGATCGTGATTGCCTAGTCTATAACGCCACTCAGGGACATTGTGTGACAGGCAAACCAAACGATTGATGAATCAGTAAACCGGGTCAGTTCGTGCAGTCCTGATAATGACGTATTTTGGGGATGCGTCGTTGATCGGTTGACCAAGGGGTTCCTATTATTCTACACCCCCTCCCCCCCCCCCCCCACGGCCCCTCCCCAGCCTCGCCTTCTCCCCGACTCTAGTGGAGCAGGTGGCCGTACGCTAACGAGGAGACCCGAACAAAGTGAAACTCAAACTACGTGAAATTTACTATTTTGTATCATGGTTAGATTCCGGGGGTAATATCTTCCTCCAGCTCGACAGCGGGGTAGAAATCAGTCATGACAGTCAGTCGCGAGTCATGATGACGTCTTACCCGCGTATCTGCCTTATCCTAGCTCTTGTTTCAACGCGAATTTCTCTTTGTCAAAGATGTCCTATTAATATTCAGACCCTAAATATATACAAAGACCTTGATACCGGCGCCCACCGAGTACATGACTTGGGTTACTACGTCGACCTGGCCATGTGGACGTTCTGGCTGGGTTTGGATGGGCGGGACGTGTCGCAGACAGCCACCCCAGCCCTGTTATTGTACCGCCAGGCGCACGAACCGATCCCTGTCTGCAGCAAGTCCTGGAGCACAGTGCCGTCCATCCTGCCGTTCCCACGGAGACGGGAGAGAATATTCACCGCCGTGGAGAAGACGAAGCCAGGTCCGTTTCCATGTGGCTCGCTTGTGGACACGATTAGCGACACGTTTGTGCTGTCTGTGCCCGTGGCGTTTGACCTGAACGTCACTATCCTACAGACGTATTACCCACACCCTGGTGGGTGTGAAACGTCTTTGTTGATGCTGAGGAGCACGTACAACAACAGGACGGTTCACCACAGCAGACACTGCCCCGACGACCCCCCGCAGAGCTACGTCATAACGGCACACACTGTTACCTTGACTGCCAGGCACAGAAGCTTTTTCCAACAGTTCAGACGCGTATTTTACGCCAACGTTCTCTACCAAATCGTTCGGAAAGGACTTTCTTTCCCGAGGAAATCTAGGTATTGTATGTCGCGGTTTCGTTCCATTGGTGATGGGACTAGCAATGAGTTGGAAGTAAGTATGTTCATATCTGGACATCGCCAAACCTCATATGGCCTGCGGAACTCGCCGATAGAAAGACTCGACGCTAAATTGACCGGTGTTGCCATGGCGATACATCCTGACGTCACCATGTATGCCATGTACATTACAAGTCCGATCGGGCTGGGGCTGGAAGTGAACATTCACGTCACAATGTGTCCAATGGTTGCTATGGAGATCATTGTTCTGGACGGGCCTCCGCTGTCGGTTTCTCATGTTGAGGAACTCTTTCGTTACTTTCCAGTGTTATTCCGCGCACAGTGTGCCTCAACCGTGACAGATCACGCTCATACCCAACTGAATTCCAGTGTAGGGGATCTCATATTCTTTGCTCGCTTAAACACCCCTCTGTTTTATAATCCGGAATTAAAAATGAAAATATTGCGACACAACCGCGTCAACGGGCCTCGAGTTTCTCGCCAAACCATGACGCTGGATCAAAACGATAGCCAGGCCCTGGACGTTTCCACTGGTGGTGACACCATACTAATCGCCTACTCCTTCCATACGATGGCTGGGCTTTCTATCAGATTATCTGGGATGGTCATAGACTACCGAGGGCACAAACTGCGAAGTTGCGTCTTCGGCGGTTTATTCATAATGCAGCACGAGCTAACAGCGACCGTGTGTTCAGGGGCCACAGCTGATCTATGGACCACCTGGTTTCAAAACGACTCCCTAGCCACCGGAAGCTCCTTAGTAATTATTGTGAAAGGGTATCGACTCCTAAGCCAGGTCAGTTTACGAGTCACCGCGCAAAGCGACAAGTACGAGGGCTACATAATTCCCTGTCAAACTCCACCACCAACCAAGTCCTTCGGCAGTTATAAATGCTTTAATGATTTTCTAAGAGACCACACGTACACAAATATAAAGCGACTCGAACCTCGGTGGGTGCAAGCACACCTGTTATGGTCCGATGAGTTCCCGAACAAGTATCAAGATTACTATGACAGATACGCATCTTCCTGGGAGCGATCTCGGAACAGGTACACGATATTATTCTTTGTAGCTAATACGATGAACACTACGGCATACAGACTACGTATCCAGTTCATGACATCGAGTGATCTCGTCAATTGTATTCATGGCGACTTCCGCACAGGCGCAGTGTGGACTAACACATCGGTAACCCGTTCGTTTGCCTCCGGAAGTAACGAGGAATTCGGCCTAAAGAGCGTTCACTGCTTGTACCTGGGTGTCCACCTGTCGATCAGCGCTCGGGGCGGACCCGTCGTGAGCTGTGCAACCCAATCCAGAACGGACAGCCAAGGACATGTGTTGAGCCAAACCTGGTGCGGGGTGTTCAGCCTGACGTGGCTCAGGCCATGGGGGGAGCCCCATACCATTTCATTGAGCATGTTGTATCACCACGAAATGAAATACTTCGTGACAACTTGGCTGAGGGAAATAAACCGATGCTGGGACTATTGGGTGAAACTTTCTGGCGTATATTCGACCTTTTTCCGTTTTTCTATCGAGGAGGGTTGGTATATGTACGAGGCGAAGGTCGATCGTTACCGGTGGGGGGCTTCATGCTGGGGGAGATGCGATGCGGTCCATATGATTATCAAGGTTCTGGATACCGAGACGGTCCTGGAGAACTGCCAGATTCAGATAGCTTACCAGTACCGACCACTTTTGTCGGTGCTCCAGGAATCAGCAATAGGGGGAGCTGACCAAGAGTCGGGATGTCTTGGGCCCAGATGTTACAACATCACATTACTGCCGTCGGTGAACTGGGAGATAGCGCGAGGTCACTGTCAAAGTAAAGGGCAACACTTACTGAGTGTCAGCAGTGACATTCAATGGACGTTCATTACACGCTGGCTTGGAAGCCGTTTGACCAGCAGTGTTGATCCTCATCATCCTCTACCGACCCTGGTCTTCATGGGGTTATACTCAACGGTGAGTGTTCTATATGTTATCAACTGTAGTGAAGCGTGAACATTACTTTAGTAGCAATTCAGTAACATGAAACAGATCCGTCGCCTAACCAATTTCTCTTCCAAAAGTAGGCTACAACACCGCTGTTTGTTTTGTTTCCGTTAGATATCCATTAAGGATGCAGTTCGTTGTTGGCGCTATGATCTAACGAAAAACTTGTTGAATTCTAACCTCGGTGTAGTCTTGCCAACCGGTTTAACCCAACTTGCTTAACACCTCCCCAGGGTCTCTCTCATCGCTGGGTGAGTGGAGCACCATACAGTTTCCAGGCGTGGCAGAAGCCGGCCTTATTCACGACGTCGCAGCCGACATACAAGCATTTCCCAGGCCGGATTACCAGCTACAGCGACCGGTGGTTGGCTGTCGATCTGCTGCAGCCCACCGTAGACGACTCAGCGACATGTTCAGCTATCGTCGTGTACGGAAGTAGCTTCCACTGGGTCAAGATACCTTGTCGCCGAGACTACGAGCGACAGCACGTCATGTGTGAAGCACTGGCGGCTCACATGGGAAAAGTCACCCCGACTGGTAAGATTCGCCGAGTCTACAGCGAGGCCAACGTCGATACCGCATTAAGGAGGCAATCCTTCGAGTGTCGCCAGGGTTGGTTGTTGTATCCAGATGGGATCTGCTTCCAGATGACGCGACTCGAACCAGAGGATCAATTATACACGATGGCGGTTTTCCATAGGCTATGTCGGAAGAAGGAGGCAAAACTCACGGCCGTGCCGCCATTTGTGCTACATTCACACTATTCAATATGGACGGCCTTACAACATTTTCAGATCCGCCTTTTCTTGGCCTTGCTGAGTCATACGTTCAGCGTTAGTGAAGTATTTGATGATTCACCAAACAATGAAATAGAAATCATATTCGAACACAACCAAACGCACTGCGCCGTCATGCATCACACACACGATCGTCTGCCTCAAATCACCGTCACTTTTAAACATAATTGCGCCATTCCTTTCGCCTATAGCAAATACGCTGTATGCCAGGCACCTGTAGCGCTGACTCCCGACGGCTGTGAGATCGGTTATCACCAATGTCGGGATGGATCCTGTATACTCGACCATTTCTACTGTGATGGCCACTTTGATTGTCCGGATCATTCCGATGAGGGTCAATGCAGCCATGTGTGTCATTTAACGAGGCATTCTCTGGCCCAAGTTCCCAATTTCCGGTGCTATACTTCATCATGCCATGACTCTAACTGCACATGTCACCCACTCTACCATCACTGTGAGAAGGGCGGGTGTATTCCCATCTCAAGATTGTGCGATGGGGTTCGCGATTGTTCACATGGAGAAGATGAAACTTCCTGTAACTTTCTGCCCCATCCGCGAGTAATTCCGCAGCCGAATGGCCGTGTTTACCGTTACCTTGACTCCCGGGGACGCTTCGGGACCGACCCGAACATGGATCAGACGATAGATCAAGCGAACGTCGTATTTTGTCCCAATAGCAGCAGCGTTGGCAGCGTCCATAATGACCTGGTCCCGGATTGCCCCGGCGCCCCGGACGAGCACCTCTACATCGCCCATCTCCTCAGCGAGGATAGTTTGCTTCGACCCAGGCTTCGAGAGGCCAGCATGTGTCGGAACCCAGAGTGGACCACCTGTGAGAAGAACTTCCCAGACGTCTGTTACCCGATGTCCATGCACTGTGTATATGACTTGGACAATTCCCCAAGCGGACGAATGAAATTCTGTCGTAACGGCGCGCACCTCAGAGATTGCACTCCTTTCAGGTGCCCCCATATGTTCAAGTGTGCGTTCAGTTATTGCATCCCGCTACACCGAGTTTGCGACGGCCAGAAGCACTGCCCGAACGGAGAAGACGAAAGTCGGTGTCCTTTTCTTACCTGTCCAGGTCTTGTCAGATGTCGCAACTCCTCAAAGTGCGTTCATCCGGTTTACATAAGAGATGGCAGCTGTCAATGCGGCGCTTGTGAGGATGAGGCTTTCCCTGCGATGACACCCTGTCCGCCAGGGTGCCAGTGCCTGGGTCAAGCCATACTCTGCATGGACACCACTATGGCGGATATACCGCCAATGTCATTATATACAAGATCCATTGTCTTTGTGAAAAACGAACTTAAATTGTTAAGGAAACAGCGGGTGCTTAACTATGCCAAGTTTCTTTTACATTTGGATCTCTCCGACAACAGGATAAGCTTCGTTCCAAGGGGTGTTTTCACAAGACTGCTCTTTCTGAAGGTACTTAAATTGACTAATAACGACCTCGCAAATATAAAAAGGGGATCCTTCTCTGGACTGCTGAATTTGGCCCATTTGGATCTAAAAGAAAATGTCATTATTTATGTACCGACAAAAGTATTCGACAATATGCCATCTCTTGCAGTGGTAGATCTTAGTATGTCTCAAATCGAACGCCTGGAAACCTGTTCATTCGCAAATCTTGAACGCCTTATTTTTCTTAACTTATCTCTCAATAACCTGAATAGTTTCAATCGCCAGTCATTCTGCGGGTCACGTGGCGTCATTTCCTTGGATATCAGTGGGAACGAGGACTTGAGAGAGTCTGACCTTGTGATAACCTTGGCCTACTTTTCATCACTGCGCGACCTGAGTTTCTTCCCTCGTGGAGATTGCTGCTACTTCCCCGAGATCCGCAACTGTCAACCGGCCAAGCACTTCATTCAGAGAAGGTGCGATCGGATTTTTCCGACTGCCCCTTTGCTAGCTGGTAGTGTCTTCCTTTGCCTCCTGGGATTCGTAGGGAGTATGACCGCGGCGCTGTGGTGGCTGGGGAAGTCCCTCAGTGGCCGCCGCCACGGCCTGGCCGCCGCTAACCACACCCTAATGACACTCCTCCACAGCGTCGACTCCTTTAGTGCTTTACATGTCCTAATCCTTGCCTTGGTGCAGCTGGTTATTTCATTAGGTGGCATAGCAACGCTCAGTGTGTGGACAAAGAGTCGTACGTGTCAAATACTGGGCGTTATGACGTCATTCACCCCTTTGGCCTCGTTAATTCTAACCTTTGGATTAACTTGCATCAAAGGGATTGCAGTCGTGTTTCCTTTGAAGATGAAACAAATGAACAATAGCGGACTTTATGCGTGTTTGACAACACTTTTGACAGGAAGTCTCACCCTGGTCGTGACAGCTCAAATGCTATCACTCGAGGAATTCGACAGCACACGTCAGAACGCGTGTTGTTTAACCTTACTGTCACCAATCCCATCAACAACATGGCGTTGGTGTACTAACATAATGCAATTAACCGTTACTGCCATGATATTGGGCCTCGCCATAATGCAGGTAATTATTTTGCGGGCGTTACATTTATCTGAGAAACTATCACGCCTTCGCGCGAATCATGGAGCAGCGAAAGTTAAGGGTGTCCTCGATGTTGTCTCGACGACGGTGCCCTGGGTATGTTTACTTAGTCAACAGTTTATGTTTTTTAATAACCGTGATACACTTATTAATGATGTCACCTTCGCGTCTGTTGTCTTGCCGATTCCCGCCATTGTCAATCCATTTGTGATGACGTTTACTTCAAACTCATTCGCTTTAGCATTTCGGGAGCGAATGAACAGGTGTTTAGTGCGGAGCTAATCTAAATAACATATACTAGCCGTCTTACATGCGTTATCATAGATATGGTCGGGACATCGAAACTCGGATCATTCTCTTATGTACGCCATGTTGAACAAGAAGGATTATCCTTCTGCACGTTCGCGATATGCATGACGGGGAAACGGACATTGAAAGGACATTATGTGTTCGTAACTATTCGGAACATGTGGAATTCAGTGACGGATAGATTACCATGGTTACTTGGCAGGGTGAAATCGTCTTTGTACCGGTCATACAATAACTGGTAATCTGTCTTGGACAGGTGGCCCGAGGTCTCGACAAGGTCATGTTTGGTCGCATTACCTTGTGGCTTATCTTTGGCGTATTTATTTTAGCCAAGTTCGTTGTTCTATCATCACGAAGAGATTCAACAACTGTATCTTGTCATCGTCTGAGGTCCATCTTCGCCACGATGTCGTAATTGATGGCACGCCGGTGGTACATTGGGAGCTGAGAGCTCCAGTGGACATCATCGCAGAAACTAAGGCTAGGGATTTCCTGTTCTTGTGCACGTTGGCCAATGAAAATATCCGGGGGTATCTTGGCGATTATATATTTATAACTCTTGTTGTAGATGATGTAATGTGAGTTAATGTGAATTTGTCATTCTAAGCAGAATATATTCTTTCAAATGGCGACTTATTGTCATGTATTAAGTATCAAGAATTTCTTCAAATAAACCTCCAACACCCAAACAGAATGCATGGCACATTTAGCAACTTTGGGATTATTCCAATGATGTTATTTCATGTCAAATACGTACGCTCACATATGCTATTATTAATTATAACATGACCTTGACATGACCTTCACAACGCTCTGAGAACCCCGTATTCGTGCTATGACAACGCCATAACAACACCATATTGGTGCCCTGAGCATGGAACTGAATAAATTTCGTATCAATGGTCACATGTATCCCAAATAAATGAAATGGTTTCTATGGCAAGGAATATTCGACCCAATGATGAACACATTTGGTACAAGACCAGATAAAATCTTGTTTAACATCGGTAGATTGGAAAGAATAAAATTTAAGTGCTAAAAATGATATTTTTGAGACTTTTAGTTATATTTGGTAGTAATTATCTTTCTCTTTTCTTATCAATTGGATGTTTCGCTTACTTCAGTATGCGATCATGAGTACCTTCGGTTTCTCCCCTCCTCTCACTAACCATGAAACGTATCATCATAACGCACTCCGATAAGTCACAATGTGCCACCTTCGAAACAATTGACGATCTCATACACGCTGCATAGCTAAATATCACATTTCCAACATTACCGGACAATGGACACCCGCATTTCCAACATTACCGGACAGTGGACACCCGCATTTCCAACATTACCGGACAATGGACACCTACATTTCCAACAGGTACAACCCGTTTCACACAGGTACGACCCGTCTCACACAGGTACAACCCGTTTCACACAGATACAACCCGTTTCACACAGATACAACCCGTTTCACACAGGTACAACCCGTTTCACACAGACACAACCCGTTTCACACAGGTACAACCCGTTTCACACAGGTACAACCCGTTTCACACAGGTACAACCCGTTTCACACAGATACAACCCGTTTCACACAGGAACAACCCGTTTCACACAGATACAACCCGTTTCACACAGATACAACCCGTTTCACACAGATACAACCCGTTTCACACAGGTACAACCCGTTTCACACAGATACAACCCGTTTCACACAGGTACAACCCGTTTCACACAGATACAACCCGTTTCACACAGATACAACCCGTTTCACACCACAGAATAACTCGTAAACATAGTCCCCCTCATCGCTGAGGGATAAAGCCTCGTTGTAACTTCTGAACGACTACATTATCCCGAGGCTGTCTCAACCTGCGGCAGCCGTATAGCAAGATTTATAGATAGTCTAGTCGAGCGCCGAGCTACTCGTTACTTACTGTTGTACTGATATCCATCATGTTAAGCTGCCGCCTTGACAGCTCAGTGGGTTAGATCGCTCGCCCGGAGAGCTCTGGTCACCTGAGAGCCTAACGGCACATGGATCGGTGGATCGGTGGTACGCGCCCCGCTGTCTGTGTGGTCGCAGGATAACGATCCCATGTCTTTCTTAACAAAGAGTAGGGGGTTACCCCCGGGGACATGGCTCCACTCTCCCTTCCTTCTCCCATTGACGCGATATGGCTAATGCGTCCTGAACACACAACCAACCATTATGTTATTCAGATGAAATACCATTATATGTTATACAGATAAAAATGCCATTATATGTTATACAGATAAAAATGCCATTATATGTTATTCAGATAAATATTTGTTTGTTCATTATGGTCTACAATATGTTTTTCGATTTGCATTTTGCCATAAAGGATAACGGCGTTCATTTTTGCATGTATAACATATGACCGTCCTGCGTAAAACACATCTAGCCAAAAGGGTTACTGACAGACTACGACAAATACGACAAGGAAGACAGGTCAAGTTCTCAGCATAACTGTATGTTTCTATATATAGTATACTATCAAAAAGGTATTGACACCAGTTGAGGTCATACGCCGCTCGATCCATGTTGTCATTAGTAATTGGCAGAGACTGAGCCAATTGATTAAAAGGCACGTCATACCATTTAATTGTGTCTATAGCATATATACATATTATATGGCCGCAAGATATGTTACTACTACAAGGTCACTTTGAATTGATTTGATTAAGGTTTGTCGGCATTTTAAGCCAGAGAGGCTATTTAACCTGTCCGCCACACAATGGGGAGTACTTTGGCGGATCCAATTGAGGGGGGGGAGCGGCGCAGGGGGCCCTTTCGATGGAAAACTTTCGCGCGATAAGGTTGCCCCGTTTCTTTGAAGCTGGCACTTTCACTATTCTTTGTGCACAACGTCACCAGCCACCCCCGCCCCCCCCCCCCCCCCCCTCCAACCGGTAGCAAGTTTTGTCACTGGGTCCACTGGCCACTGGACTAACAGGTCAAAAAGATGGGGTGGATATATATCTCAAGCATAACCGCCCTTTTTTTCCTGATCAGTATGACATTGTATGTTGTAGGTGCGCGACCTTACACATAACTCATTATCACTTCCAACGCAATGGGTGCTTCCATGTCTCACCTCACTACCGGTCTCAGTGGAGGGGCCAGCTGTTGTAGCAGGAAACGGCGCCAAGACGTACTGGAAACCGGCAACCGAACTGTCTAGGGTTTGTGACCTTTCTCGGCTTCGGCCTAACCGGAAACCCCAAAATCAGTCAGCAGTATTCTTCCGTCTAATATTGTAGGGGAATATGGGACAAAATGACCACCTTAACTTTATTACTGACAGAAGTCTAAAGACTTCTGTCAGTATACTACTCAGTTCGGTTTGTAAATTTGTTTGTTTGTCCGCTTTGTTGTCAGAGCGATACAGGTCGTAATTCGACAGCTACGGTCATCGGTCTTGACCAAAAGGTAGACTGGTGAAATAGCTCGGCTAAGTTCGTTATTGGCATATGTAGGTCAAAGGTCAAGGTCACAGCGATTTTTTGAAAAAAAAGTTAAGAACGCATATATCTCCGTTAATATTAGAGATAGAGATCTCGGGTAAGTTTCAGAATGTGCTGCCCATCAAGAGGCATCTTTCGTATATTGTTCACTTTTTGACGCGTCATACTCATTTTCGAGCAAAATGAGATTATAGGTTTTTCGGAAAACACACTAAATCACCTCTGTCAGTTGTGTGGCTTTTAGACACATTTAAAACCAAGTTATCGCTATAAGGTTCTGACATGTCATAGAAATATGAATAAGAATAACCTCTATAGAATCTTAGATCTCTCCAGTGCGTCACGTGACGCCACGATGACGTCACTTTCGGTACATACAAAAAATTGTCAAAAATCGAAAAAAAATGCAAAAAATGCTAGACCAGCGTCATATTGTGGGGAAAGTGATCTCCTGTAGAGCTGAATAGTAAAAACAATACGTTCCAATCTTACTTCCGGTTCCAGAGCGGCGGGAAGTTGTCTATGGGACTTCCCATGTTAAAGCCCTCCAACTCTCAAGCTGGGAAAATATGTTTTGTCGCATATTTCACAAGTGCCTTCGTCAAACACTACCAGGATTTTTTCTTGATTCAATATGGTACCTAGTAGAAACAACGGATACCATATGGTATTTGAATAAGAAATGACGTCAGAGGAATTTTTTGAAATTTGGCCAATGGTAAAAGATGGGGATTTTTAGCGCTCGCAAGGACTCCCACGGGCGACCTATGCCAGTTATCGTTCAATGCTTGCAGTTGTGGATGGACCGGACTGAGATGAGCCACCAACGGTAAACATGGTGACATAACATACTAGCTGTTCGGTATAAAGTCGAAAACGTTTAACATGGAACCCTATGGGGAAAATATAATTTCATTCAATTTGACATACTTTCGTTTGAGCGATCTCACGTTGCTTTACCATGGTGAGAGATGTGGACGAGTACAAGAGTCCCAGGGTAGGCTGACGGCAAACGCCTGTCTCAGTTTCGTTTCCATGGCAACCGGACATTTTTCCAATGATAAAGTATACAAATTCCCTCTAATTTAGAAAATTCGTCAAAAATCGGAAAAACTAGCTAGTCCTTCGATCGTTGCGTATAATGGTAGGGAAGATATGTCTCCAGATTGCTATTGGCAGTAAAGCATTATTATCCTTTACATATTAGCTGCAGAGTCCTTTCTTCGTCTGCTCGTTTTTCATTTATCCGCAATGGTGAAGAATAGCAATTTTCGGTAATTAGGTGAAGCTATATCTGAAGGACTAACAGTCCTACCGCCGTTCTAATCAACGTTTGGGATTGAGGGCACACATGTTTGTGTCTAGATGCTTGGACGTTGCCGTGCGTCATGCCATGACGTCACCATGACGTGATGACGTCATAATTGTATAACCTCTATTACTCGACTATTATACCTCGTAGCGACTACCGGTTGATTTGACGCTGTACCTTATATCAAGGGGCAACTGCCGCGATGCGTAACTTTTTTTGCGGTACCGAAACGTGTGCGTCAAAAATGACGTCATAGGTAACGTGCTCCTAAGAAATGTTGGGTTTGCTTTATTTTCAGCCACTTTGGCAATAGCTGTCATAACCCGAGTTGATAAGTAGGTATATTAAAGACACAGAAGCCATCTTGAGCATTTTTGCGAACGTCAAATGACGTCATGTCTCGTTACGATGACGTATTATTAGATAAAAATAACATTCGTAGCGCCATTAATAATGAGTCGAGCAATCGCTCTTGAGAACAAAAGTTCATGTTCACTTAAACTCTAATATGGCATTAAATTGGCGGCCGGAAGATGCGTCACATGACGTGATCGTCATGTCACAGGCACAATCGACGGTTTTACCTGTAATTCCGTTAATATCTGTTAATTGCGCATTGCATATTGCTCAAAATAGAGCCTGCGGTGCGCACGTTGTCGGAATTTGGTACACATGTCCCGTTATACGCTCTGTTTAGCCCGAATTGTCCCCTGTATAGGCACTGTTTATCCAAAATTGCCCCCTATATGCGCTGTTCAGCTCAAATGGCCGGGTATATTCGCTATTTAGCATAAATTGCGCGTTACATGCGCTTTATAACTGACAATTACCGCTACATGCGCAATTGAGCCCAAATTGCCCGTTATACGCGCTGTTTAACCCAAATTGCCCCTTAGATGCCCAGTGTACCTCAAATTTCCTGTTATACTTGCTATTTAGCCCAAATTGCCAGTTATATGTGCGATATTTAGCTCAAATTGCCAGCCGAAAGCTCTATTTTGCGAACAAAAGCTCCATTTTGCCAACAGAAAGCTCTCTTTTGTCAACAGAAAGCTCTATTGGGCATAAGTTGTTCTCCCAAGCCGCCAGCTATGCTGAATCGCCCTCTGAAGGCTATATTTGGCCCGCCGAAAGCTCTCTTTACCTCAAATTATGCCTTAAAAGCTCTATTTGGGCCAAATTGTATGTGTAATGGCCTACTTAGCCAAATTTACTCACTAAAACTCTATTTTGCCCGCTGAAACCTCTATTTGACCCAAATTGTCAACTGAAGGCACTAATTGACCCCCGATACCCCAATTTGACCCATCAGATCCAGATTTGACCTCTGAGATCCAGATTTGACCCCTCAAATCCAGATTTGTTCTTTGAGATCCACTAGTGTCCATACGGTGAGGCGGCTACAATATCCATCAAATGCTTACCATGTGCATGAAAGCAACGAGGGATACAATGTTACATATTTATTATCATAAACAAATATTATACATACATACATAACATACATAGGGCCTACGACGGCATTTCTCTATGGGACTTCCCATGTTAAAGCCGTTCATCGTGCTCGCTCTTATGCTGGGACAAATGTGTTGTCGCGTACTTCACATGTCCCTTCGTCAAATAATACCAGGATTTGTCCTTTGGTTAAAGATGGTAACCTATAGCCACAGTGCTTAACAAAATGACGCCCTGAAGCCGAATCATTGTTTGATTTCAATTTTGATCAGAAAAACGAAAAAAAAAAAATGGCATGCACCCAGGCGGGATCGAACGCGTGACCTTTGGATCCGAAGTCCAACGCTATACCCACTGAGCCAGCCAGACAGCGTTAACATTGGAGCGTCCCATGTGATTCATGTCCAAAGGCCGGGTCGCGCAGTTTCGGGCGTTGACAATATTCGTAAAAGTATAGCTTTCAAAATGTAGTTTTCTCCACAATATCCTGATATCGGCCTTCCATAGGGTCTACCGCATCACCCCACGCTTCCGCCTCAATCTTTATATCGACTCAAACCCCAACGAAACATGTTCACAACGATACTTCGACGTGTGGTGGCAAGTTTTAATGCTTCAAACCCAGCTCTAAACGAACCCGTCATTAGGTAATTAGGCAATGAAACGGAACTATTGGCGGGTATATAGCATTACTCCGCGGTAATTAGGCACTATGGAAAGCCATATGCACTATTGCATATCAAAAATTCAAAATCACCAGCCTCTCACTTTTAGTACTTACCAAAAATCGTCAAAAATCAGGAAAGCAAGTTCGAGCCGCGATTGTTACGGTACTTAGTAGGGCTGAACTATACATGAACATACCTGTGCTCACAAATGACCTATTGCCCTTACCCAGGGAACCATGGCGCCGCACAAAGGGGACCCCCCTTGCTCGGTCGCCAATGATGAGAGAATGGGGAAATGGACTCATGGCACTTTCGATTCCCTCAGTGTTGCCCCTTTTAGGTGCGATTGTAGGCTAAAATGCCCGTTTGTATGAGTTATTTCAAGCTACATTGACCGCTGCAATGAATTCTCCTGATCGTCTGTAAAAAAATCACTTCTGTCAGTAGGCCTCAGCCTCCGGCTGATTATGGTCTTGTTTATGTTTTTGGAGGACAAGCAGTGCTATAAAAAGAGACAAATTTTGGTAAACCGACAACAGTAGTATTGTGAATAACATAGATTGGATACATGCGAGTGACACAAACACAATTTTTACTAGCACAAAAAACATGTTTTATATCACAGTGGGTCATTTTGCCCCCATAATAGGGCAAAATGGTCACCACATTATTTCAGCATGATAATGAGTGAACTGAACAGCCTAAGAAGGCAAACTCCTAACTCTCTAGAACAGTTTGACCCAGAAGGATCACACACAGAAATTACAAAGAACGTTTACGTCAGCAGAGGCGGATCGGGCGGGGGGGGGGACACCCCCTTCCCCCACTTTTTGCCATTTTTCAGTGCAAAATTTAGGCCATCTGAGGCGCGGAACTCAGCTTTCATGCGAAGTCCTACTGTTGAACAGACCCGAGGCAGGGGCGGATCCAAGGGGGGCCGACCCGGCCCCGGCCCCCCTTTTTAGGGCGGAAATGTATATAATGTATACCATTTACCGGCCCTCCTATCCAGCATATCTGGATTCGACCCTGAAACCGGCCCCCCGGATTTAGGGAGGGGTGGGGGGGGGGGTAAATAATACATTGCTGGGTTTGGGGAGTTCCGGGGTAAAGCCCCCCTTTTTCACCGCCAAAATCCGCTCTATGAACGCACATTTTCAAAGCCCCCCCCCCCCCTTCCCACGATCGCAAGTTTTAAAATATTCGCTCTATAAGGGTATCGTCATCATAAATGTCTGCTCTATGTGGGTATCTTTTCCATCATAAATGTCCGCTCTATAGGGGTATCTTTTTCCTCACAAACATCCGCTCTCTCAGGCATCAAGGCACCCGCGGAACCCCCCACCAGATTTGTATAATAGTGCCTCCCCCCTTCCCCCCTCCCCCCTTCCCATCTGCTTCTTATCCTGACGAGCTGCTGGAAGGAATGACCCTTAGTTTCTCCAAAGTTTCTGACTTCTCGATATCAGCCGGGCATTGCCACACTCTTTCTGTTGGTGGGAACCGTAGCGGGACATTGCCTGTTACTTGGCTTTGTCTTTCTAACTGGTAGTCTAGTAGCTTTTGGGAGTGGGGATGTATCGAATGGAGACGCGATGTCGCGTGCCGCCTGGCTCTGCCTCAATCAACGCTTCCGGCTCCCAGGGGCGCACAACTCTCCCTTCTTCAAGCTTCCTGTGACGCACATCGTTTTCTTCTTTAACCATATTCGTCATCATCAAAGATGTTCCGATTCAGTGGACATATCACCCAGTTTGCTAAAGATAATCGTTTCTGTTATAGTATACATATTAAATTGGATGTGGGTAAAACGGCCCACTGGGTCATTTTGCCTCAAGCAGCGTGGGTAATTTTGCCCCTGTTAGTAACGTTAACATTTGACCGCTGTATGAATAATACGGCGCGGTATATTCCGCATCTGAATTACGTTTGGGGCTTGACTTGGACTTATCTTTGATCGTGTTTTCCCCCAAGCTAGTATCCACTGAGCTCTACTTTCTTCCAGTGTTTACCATAGATGGCAACAGCCCAGAATCTTTTACTTCGGTAACGAAGGTCAGCTGTCTGCTTCAGCGCCCATGTAGTTTTTTTTAAGGTATCACGTAACAAACAGGAACAAAATAATATAAAACGCTTCAATACAGGTGGCAGCACCGCAAGTGCGCGATATTGTGGTGGGCCATTTGACCCCGATGGGTCTTTTTGCCCCATGTTCCCCTACATTCGAATTCGATAGCGGTTCTTGGTTGATTAACATTGTCCGCCTCTCCCTTTTAAACAAAACTTCTATGTACATGACCTCCGCGTTTCGACAAAGCTAATTCGGAAATTAATCCCCCATGGAATTTGCTTTCCAAATTAAGGCAAATAACAGGGGTCCAGTTTCTGCCCGACCTGTTCTTCCTTTGACCAAGTTAGATAACAATGGAGGGAGACGTGTGACGTCAGTATGAAGGCAATGAGAAAAATATCCTGGCCAATGGCCCTTTTATTCCCCAGAGAAAAGGGTCCTTGATTGAATCCTGGCATTGAATTACGTTTTTAATCTAATGTTTCTGCGTACATATTCCACGGAGGTTGTGTTATATAGCGACATGGACCCTGCTCAAGATATCCTGGATGCCGCGAATCATCATCGTGTTCTCGAATATATAGCATGATTTGAAGCAACCCACTGTATAATTTCCAGGTGTTTCCATGGAGTGCGAAAGGCCGGAGTGTCAGGTCGATCTCTAAATGTCAATGTCCCTTTCGCTGCCGGTGACCATCCTACAATCTTCTCCCGCGGGATCTGCAGTCCCACCGAGATCTCACCATGGATTGGGCAGTCCCACCGAGCTCTCACCATGGCTTGTGCACTCCCACCGAGCTCTCACCATGGGATATGCAGTCCCACCGAGCTTTCACCATGGGTTGTGCAGTCCCACCGAGCTCTCACCATGGCTTGTGCACTCCCACCGAGCTCTCACCATGGGATCTGCAGTCTCACCGAACTCTCACCATGGCTTGTGCAGTCCCATTGAGCTCTCACCATGGCTTGTGCAGTCCCACCAAGCTCTCACCATCGTTTGTGCAGTCCCACCGAGCTCTCACCATGGGGTGTGCAGTCCCACCGAGCTCTCACCATGGCTTGTGCAGTCCCACCGAGCTCTCACCATGGGTTGTGCAGTCCCACCGAGCTCTCACCATGGGACCTGCAGTCTCACCGAACTCTCACCATGGCTTGTGCAGTCCCACCGAGCTCTCACCATGGCTTGTGCAGTCCCACCGAACTCTCACCATGGCTTGTGCAGTCCCACCGAGCTCTCACCATGGCTTGTGCAGTCCCACCGAGCTCTCACCATGGGATCTGCAGTCCCACCGAGCTCTCACCATGGCTTGTGCAGTCCCACCGAGCTCTCACCATGGCTTGTGCAGTCCCATCGAGCTCTCACCATGGGGTGTGCAGTCCCACCGAGCTCTCACCATGGCTTGTGCAGTCCCACCGAGCTCTCACCATGGCTTGTGCAGTCCCACCGAGCTCTCACCATGGCTTGTGCAGTCCCACCGAGCTCTCACCATGGGGTGTGCAGTCCCACCGAGCTCTCACCATGGCTTGTGCAGTCCCACCGAACTCTCACCATGGCTTGTGCAGTCCCACCGAGCTCTCACCATGGCTTGTGCAGTCCCACCGAGCTCTCACCATGGCTTGTGCAGTCCCACCGAGCTCTCACCATGGCTTGTGCAGTCCCACCGAGCTCTCACCATGGGGTGTGCAGTCCCACCGAGCTCTCACCATGGCTTGTGCAGTCCCACCGAGCTCTCACCATGGCTTGTGCACTCCCACCGAGCTCTCACCATGGCTTGTGCAGTCCCACCGAGCTCTCACCATGGCTTGTGCAGTCCCACCGAGCTCTCACCATGGCTTGTGCAGTCCCACCGAGCTCTCACCATGGCTTGTGCAGTCCCACCGAGCTCTCACCATGGCTTGTGCACTCCCACCGAGCTCTCAACATGGCTTGTGCAGTCCCACCGAGCTCTCACCATGGCTTGTGCACTCCCACCAAGCTCTCACCATGGCTTGTGCAGTCCCACCGAGCTCTCACCATGGCTTGTGCAGTCCCACCGAGCTCTCACCATGGCTTGTGCACTCCCACCGAGCTCTCAACATGGCTTGTGCAGTCCCACCGAGCTCTCACCATGGCTTGTGCACTCCCACCGAGCTCTCACCATGGCTTGTAATTCGATCAGTTTCCCTTTTCATACATTTATGCACAGCATTTATCACAGCCAAATGAGCAGAAGGTTTGAAAGAAGGATGAAATGAAATTGGAATGTAATATAGTGGCGGGGAGACAGGGGGATGGGGGGGTGGTGGGGTGAGGGTGTTCCATGTGTCTTCTAATAAGTGTCAGCGGTGTAAGATAGACAGAAAGTTGGATGATAAGATGGTCGGGGCGGGTCTTGAGATTTACCCTCGCCCCCTAGCGGCTGGACGTGACGTTAATGGGCCCTTAGCAGGCGACCGATTGTCGCTCGTTGGAGTACCGTAAGTGAAATGTACTATAGACCACTCTGCTTTCAAACTGCCGTCTTCCGACAAGTTTTTCCGTCTCGCTACTGAGAAGGGTTGAATGGCGGAGGTGGAAATCGAAAAAGTGACGCTATCTACAGGATACGTAAGCCACGCTTCACACCGAAATGTTTAAAATAAAGTGCGTCATCATGTAGTCTCACCCATACTTGGTAAAATAGACAGTATAGGGTAGGAGGATACAGTGTACGTCATCTTCCTACTATCACAACACACAGTAAATGGCGTCGCGCAGCGTTGAAAGACTAATATGGTCACATGACGCCCATGTGACCCGCTGTCGGAAGCCAACAGAGCGAGCGTCGCCGAATCAGAATGGATGACCTAGAAGACAATGTGTGGCTGAAAACACATTGAGCGCGTTCCGTTGGGCAAAAACTTACAATTGATGGAATACTGCAGGGTGGAGATCGAGGGAACAAAACCTCTGAAATTCGGAAATTAGTGGCTGTCTCTTGGTGTTCGGAATGATGGAGCGTTTTTCTAAAACTGGGATGCAGCGCAGCTCCGCTGTTTCTCTTCTAAATCTTCTAAAGAAGGCTTCATAACTCTATGTTTGATTGCTTTAGGGCCATTGAGTCTGCATTTTGCAGGAAAGACCCCTTGTGAAACTCGGGGAATGAGGGTGGGGGAGCGGGGCGGGTGGGGGGGGGGGGGCAGGTCGTCTGCTTGGTGGTTGAAAGCGCTCTGGTTTCCAATATTACTGTAGCATAGGCTGGCTTAGGGTGTAATACCTTAAAGAGCATTGGTTGCAGGTTAAAATTGTGATGATCACAATATGATTTTGTTCTATAAATAGTTGCTCGTGTTTATAGCTCCGAGGAAGCTGTTTTGGCCAAAGAAGGACAGGAAGTGCCGCGGTTTGTGATGTGGTCGTGAGGTTGAGCACGTGGGCCTCGGCATATCCAGGGCCAGTAATTCACTCTTTCGGTCGATTTGGGGATTCTAGTTCAAAGCAAAGAAAAGCGACGGTCGATATGTGGCGGGTCTCCTTGGACCATCAGACGGAGTGATTGATGACGGAGGAAGTTGTCGTGACGTAATGAGGATCCCCATTATTGCGTCATAGAGGGCGCCTCTAACTGTGTCACGTGACATGTCGAGGGTCGCACATTTACGTGACTATTTTATACGATGAAGCGGTGAACACGGGGCCCTTAACGAGGAAGGGATAATAATCCATCGCACGCATGGTCTTGATAATGGGCCACAGGGGCATCCTCTCTCGTTACAAATCTTACGACTCCATCGTTTAAGCGGTAATGTGCCGCCATCCCCTATAATGGCGTGAATAGTTGGTCCATCTTCTATGTTAAAACCACCAATGAATTATTACGTACTAGTTAAAGAACGAGCTGGAGTGGAGTATTTGGAGAATGCACGACAGAGAGTTCTTTAACGGACTCATGAAATTGTTAAAACAAGGCATTGGTTCCGCTCATGATTAGCATGATTCATGTTCCATGTTTTGACGCAGTAAAATCGACTATTGTGTCAATTGCACAGCAAGACCAATACGTGATTGAAAATAGGGAAAGAACGAGTTAGCTTGTAAATGAAAGAACGACCGATCAACTAAAGCATCGGTCAATGTAAAGCCCTAAGGGGGGGGGGGAGGTTGGGGGTGGGAGCGCGTCGGGGAGGTAGACATTTTGAAAGTCGTGTCTTCTAAACCCCCACACAAGGCCAAGGCAAGACAATGCTACCCGAAAAGCAATATTAGTGATTTAGCACGTGTACTTTAAAATAGATTATCCACATATGTCAAATCTTTCGTAATAGGACTATTCTGCACCATTAAACACATATGCGATACATTCGGTGGAAATGGCATGGCCAATATCAGACGGTCCGCCGTTCATAAAAATGTGCAATCGATAACTGTCGAAGTTCCATATACATATATTGAGTTTTCTGATCCCCCGCCCCTCCCCCCCCCTCCTGCCTTGGAGCTTAAAATTGACGTATGCAGGGGCGGATCCAGCAGACAATCATCTGAGAGTTGTGTAATAATATGTATTATTACAGTTATTACTGTATTTATCAATACTAAATTTGGCGCCAAAGGTTCATTTTTTAATTGAATATAAATATAAATAAGTAATCGTGGGTCTACATATCCTCGGCATCAGTTTACTTTATTTTTTCTTTCTTACTTTTGCTATTTAGCGCCAAGATAAATGCATGAAAATGCATGAAAATGATTATAATTCCATAACCAATACACGTAATTGTTAGTGTAGTGCAATTATCACATTAATTGACCACAACCAATTTTCACATTGCATGCATAATGGCCGCCGGTGAGAAAGCTACTTGATGTTTCTCAATACATACATTGCACATATAGCGACCACCCAGGTAGGATTTATTGTTGGTGTAGCCTAAATCTTAAAACTACACTAAGCATAAGTCTTTTATGGATAAGAAGGATGTATACACTTCCATGTTGGTATACTATCCACAGCATTGTATATATCAGGATATACAAACCCATATTAACCCAATTTGATCTGCCGTTGGCTGATTAGAACTTGTCCATGTGAAAATTGCAGGACAGTAACAATGTCAATATTTTACTCGTATTACCAGCTTAGGTAGACCGCAAAGAAACTCTTGTCATTAATATTGTTTGCATGATTATTTCGATTATTTTTTCATCTAAGATATATTTGTCAAACAGAGACATTCTAGCGCATGTTATCTGACAGTGACTGATATGTTTGATAAAGCAAAATACGATCATGGTAACAGAAGGTAACATGGTGTGCAGGGGGCTATTAAGCCATTGATCGTCTACTCTGTTACCACGGATGTCCACTCTGTTACCATGGGTGTCCATTATGTTGCCATGAATGTCCACTCTGTTACCATGGATGTCCAATATGCTACCATGGATGCTTTCTCTGTTACCAGGGATGTCCACTATGTTACCATTAATATCCTCTCTGTTGCCATGGATATCCACTCTGTTTCCATGGATATCCTCTCCGTTACCAGGGATGTAGATTCTGTTACAATGGATGTCCTCTCCGTTGCAATGGATGTCCACTCGGTTACCATGCATGCCCTCTCTGTTACCTTCCGATGTGGCAATAGAGTGCACAGTACTCGAGTGAATGTATTTTGTCCAAAGGCGTATACCTTTTAAATAACCCAAATGTCCTTTCGTTGATTATAATTGTAGTTATTTATGTGACATAAATTATGTGACCAAAGGATGTAATGTCCATGATATTAAGATCGTATGACTACTCTGCTACCTTCGATTTTATAACAGAATGGACAGTAACGGAGCGGACAAATTTAATCTAAACGGCCAACCGCCACATGAAATATTATCCACATAATGATATTGGAGTAACATAGCGGACAGTAAAGGGTGCCACTGCTGACAAGCTTCGGTTTTATTTCATCAGAGCTCATGTATCAATTAATATGATCTGTAGAGAGAGCCATGGAAATATAGGACTGTAGCTTGTCGGGAGCGACACCCTCAGCTACACGTACTGTGCAGAAATCACAATGCTATATTATGTTTCCACCTAGCCATTAAGACGGTGAATATGAAATAATCATTTGGGATCATTTTCCAAATGCTAACCGATTGAACGTGTATTTGGAGAACAAAACTAACTTGGCAAGTTTTTAAGTGAATGTGATATTTAATGTCTCACTGTATACTGCGCCAGTAAGACCAGACCTTCCGTTAGGTAAATGACATAGATCCGGAAAATAATAACCTACCGCTCAAATTACTCTTATTACCGGATATCGATGTTCAAACGGCCCGGGTTGGAGCGAACTAAAAAATTATGACCCACCATGTTTAAGGAGCACATGTTGCTCTTTATTGTTTTCAGACGACGTGCATTATTGGTGAAAGCAGCCTTTACTTTACTTACTTTACTTACTTACTTTCTAATATAAAGAAATATTTAGGAAGATATCCTAACAAATTTATCGAAGTGCGTCGGTACGTATGATGTATCTTAATTATAGAAGGGCCCATGGATGTCAAACTGAAATTGCCACTTGTTATACAGTGTCCTGTAGTATCGCTTTGGTCTTGATTATTTGTCGGAACTGTAGTATCACACATCAATAGGCGACGTTCTTATGTACATATGTACGCCGTTACTCATGTATCTGGCAGTGGGTTAAATTCTTCCACGTTAACCATTTGTTATCAGTTGCCTTGTGACACATTGCAGAACTATTGACGGCATCCGACAAACAAAATGCGACTTTTGCATCAGCTTATTAATGGTCAAATCCAACGCATCTTTACAATTAGCTTTAACCTTCATTTCTAACGCTGCTGCTATAAAACAGATCGATCCCTGCAGCAGCATTATCAACATGTCTACATAATATTATTGTGCAAGGCAAGTAGATACATTTTATTTTAGATCGTTCTAATAAATTATGACGCTTACAAAGACACCGATGTTTGATTTAGTTTATTCTCACATTATCAAAAAGTTTGTGCAATTGAGTGCAACCTCATTTTCTAAATCTTTCACCTAAATCGGCCGCAACAGGAATCCAGAGAACGACATCTGGCCGTCTTGATCGCTGAAGACTGCAGTGTTCGGGGCAGCAGTGAGATGAAGAGTGTCACCAGGAAACAACTCCAGAATCAGGGCTCTCCCCAGGGTGTCTGGCAAGTCATGAGACGTGGAGTACCTCTGGATATTGGCTTCCTCCCTCCTTCCTCTCAGCAGAAGGACGTCCACAGGGCGGTAGGCCATCGCTCCTATGTTAAACTGAACGTAGTAGTAACCGCCGATGGTGATTTGCGCCATGTTGGAGGTAAAGTCAAAGATGCTGTCGCTGCCGACAAGATTTGTCTCGAAAGGGATGGGGTCCAGGGGATCTTCTCCCACAATGGTCGGATCCCTGCTCAGCACGCACCACACCGCCTTCTGTCCGCTCAGAGGGTCGTAATGGAAAGCTGAAAATACACCATGACGTAGTTCATTTGCTTTATGGCAAACCTCTCTAGATCAGTTCGTAGTTCGTTGGTTGTGAGTACGAAACCTGGCACCTGCCTTTGGGGCAAGTTTCATCCAAACCCATGTTATTGTACCGCGAGGTTTCCTGTCCCAATTTGGCCTTCACATGCACGAAAGCGGTCTACAACGTCAACATTCAATTATTAAAATAATAATCAATATAAAAAAATATATAATAGCAATAAGATAACTAACCTTCGCGTGTTATAGCCATTCCCGTGATCTGACAGATTTGATTTGACTAGAATACCCAATACAGGGGCGCGTGCAGAAATTCTTGCAACGGAGTGGGGGGGGGGGCGGTTCACAATAAATTGTTCCACAAAAACATGATACAAAGGCGTATCAAAGCCTGAGGCTGGGCCCTATATCTATTTTTTGCAAATCTTCTAGTAAATGATTTAGAAGAAGGAGATCCGTCGAAGCACAGCATTTGACAAGAGGGGCACAGATATACCTTAGGGTCTGAAAGAGGGGGGGGGGGCGGTGGCGTGCACCCTGTGACCCATCCTCCCTGAACACGCCCATGCCATAAACATTAATTTGTACGTTGACCATGAAACCAACGCATAACCCGAACTGACCGGAGATGCTCGTCTGTCGTTCCGAGTCGCTGTAGAGCGTGCCCGCGAATGCCCGCGCCCTGATGTAGTCGCCTTCTTCCAGGTTGACCAGCAATGACTTGGCGAAGGTGTCCGGCCCGTTGTGGGTGTCGGAAGCCCTCAGTAGCTCAGCAATTCTCCCCGTATTGGTGGACGTAATCTGGACCCGAACTCCAGTTTTAACAGCTAAACCCGAGCTCAGCGAGATGAAGTACGTACCGTTGTGGTTAACGCGAATACGTGACCTGTCAACGGTATCGAAGCCGCTGCCAATATCCAGAAGTACCTCGGAGAAAGGGACAAAGGTGGCGCTTGTGATGTCATAGTTTTCCATGTTGGCCAAGCAGAAGGCTTGCGCCGTGTCAGCCCTCATGTAGGATCCCACATTGAAGCCAGTGAGAGACACCAGACGGCCGTCGTTCGAATACAGGGAAGAGTCCTCCTCGTTGCGGACGAATATTTGGTCGCCGGCTGACAGGGGCATGATGATCTCTCGGTAGGTGGTGTCCGTGCCGTTGTGCTTCGTGCTGTATCTAAAGACATCCACGTGGTACCCGTCGCCCCGGATGTTGAAGTTGATCCGTTGTCCCGCGACGGCTCCAGCGCTGAGGGAGAAGAAGTAATATCCATCCCTTGCCGCGGTCAGGGTGTCTGAAATGGCTGAGAATCCATTGCCAACGTTGTTGACGGTCTCTTGGAAGAGGAAAGGCTGCTGGATACCGGAGAAGGGCTGAAGGTCAGCTACGGTGAACGCCACCTGTCCATCTACACAAACCCAATGGCAGGACAGAGGTAAACAACAAACAAATGTCGGTCTCATTGCAGCCCATATCTTTATATATCACAGGGCATTTAATTAAGATAATGTGTTATCTTAAGATAATGTGTTTCAGACATTGGAAATTGGCAAAGGAGAACAATCTAAACGCTGATTGGCCATCCTGACATGTGTTTTCTGCGAAATGAAACGTCCCTTCATGGGACATTATGTGATGTTTCCAGTAGGACATTCCCGCCCCACATCAATGGGCCTTGTTTTGTAGCCACGCCAAACTCGCTTATTTTATACACCCAGCGGGCTTCGGGTGGTGCCTGGCGTACCTGTGGCAGGGCCTGCTGTCGTCGGCACCGGTTCGCCCACTGTGGTGGCTGCATCTGAGGTAAAGGCTTGTGTCGTGGTTGTAGAGGTGGTGGCAGCGGGAGTCGTTGAGGCTTTTGAAACGAATAAAAGACACAAACTAGATATAGAGTCATTGTTAAGAACCATAATGCTAGCAATAATGCATACTTGGCTTTAGCGGGCATGAACAACGAGTTATTCGAGGAAAATTAGAAGTTACCGAAAGAAAGAAATTTGGACCAACACATCCCAAGCGACGTGTCATACGAACGGCAACACAAGGAACATTTGCCCGACCGCCTAATTAATGCGCCTAAATAAATGCGTTCTTGTGGGAATCTTCAATTATGTCTTTAATATGGAAATGTAGTAACAGTGTAAATGCAGGTTTTAGTTCTATATCTTTCTCTTTATTTCACTTTCGCCTCGTGTTCTACCGCTTTGAGCATTTCGACCTCACTCGCCAGACTTTACGGTATAGCGGTATAGCAGTATAGCGGCAGGGGTATAGCGGTGTAGCGGTAGAGCGGTATAGCACTATAGCGGTAGCGGTGTAGCGGTATAGCAGTATAGCGGTAGCGGTATAGCGGTATAGCAGTATAGCGGTAGCGGTATAGCGGTATAGCAGTATAGCGGTAGCGGTATAGCGGTATAGCAGTATAGCGGTAGCGATATAGCGGTATAGCAGCATAGCGGTAGCGGTATAGCGGTATAGCAGTATAGCGGTATAGCAGTATAGTACTACTTCCGGTTTATGTGCTTTGGGGACCAACAAAAAACCACGTGCTCTTGAACGAGTGCGCAGGTCGTTGATGCTATGGCATGAACGTGGAGCATATAAGCATGATAAGGCGACATATTCTGACAAACTTTTTGTGGGTACTCACGGATACAGTTGTAATCCGTCGAATACACACATGTTTCGGCGATGGGATTGAATACTAGTTCGTCAGGGCAGGACTCCAGGAAGGCTTCACAATCTTCCGCACAGTTGTAGAATGTAGTACAGTCGATAGGGTTTGGATATAGCCCTCCCTGACACATCGGGGGCTCTCCCGGTGGACAGGTAAACTGACCGAGAACATGGCCTGTAATGTGACGTCAATACCAGAAATCCGTAAGTAAGTGAGGAAGAAAAGGTTTTAGCAATGATCAGTACCATGCAATTACCAAATTATAATGTCAAATATGTTTGTGAATGTACAGAAGAATTTATTACGAAATAGATTTAGCTGGTATGGTTTCTAGAAGCGACTGCATGCGAACAGGCAACGAAACTAAGCAGCAGAAACTAAGCAGAAAAGCAAAGAATATAATTGTCGTTGTCTCACAGGTTATGCCATGACATCCGGTTGTAAACAGAAATATAATTAATGCTACTTAGAGGGTAGGTCGGCTGACGTAGAATAGATCTTGTAATCATTATGGAGCCAATTGAGACTAAATGCGCAAGGTCGTGTACGCCACTGTGTTTGTGTACGCCACTGTGGTGGTGTCCGCCACTGTGGTTGTGCACGCCACTGTGGTGGTGTACGCCACTGTGGTGGTGTACGCCACTATGGTGGTGTGCGTTACTGTGTTCGCGTACGCCACTGTGTTCGTGTACGCCACTGTGGTGGTGTGCGCCACTGTGGTGATGCACGCCACTATGGTGGTGTACGCCACTGTGGTGGTGTACGCCTCTGTGGTCGTGCACGCCACTGTGGTGGTGTACGCCACTTTCATGGTATACGCCTCTGTGGTAGTGTACGCCTCTGTGGTGGTGTACGCCACTCTGGTCGTGTACACCGATGTGGTGGTGTACACCGCTGTGGTGGTGTACGACACCGTGGTAGTGGTTGTATATGAGATAAGATGATCTCTTACCTGTAATACAGAGGACAAATACTATGCAACCACAAATATCCATGTTTTCCCAAGTGTTTAATTTACAGTGTTGCCTGGTGTACCTTATTTATGTTATCCTTGAAGGTCAGACATAGTGTGGCCTTGACGCTCAATCCAGACATAGTGGGGTCACGATATCATGATATAGCAATATTACGATATCTAAAAAGATAATTTGACTACAGTTCCCACGCGCAACAGCTGTCGCAATCCTAACAAACGTTATCTCATGACCCTGTAATATTTGCGGACCCTCTCTCCTGCCAATCAAGTTGGCCACGGTTACATCAGCTCGTTAGTTCTTCTAACCAACGGGGTACACGACTGGCGACGAGCTATTATCGGCTTGTTGTTTTCCTTCATGATGCGAAACTTGCAAATAATACATGTCTTTATTCAGTAAAGCATAGAATGTTAATAATACATATAAGCCTTTATTGAGTATAGCATAGAAAGTTAAATATTAGTAATACATATAAGCCTTTATTGAGTATAGCATAGAAAGTTAAATATTAGTAATACATATAAGCCTTTATTGAGTATAGCATAGAATGTTAAATATTAGTAATACATATAAGCCTTTATTGAGTATAGCATAGAATGTTAATAATACATATGTCTTTCTTGAGTATAGCATAGAATGATAATAATACATATAAGTCTTTAATGAGTATAGCATAGAATGTTAATAATACATATAAGCCTTTATTGAGCATAGCATAAAATGTTAATAATAATATAAGCCTTTTTTGAGTCTAGCATAGAATGTTAAATATTAGTAATACATATAAGCCTTTATTGAGTATAGCATAGAATGTTAAATATTAGTAATACATATAAGCCTTTATTGAGTATAGCATAGAATGTTAAATATTAGTAATACATATAAGCCTTTATTGAGTATAGCATAGAATGTTAATAATACATATGCCTTTATTGAGTATAGCATAGAATGTTAAATATTAGTAATACATATAA
This sequence comes from Arenicola marina, assembly GCA_964019135.1. Taxonomy (NCBI): domain Eukaryota; kingdom Metazoa; phylum Annelida; class Polychaeta; family Arenicolidae; genus Arenicola; species Arenicola marina. The sequence goes on from OZ025249.1 coordinate 29,290,455, forward strand.
GCCTTTATTGAGTATAGCATAGAATGTTAAATATTAGTAATACATATAAGCCTTTATTGAGTATAGCATAGAATGTTAATAATACATATGTCTTTCTTGAGTATAGCATAGAATGATAATAATACATATAAGTCTTTAATGAGTATAGCATAGAATGTTAATAATACATATAAGCCTTTATTGAGCATAGCATAAAATGTTAATAATAATATAAGCCTTTTTTGAGTCTAGCATAGAATTTTAAAAATACATATAAGCCTTTATTGAGTATAGCATAGAATGTGAATAATACATATAAGTCTTTAATGATTATAGCATAGAATGTTAATAATACATATAAGCCTTTATTGAGTATAGCATAGAAAGTTAATAGTACCTGTAAGCCTTTATTGGGTACAGCATAGAATGTTACTGTTAGTAAATCTATATTCAGTAGATGAACTTAATAACTTGCTAACATGTTAAACTTGCTATTGATAACCCAGATGGGAGTTGAACCCATAATTGATATAAACATCAACCAACCCTTGAAAATGACTGCTTTCAACCACAGCAATATTTATTATTAATTTATTCATTAATGAGAATGACAACTCTTTGTAAACGTTATACATCTGTCATATCTGGGGCCCAGAGCCTTGGGCCAAAAGGGAAATTCCCTTTGATATTTTTGATATCAAATGATATCTCGACCCAGCTAGACCAGGTGGAAATCCCCTTTGGCTCGTTCGAAAACGACCGCTAGTCGACCATTGATTAAAGCCCAGCTTCTGGGTAAATTAATTCGTAGTTATAACATAATATATCCAGAGAAGAGTAAATATTGAAGCAATCTGGGTGGATGTGCATTATGTGACTCGTACTTTGGTAATTGTGGCGCATTTTAGTCGTACAGACTCGGGCATCAGCTCTGAACGACAGGATATCGCCACTCGTTGCTGTCCAAAAATGACGCCGTTTGGTTGTTATGACGTCACTCTGGGAGCGCGTGGTTATGATTTTTTCATTGGCTATGATGTCGTGAATAACGACGTCATTTTCGGACCGTAACGAGTGGCGAGATTCTGTGCTCTGAAAAACCAAAGCCGTAATTTTTGCGCCATGTGACGTAGATGCAGGCTCCGGTTTAATTGCTAAATGTAGGCAATGGTTTATGCCAATATTTAGATTGAATGTTTTTTGTTTTTTTGAGAAATCAGGCGGTAACCAGTATGTGTTCAGTGTGTGTTGAATTCAGAATGGCATAGCGTTTTAATCGGCGATGTTTTGTAAAGAAATTACAGATCAAAAAGAAGTCGTATGACTGCGCATGTGCGTCTCATGCGCACGTCGGACGAAGGGGAACCTACATTTAAGTCATGAAACGTCGAATGGTCGCTACTGGCTATGTTTTGATGTTTTAACGCATCATATGGGATAATGGCCAATGTGTTAAGGTGCACCCGCATAAAATTAACGGGTATTATATTTTGATTGCTTAATATATTAAGATTAATATCTTAGAAGTCTCTTGGACCTAGGAGCTGGACTTTAAATATATGGCTAATATAGTAACTCTGCGCTTGGACTGCTAGTATCTTGGAGTGCCTCTTTCTTGTGGGCCTCGTACATGTTTGATTTAGGCAGTAGTTACACCCCTAATAGGGCTGTACAGTCACTACGGGATCTTATCGAGACCCCACGAGACAGGCATACTTATGCCGTACGTCAATGCGTAACATCAACGGCCTGTACTTTCTGCCTACCTTCCGGTTGTTTGCCTTCACTCGCCTCACACAAAAGATCGGCTAAAGCTGTCCTTGGCTGCACAACTAACCACTGAAGTTCTGCGCATATCAGGATTATAACTATCCGAGTAGATTTATGTAATATATAAGCGGTTAGACAGTTGATAAACCAGAATGCGGTTGTCTCATGCGTGACTGTCAGTGTCAGGCGATCTAATGTGTTGCGCGGGTTTTTCCATGTCGTATGACGTAATAATCATCATGACTCGCATGTCTGCGCGCGGTATCTATGGTTACGTAACAACGCTCCTTATATGGACTGACCGGGCGAGGAAAATGGTGTTCCATTTGTCCAGAAATGTAAACATCGATGAATTGCCTCAAAATACAACGCTTCCAACAGTGTCATCGAACGGACCACATGCATTATGGATAGATAAATGTCTTATCTTTAACTATATTATGATTTCATATTTAGCAATGTCTGGACCAAAGTAAACAAAAACTCGATTCTTCACGCCCAAACCGCGCAGCTGGCCGGTTCCCAACACTCAAACGTTGACTACAATGGGTGCGCGTCACGCCGCAGTAGCAAGGCACCAGCGTGATGCGCACTCGTTCTAAGAGCACGTGGTTTTTTGTTGGTCCCCAAAAGACCTAAACCGGAAATAGAACCTCCGAGAACTGTACAGCCCTATTGCTAAAGAAGTCCCGGGGTTTTGACATGTCCGCGTTTGGTAGAAAGTTGTGCCCGGCTTCCGCGTTTCTTTTGGAAGGGGTTGGTTGGCTCTATGGTATTGTTAGTCACAAAACAAACCCCTTTCCTTGGAGTATAATCGAATCACAGCGTATATTTCACTAGATTAAGAACAGGACAGTCCTATCTGTTAGGCTGCCCGTTCGGCGTGCCTGGTTGCTACGTAACAAGGCTCAGGTCACGTGAGTTTGCTCGGATTCGTATTAAAGAGACGGTGTATATACCAGCCCACATGATGGCTGTTTAACAAGTGATAATGGGTACACATCGGCTTATAAGTGACGCATTCTGCAAAATATATATTAGTGAATTGGATATCTAGTATCTCCAGGCAAAACAGATTGCCGATTCTTGATACAGGTTTGTTTATAGAAAAAACCCTGTTAACCAATGATAAACTATGCCTTTTGCGTGCTCCGTTTACGCTATGCATGGCAAAGCGAGTTGCCTGAAAGACTGGAATGCCAGAGTTTTCCTTGGAGCGGTCCATATTACACATCACATGCCTTGTGAGCTTTGTCTCCGCCATGGCATACCAAATGTTGATGCTTCTTTGTGTTTCTTTCATTTTGAATTGCAAATTCACTAAGGGTTGTGCCTTCCGGCTTATTATATCTGGGCCAACTTTAGTGACTTCACATTTACCTGTCTGCCTGTTTTCCAACTTCACGCCGCTTCTCTATCAACCCCAAATTATCCTCAAATATCTTTCATAAATAATGAATTTCATATTTAGCCATTATCGACATAGTGGTTCCTTCAGAGCGACAATTACTGTTCCTCGTTCCTCTTTGGGAACGAAAATATGATAGATGGGGTTGCTGTATCCTGTTTATTGTTGCTTTCAATAGCAATAGCAGCTGTCAATCCTCCCAATCAAGATTACGCCATCCACTTGGCGGCGCTGCAGTCGAGAGATAACCGTTAGGCCCGCCGAGTATGGCATATTATCATCACGATCATAGCCAGGTCTTTGGTTGAAGGGGGTTCCCCACGCGAACTGTAGTGACACCCGGAGTCTGTCTCTCTAATACGGCTGTACAGTTCTCGCGGGTTCTATTTCCGGTTTACGTGTTTTGGGGACCAACAAAAAAACACGTGCTCTTAGAACACGTGCGCATCACGCTGGTGCCTTGCTACAGCTGGATGAAGCGCACTCATTGTAGTCAACGTTTGAGTGTTGGGAACCGGCTTGCTGGGTGGTTTTGCGTCAAAAATCGAGTGGGTGTAAACCTGGGGCGGGGGGGGGGTACTAATAGATCGCTGGATTTGGGGAGGGGCGGGTCCGCGGTAAAGTCTCCCCCCCCCCTATTTTTCAAAATCCGCTCGGTCGGGGCGTTTTACCGTCAAAATCCGCTTGTATTTGGGTATTTTTTCCTAGCAACGCGCTCTATAAACGCAGGTTTTCTGACCCCCCTCCGCCCCCACTCCCCAACCGATCGTAAGTTTTAAAATGTCGGTTCTATATGGGTATCTTTTTCATCACCTCAATGTCCGCTTAATAGGGGTATCTTTTTTGTTCGCTCTGTCATGCATCAAAGCACCCCGCGGAACCCCCCGCCCACCAGATTTCTAAGAGTGCCCCCCCCCCCCACCAGGCGTGTGAACATATTTTGTGTTTTCATTGGTCCAGGCATTCCCAACTATACAATCATAATAAAATATAGATAAGATAAGACATTTATCTCTCCATAATGCATGGGGTCCGTTCGATGAGACTGGTGGAAGCGTTCTATTTTAAGGCAATCATCGATGTTTACAATTCGGCGACAAACGTTTTACGTAACCATAGATACCGCGCCCAGACATGCGAGTCACACCGCAAAGCACACCAGCTCGCCTGACACTGAGGGACAGTCACTCATGAAAGCAATGAAACAGCCGCAAACTGGTTTATCAACTGTCCCATTGCCAACTGCTTTACAAAAATGACGCCTTGTTATCAGGCTAGCTATAGCATTGACGTAGAACATAAGTATTTGTATCTCGTGGGGTCTCGATCAGATCCCGTAGTGACTGTACTGCCATACTCTCATTGGGCCTTTAAATCTATAGCCAGAGCCTTTTTGGTGTGAAATCTTGTTTTATTGCTCTTGGAAATTTCACTATGGCAAGATTGTTTATTGAAGGAGCCGCATGGCGTTTCGAGATATATGTTGGGTCTAAGCAGGCAGACATTATGTAACACTAAGGTCGTATTTAATTATGTCTTGATCACGACGATATTGTACAACAAACATCGTGCCGCGTGCTTTCGGTTTCGAGCACTGGTAAAAGGATTTCCAATATGGCGTCGGGGCCGGCCCGGTAGCTCAGTGGGCTAGAACGCTCGCATTCAGCGCTCTCGCCACCTGAGAGCCTAACGGCAAGTGGATCGGTGGTTCGAGCTCCGCTGTGGCAATTTGTGCCGATAATTTCACATTTATCTCGCTGACAAGCTCGCCATCAACCTCTGACTTCCGCTACAGGGGCAGCGAATATTTGGAACGTTTTCATCGGTCACAAAAAAAAGGTGTGGTCGTCACCACCAATGAAAACGCTCCAAATATTCGCTGCACCTGTAGCGGAAGTCAGAGGCTGATGGCGAGCTTGTGAGCGAGATAAATGTGAAATTGTCGGCAAAAATGGGCTATAAATATATATAAAGGACTTGCTAGAAAAAATGGGCTATGCATATATATAAAGGACTTGCTAGAAAAAATGGAAAAAACGTTGAACAGATTTGCACTGCTGGGTTTGTTTTGGTCGGGCCGTTTCATTCTCGTTCTTTCTATCATTTCGACCCCCCTAGCTCGCTCTCCCTCCGGTGCTTGGGGCTCCTGTGTCTCAGCTCAGCTCCACTCAACTGATTACACTGTATCACTTAGCGGGGCGAAGCGAGGCATTGAACTGTTCATTATCAAGATATTTCACTGTTTTGACGTTCATTATTCAAATAACACACATTTACGTTAATAAAACAGGGTCAAATCATGGTCATAAACAGGAGAAGGAAGGAAAAAGCGGAGCCATATGTCCCCGGGGGTAACCCCCTACTCTTTGCGAAGAAGGTCATGGGATCGTTATCCTGGGTCCACACAGGCATGACCACAGCGGGGCGCGAACCACCGATCCACCTACCGCTAGGCTCTCAGGATCAGAAACGCCACACGGAGGAAGTTATACTTTAACGGCACGAAACGCGATGCGTTTAGAGGAGAGACCCTTATTACAAGTATAAGTGTGAGTGTAATTAGGTATAATTAGGGGATAGTGATGGCTTCACACGCTGACACGCTTCACCATGCATCGACGAATGGTGAAAGACTGGTATTCGTCCTTCGTTAAGGTCGCATCATTAAATAGGCCATAGCGGTTTCCCCGTACTGAGAAATACTTCTGTTCTTTTCTGTCAAACATAGCTCAATAGAACCGAATCGAACATGTTAATAACCACCACTCGCCAGGCAAAGAGTTGGCATTGCAATATATATGGGTCTTTACAGCATTGTGTGAAACTCGAAAAACAATAAGTGACAAAAGAATTGAGGAGTGCATTAAAACGTTGCCACCCCTGACAAATCTGATAATATTCACTATAGTATGAGAGTCGGAGATGAAATGTGTGCCTTGGGACTATAACTACGCAATAACTCTACATCAGCATCAACCTTAAAGACGACGCCCCCAGGCCTGCTTAGGAGTGTAGCAAGCTGTAAAGCTGCGATAAGACGCCAAGGTGAAAAGCCGAAAACATCATTGCCATAAAAAGATAAAAATCGCCTTCTGTAATGTTCGGAAAGAGTGAAATGAGAACACTTTTATTATTGATAGATGGGCGATAAACGCAAGAAACGCCAGTCCCATTGTCATAGGAGTAATTTCACGATTAGTTTGCTCGTCGGCGATATGAGTCCATTGCGCTGAGATTTTGGGCAAATCCATTCGCAGGCGTTCTCTTCAGAACGACGACCTATTGTCTTTGGATTACGGAGTCATAACTACATCAGTCAGCCAGGACAGTGTGGCACCAGAACACAAGAATATACTCACACGGGTGATATCGACAAAAGGGTCATGCACGCGCCAGAATTATCTTATTTAACGTTGCAATCATTGGATTGGCATTTGTGAGTAACTCATGACAAGCCGTATTGCTCACGCGTTACTCATTTGTGCAATTATACAATAATAGTCGATTTCGTCGATCCCAGCATAGAAGTCGAACAACACGAACATAAATGGATTATAATAGTGAGTAATGTAATTGATTAATATGTGAGCTACTTTGAAAGTACATGTACATCGAGGCAGAAATCGAGGACGCTTGGCTTTATACCACTCCGATGTGTGACCGGCGGGGAAAACGAATCTAACCATACACAACTGTCTGATCCCCATGTGGGCTATGCCTGGTCTATGGTCACTGCATGGTCTGGCTGGTAAAGTCCAGTTATTGACGCGGTAGCCCCAGTGGCCTGTTTCACGAACGCATTTTAGCCGGTTATCGAGTTTATCAGCTAATATCGCCCATCATGTACATGCTAACTTAGCGGACCGAGCCCCGTAGTCGCCTAAACCGCTTTCGTGAAATCCGGCACTGTTCTGTGGCTGTTGGACAGGCAAAAGTCGGACATGGTCCATTTAATTCACCAGTGTTCTCTGGTTGGCGAGGTCAAGCAGCAGTTGAGGGTTTCTCCCGGCGACATGACTCTTCTCTACCTTGACCCCCCGGGCTGGTCCCTTCCTGATGTCGCAATATCACCTACAAGGTTATAGCGTCCTGCCTTAGACAACTGCCGGGCCATCCGGTGGCGCAAGTGTCAGTAACAGACTTCCGTCTATCTTTCGAATTGGTTAAAGCATCCTGAATCGGACGCTGAGGCTGGGGTCATGTGACATGAGAGCCATGTGTCATGATCGAGGCTTAGGAATAAGATGGCGTCATTCCTATAGTTTAATGACATTTAAACTCGTTCTTTCTCCATCACAGATTGCGAGGCACATGACCATGCTAGTCCTGAGAAAACTGGGTAAGCTGAATTCGTAACTGCCCAGCAAACTGTGCGCAGCTCGTATAATAATATCAATATATATCAGACACATTTCAAGACCAGCCCCACCCTTCAAATATCGTAGCCCTGTCCATTAAGAAACTAGGCGAAAAACAGTCCTAAGCCGTCAGTCGTCGGCTCCTGCAGGGCCGCCTGACTACTTCTGGCACCTTCTCAGTGAACAGGGATAAACAATATCCTCTGGGCGTGACCCGCTGAAGGGTTCCCCGGTTGAGCTTTGTGTGCTATATTACCGAAACAAGGTCCGCGGGTGGTGCGGGGATAATGGGTCCCAGGCCGAGGCCCAACATTGATCTTTGGCTCGGCATCACTGGGGCCCTGAGGCAGCAGGGATTTACTGGGAGGTCGTTGGGGATGGTCTCATGTCTCCCTCGGCGAGAGGGGGAGGCGTAAATTGAGCCGCATACCGAGACGCTTACAGAGTAACGATCGCGTCTCTACAGATAGGCGTTGAGAAGCTTGTGGGAGGGAGGGAGGGAGGGTGGACAGGGAAGGGGGAGGGGGAGTGGTTTGGGGCGGCCGAGGATCGAAAGCAGTATCCCTTGTTGAATTCAGCAGCAAATACTGTGATACTTGAGATGGAGATTATAGGGAGCGGGAGCCTGGGGTCTTATGACATGGGAGCCACGTGCTGTGGTGGAGGCTGGGGTCATGTGACATGAGAGTCATGTGCCGTGGCGGAGGCTGGGGTCATGTTACATTGGAGTCATGTGCCATGGCGGAAGCTGGGTCATGTGACATTGGAGCCATGTGGGAGGTACAGCCTGGGGTCATGTGACATCGGAGTCATGTGCCGGAGTTAAGGCTGGGGTCATGTGACACTGGAGCCATGTGCCATGGTAGAGGCTGGGTGCATGTGACATTGGAGCCATGTAGGAGGTAAAGGCTGGGGTCATGGGGCATGGGAGCCATGTGCCGAGGTAGAGGCCTGGGTCATGTGACATCGGATCCATGTGCCGAGGTAAAGGCTGGGGTCATGTGACATGAGAGCCATGTGCCGAGGTAGAGGCTGGGGTCATGTGACATTGGAGTCATGTGCCGTGGTGGAGGCTGGGTTATGTGACCTAGGACCTATGTGCCGTGGTTAAGGCTGGACTCATGTGACATTGGGGTCATGTGCCGTGGTGGAGGCTGGGTCATGTGACATGGGAGCCATATGCCGGGATCGAGGCTGGGTCATGTGACATAGGAGCCATGGGCCGATGTAGAGGTCAAAGATGACGTGAGTGAGATCATTGATGTAAGATGAAGCCATGGTGCCCCATGCTGAGGTCGGCTGTGGAGCCTGATCTGTTTATATTAGTCCAATAACTTTATTTCCCTAATGTGAGGCCTCTGCTCCACATCACATGCAGTTCATTGTTAACTGTTATCTTCAGACATGTTTTCATGCCATCCATCTAATTGCCCAAGCAATTTTCCCAACCGTACCAACCCCATTCCAGTCAGTCTCCATCTTTATCTCAGAGACACGAGTCACCGACCGCGGTCCAAGGTCATTTCGCAGGGTGAGGTCACGTACACAACAAGGTCATGATAAATGTGCCAATAACCGCCAAGCGATATTTATTTACAGCCTTTCCCTTTATCCGCCCTCTGCGCCTCTGAGTCCCCCTGGTGGGCACATAAAGATGTCCCCCACGAATTTATCAAACACGTTATATGCCGCCGCCTGTGACGGCATTAAGTACTATTTGCTCACGCCGGTGACGTCACTCCGTTGCTGGTGCCGACAACATTTCATGGTAGTCCGGACGTGTCCCGTTGGGAGTTCTATCGTGATTGTACCACCTCATGAGCTTCACCATCGCTCGCTTGCTCGCATTCCCACCATGGCCAAGTTAGACACATTTAATTGCTTCCATGTCGGTCTTTTTCTGCTGCATTTCATGCTCACAGTTGTCTTAGCAGAGCAAATGGTATGCATGTCATTTGATGGGTTTGCATGTATGATGAGTTGTCGCTGTGCTATGTGGGCACCCCCATAGACCAGTGACATACCACCCCTCATAGACCAGTGACATACCACCCCCATAGACCAGTGACATACCACCCCTCATAGACCAGTGACATACCACCCCTCATAGACCAGTGACATACCATTCCCATAGACCAGTGACATACCATCCCCCCAGACCAGTAACATGCCATCCCCATAGACCAGTGACATACCACCCCTCATAGACCAGTGACATACCACGCCTCATAGACCAGTGACATACCACCCCTCATAGACCAGTGACATACCACCCCCATAGACCAGTGACATACCATCCCCATAGACCAGTAACATACCACCCCTCAGACCAGTAACATACCACCCCTCATAGACCAGTGACATACCACCCTCATAGACCAGTGACATACCACCCATCATATACCAGTGACATACCACCCCCTATAGACCAGTGACATACCACCCCTCATAGAGCAGTGACATACCACCCCCATAGACCAGTGACATACCACCCCTCATAGACCAGTGACATACCACCCCTCATAGACCAGTGACATACCACCCCTCATAGACCAGTGACATACCACCCCCATAGACAAGTGACATACCACCCCCATAGACCAGTGACATACCACCCCCATAGACCAGTGACATACCACCCTCATAGACCAGTGACATACCACCCCTCATAGACCAGTGACATACCACCCCTCATAGACCAGTGACATACCACTCCTCATAGACCAGTGACATACCACCCCTCATAGACCAGTGACATACCACTCCTCATAGACCAGTGACATACCACCCCTCATAGACCAGTGACCAGTGACATGATCGATGAACCAAATGAAACTAACGTCACTGTCTATCTAGCCCCATCACATCCTCGATAATTTATCTCCCGCGTTAGTTATGACTGCCAGAACGCGGGAATATGTTTACCGCCGCTTCACTGCCCATCGCTAGCATGACATGAACAACGTCTATTCATATCTAATTGATTGATGAGGTACTTCACGGTTAATGAGATATCGGCTGGGGGTGGTTCGCGGGGGGCGACACTGCTCTCTACTACGTCCGCCCGTTAAAATCGTCGGTCTTTATTCCATCCCTACAGGCCCGAGATTGGCAAAACCCGCGAGAGACAAATTAAGTGCCATCCCGGTTGTGTGTAAATGGCAGCCGACGCAGTAATACTAAGGCTGACGGCTTTCATTTGATAAGGAATAGCGACGCTGAAATGACAAGCCCCCGCCCAGCCAGCGTCACAACTCCGGACTCTGACAATCAGCGAGACGGCCCCGGGGCCTCACGCCACCGAGCAAACCGCCGGATTTTATTTGTCTTGGAACGAGATACCCATCGATGCGAAGTACATTGGTCATGAATACGTAATGAGGATTTTTCTTTACATTGAAAGTTTTTTTTTGAAGCGGAGTGAGGGGGGGGGGGCGTGGGTTAGGGCATTACTTTATTGGAGGCTCAGCGCGCTCCACTAACCGACGACTAGACCCCAGACTGCCAATCAAACTCGGTTGAAACCAGGTGAGTCTTTGGTTGTTTTAATCATTACTCTGTATTATATATATTTTAGCTAAAAAGTTTGCTGAAAATTTGGACAGTTCGACGGGTCTCTCCAGTAAAACAATGTGACGTTAACATAAACAATTAAAACTTAAACTCGACTGAATGTGCCTCTCATTACTCTCTGAATGGTAAATATATATTCATGCAAAAAGTCTACATATTGTGATGGCTGATGGCTCATTAACATAATGTTTTAACTAAATAAGTATCACATGCAACAGTATACCTCTGAATGACACGACCCAAACACGACTGCACAGAACGAGACAGCAAACACCGCGCAAAACGTCCCTCGGCTGGTAATGGAGCGACAAACATTCATGGGCACATCTACCGGGCAAAAGAAAAGTAATGTCAAACATCCCGGGCTGCACCGATGTCGACCAATAACGCTGCACCCATCGGGCCACCGAGTGAAGCCAACCGCACTTTGCATCTTCCATCGGGCGCCGCGTTGGGGATAACCAGGTATTCTAGCTCCATATAGATGCCTGGCGGTCACAGTATGACCAATACACGTATTTATTCGGGCATTTTATTGACTCCCACTATAATCGGGGTTCCCTGGGTGCGGCATCTGTTGAGTGCTTGTTTGATGGTTAGATAACGTCGATAGGGTGTTATCTAGGTAAGGGGTGGGGGTAGCCTAGTGCACGGGGTAAACTGGACCGAAGAAAACGTAAAAACGGATGAAGCAAGATGAGTCAGTGTGTTGGTAGTAAAGCGTTACTAGGGGCACCGGGTACGCGCAGCAATCTGCGGACTCCAGTGCATCCAAGTTATAAAAGAAGGAAGGTATCAATTATGCGGGACGCCATATAACGTGGGTGAGTATGAAATATGAAGGAGACATGCCATCATAACCATAAAGTCTTGCACGAGGGAAATTAATCACTTTCGCAAATCGTAAATGTATCATGCAGCAAGTTGATCCAGTGCTAAGAGGAAACTTTACCAGGGAATTTCAAAGGGTATGGGGTAATTTTTTGTTATGCAACTCCAGAAGAGTAGCCCGAAAAAAAACTAAGCTTAATGAACTGTTTTTCTTACTGAATTCTATGTGTTATTACCTATAACGTGTATCCCCTGCATGCATGTATGGATCGACCAATGAATAAACTATGAAAAAAATGAAAAAAAACAGTTGATTTAAATTTGGATCTCGAACGCTGATTACGTTGAATACTAAGCCAAGACGGTTATGTTTTATTCTGCTCGTGACCTCTGCTTTCACTGAGGTTACCCGACCTTCATAGCGGTATAGACTGTTTGAAGACATAAGTAACAGAGGATGGTGGCATGGATCACCAATGCTGGCTGGAGGTTAACTTTAAAAAAAAAAAAATCTATATCTGTATACATACACATTTACTGGAATAAATGAGGATAATTTGGAAAAACTGACGGCCACTAATTTTACCTTCATGGTAAAAGCTGAATATATCTTTGCACAGGACAACATAAATATTTGACATGTTTTAATTACATTTGATTTTAACCTGATTTAATTTTTTCATGAAAAGAAAGAAATGGCTGTCAGTTGGCGCGGAGGGGGGGGGGATCTTTGAGAAAAGTATGCCCGAACATACCGAATCGTCCTGGATTAATTTAGCGGGACGGGTTTGAATGCGGCCAAACAACAAATCAGCATATTGCACAGACAAAGACATGGGAGTTGCACTGACATGATTTCAATGGCACCAATGTTTATTGCCTGCGTAGGCCTGTAGAGGCCCCTGTGTGATCCGGCTTTCTGGTGTACCCATATAACTCACACTCAATCTTCAATCTTTAAAATTCACTGAAATTTTGACCTTTTCATCTCGACAAAAAATAACACGTATAAGGTTGCCTTGTCCGCCCCCCCCCCCCCCTCCCCCTTCCATGGACGGCGGTTTGGTCATGGGTTCTTACGTCATACGCCATAGCACTACCAGGAAAGATCTACAACTACCCTGGGCCGTGGTCTATGGAGTGGACACCGGTGGGTCTGCGACATTACTCCGCGGAGACAGGGCCAGACGGCGCCTTGTCTCGCATCACCTGACTCTGGCGCTGTCTCGTGGGGGGGGGGAGGAGTAGGGAGAGTGAGGAGATAGTAAGCGAGGGGAGGAGAGGGAAGGAAGGGTGCGTTGTTAGGGGGTGGGGGCATGGCAGGGAAGCGTGGCAGGAAGGGACGCGAAGAGAAGTAGAGAATGGGAAGGAAGGTATAGAGTAAGTGAGGAGATGTAGGGAGATGATAGCGGGAGAGAGGGAGGGATGTGAGGGAAGACAGGAGCGGGTAGCTGTGTTAGAGGGTTGGGGAGCATGATAGGGGTGGGATGGCTGGGGATGAGGGAGGGGGTGGGGATGAGGGAGGAGGGGGGAGCAGAGAGACGGAAGGGGGCAGAAGAGGAGGAGACGGGAGGGAGGGGGGGGGGTGAGGAGACGGGAGGTGGGTGTGATCCTCATTACTTGTGGATCCATCATTCGCCTGACCAGATAACTGATGCGTAAACAGGCCACGGCGATCTGCGTTAGCGAGAGAGTGGAGCACGTGTCCACCTTTCAAGGTCACACAAGGACACCTTCGATGGCATCCAACAAGCTTATCAGTCGTACTGGAGATATAGGCCGGTGGTTAGGTCACCCTGGAGACATTGGCCGGTAGTTAGCTCACACTGGAGACATAGGCCCGTGATTAGCTCACACTGGAGACATAGGCCGGTGGTTAGGTCACACTACAACCATAGGCCGGCAGTCAGGTCACACTGGAGACATTGGCCGGTGGTTAGGTTGCACTAGAGATATAGGCCGGTGGTTAGGTTGCACTAGAGACATAGGCTGGTGGTTAGGTCACACTGGAGGCATAGGCCGGTAGTTAGCTCACACTGGAGACATAGGCCGGTGGTTAGGTCACACTGGAGACATAGGCCGGGGGTTAGGTCACACTACATTTATAGGCCGGAAGTCAGGCCACATTGGAGACATTGGCCGATGGTTAGGTTGCACTAGAGACATAGGCTGGTGGTTAGGTCACACTGGAGGCATAGGCCGGTAGTTAGCTCACACTGGAGACATATGCCGGTGGTTAGGTCACACTGGAGACATAGGCTGGTGGTTAGGTCACACTGGAGGCATAGGCCGGTAGTTAGCTCACACTGGAGACATTGGCCGGTGGTTAGGTCACACTGGAGACATAGGCCGGTGGTTAGGTCACACTACATTTATAGGCCGGAAGTCAGGCCACATTGGAGACATTGGCCGGTGGTTAGGTTGCACTAGAGACATAGGCTGGTGGTTAGGTCACACTGGAGGCATAGGCCGGTAGTTAGCTCACACTGGAGACATATGCCGGTGGTTAGGTCACACTACATTCATAGGCCGGAAGTCAGGCCACATTGGAGACATTGGCCGGTGGTTAGGTTGCACTAGAGACATAGGCTGGTGGTTAAGTCACACTGGAGGCATAGGCCGGTAGTTAGCTCACACTGGAGACACAGGCCGGTAGTTAGCTCACACTGGAGACATTGGCCGGTGGTTAGGTCACACTGGCGACATAGACCGGTGGTTAGGTCACACTGGAGATATAGGCCTGTGGCTAGTTCACCCTGGAGAAATAGGCTGGTGGTTAGGTTGCACTGCAGCCATAGCCCGGTGGTTATAAGGTCGCACTGGAGACATAGGCCGGTGGGTAGGTCGCACTGCAGCCATAGGCCGGTGGTTAGGTCGCACTGGAGACATAGGCCGGTGGTTAGGTCGCACTGCAGACATAGGCTGGTGGTTAGGTCGCACTGGACACGTAGGCCGGTGGTTAGGTCACACTGGAGACATGGGCCCCTAGTTAGGTCACACTGGAGATATAGGCCGGTGGTTAGGTCACACTGGAGACATGGGCCCATAGTCAGGTCACACTGGAGACATAGGCTGGTGGTTAGGTCGCACTGAACAAACACATAGACCGGTGGTTAGGTCACACTGGAGACATGGGCCCATAGCTAGGGCACACTGGAGATATAGGCCGGTGGTTAGGTCACACTGGAGACATGGGCCCATAGTTAGGTCACACTTGAGACATAGGCTGGTGGTTAGGTCACACTGGAGACATAGACCGGTGGTTAGGTCACACTGGAGACATGGGCCCATAGCTAGGGCACACTGGAGATATAGGCCGGTGGTTAGGTCACACTGGAGACATGGGCCCATAGTTAGGTCACACTGGAGACATAGGCTGGTGGTTAGGTCGCACTGGAGACATAGGCCGGTGGTTAGGTCACACTGGAGACATAGGCCGGTGGTTAGGTCGCACTGGAGACACAGTCCGGTAGTTAGGTCACACCGGAGACATAGGCCGGTGGTTAGGTCACACTACCATAGGTCGGTGGCTATGTCACACCAAATGCAGAGCGATACTGAACCACAAACTGGATACAGACACACCATATACGGTGTCCATATGCTTACTCGGTCTATATTTGTTGTCGCACAAACCGGTCTCTTAGTTATTATTTCAATAATATTGCGACGAGAATGCCCAGTGCATGGCAGCGGGTATCCTATCAAAGACACATGCCGACCAGGGCCCGTATGTTCGAAATGGCCGGGGTCGAATTCTGCGATATTACCATGGAGCCGCGCGAAATCTTCGGCCCCGTTTCGAACTTACAGCCCCAGTTCCCGCATGCGTAAAAATATCTTGGGTGTCATGACCTCGCTGGACTAAACCTTCATAGATTGGCGACTCCGCGCGACAACATAATCCTTTCCTCGACCGCTTTCCTCGGCGAACCGGAAATGCTACCCATAAAACTATTATACCATTATACGGCAATATTACGCTGTCAAGGCTTAAATAACCCTTTGCTTGTTGTAATAACTAGCGATTGTCCCATTCATTACAAGCTATTGTCGGCCTCAGCAGTTTTATGGCGCGTTGATTTAACCCGTAAGCGCGGTGCGCCAGGTTCATCGTCTGCGAGCGGGACGTATGCCAGTCACATATCGGAGTCTAAAGCTCTCCGTAGTTTATCAGAGGATGGTGTGGATTTTGATTACGGATATTATGGATGGGGGCGGCAGCTCTCGTGGTTTCATACTTCGCAGGGAGCTTTTCTAATTGTAAGGTTACTTAGCTGCAGACCTACAGGTTATGGGTTCGAACCCTGCCATCTGCATCTGCAATGTCGAACCTCATTCCACTGTTCAGAGAGGTACTCGCCCGATTCTCTGATCTTATACAGAAAAGTTACCTACAATATATATTTCATTTATTTTATATTTCTGAACAGCAGAGCGACTTTATAATTTGCGTGCAATTCAATATAAGACGTTAGTTTTAACCCTTGATTGAAATTACCACGCCCATTAATTGCCCAAATCCTTGACCCCTTAAATATATATCTACTTGTTGTTTTCCGTATCGGAGTGGGATAAGCCACCAACTTTTACCGATGGGGCATTCTGACGTCATAAAAGAAAGGTGTCAAGAAAATATTAACGCTTAAGACATTAACATGATGGTGATAATGATATTGTTTGTGCGCACAAACCGTGTCTTTTTAATAGCCCTGCGATTCTCGAAGTCCCCCTGGATAAAAACAAACCAATACATGTCACATAAGTCTCTAAGGATCAGCGAGACAAAACTGAGTCGGAATTGAGTCGATTTGGTATCAATGTCTTTAGATGTTGGGTATTTACACAGCCAGTGGTGTCGGCAAATATTTTCGGCTTAATAGACATGGGATCGGTTCAAGACAGTTGCTTGTCAGTTTCTGTCACATCGCTGTTGATACGTGTTGCCATCTAGCGTGGACGACAGAGGGTATCGGTGACATGCGGTATGTCCAGCGTGTACCCCCCGGGCGGTAACACAAAGGTCAGTGATAGCCACCTGTGGCAAGCCAGACACCACCATCCCATACCCCGACCCCATATTCCCCTCGTCCCCGCCACTGCCCGGCGCCAAACTACCCGCGGCCCCACCCCAACCCCTACTTCGACTCCTACGCATATAACCCGACCGAAATCCCTACCCCACGCGCCAGCGACAACCCCGCCTTCACCCGCATACAGTGTAGTCCCAAGAGAATGACACGTCAATGTCCTTCAAGCCGAGATACCCAGTCTCTCTACCATGTGTCTGTCTGTGTGTCTCTATTGCCCTCATCGTTCTGTTACTGTCTGCCCCATTCCGACCGTTCACTATTCCTATGCGTACCAAGATGCGTGACACTATGTCGGTTTTTTAATAGAAATAACATTTGTCAATAGTATAATATAAGTCCACGCCTGACTGTATCATTGGTTTCACTAACCAACCTTTTAACCGTTAAAGCTATAGTTGACCCCATAGGCCAGTAAATGAAGTACTTGCAATGTGCTGTGCTGGTTGCTCAATATTTATATCTTGTGAGAACCGTTGTGAGACATGACATCGATATCCAGTTATTATTCTGATAATAATCAGCTCAAAACTACTGCACCATAAAAAATAGACCGCCCCCGCTATCTCCCTCTTTTCGTTCCACGAGGAATCTTACCTGATTAAGGCAAGATCACAGCCACGGAAATAAAATCTAGAAATGTCGATTACCAAAAATAAGGACGTCCAAGTCATCTTCAGAATGTCACCGGAGCGTTCCTCGTGTGCTGGGATATGATGACACATTAATCACACTGGGTATCCGGAGACTGCGGCCCAAGATCTTAAGCTTCAGGTGTTTTTGTCCTCTCTGTGGGAACGCCTCCCTTGTGTTTTATATGACGCACGACTTTACCTCGTTGATTTAGTGCGGAGTGGATTAGTCGGTGGTATTGGGCTTCAGATGTGGAGTCACATGACTAGCACGTGCCAGACTCGGTTTTAGACCGGGGCGCACCACGCCGTGTGACTTTATGGAGGCGCATAGATGAGGGAAGCTGGATTGAGGTGACAGTCACTTTACCAATGGATGATACCCTGGGATGATGCAGGCCGACTGTGCAGATCCCAAAGGTTTAGAATTTAGAGCACACAATTCGCCATACAGGTCTGATTCGCCCTAATACAATACTGTGTCTCCTACTAAAACAAATGTTTTAAAAACTTCATATAGATAGTCCGCGTTATTGCCGGATGGACACCAAATCCTTACGAAAACGATGCAATGCTAATAATCCATTTATACAAACCAAATGTAATCGCCCTGGGGACAGATGATTCCATCCTTTGTTAAATGTTTGGGTAAGTCTACTGTAACTAATATCATGTTGTAAACGTTCCCTCTACCGCCTTGATACTCCACCACACCAAACTGTGTTACCGTCATACTGAGGGGCAGTAGCAGTTACTGCCCCTCTGCTACTGTTACTGCCGCACTGCTTGGTTCTGCGCCACATCCATTCTCATCTTCCGTGGCACCATAATAAAAAAAACACGCACGCTGAACCCATTGCATTTGCCTTCGTTTGGTGAGGAAGGGAACCCGTTAGAAAAGTAATTTCCGAATGGACTTAGCCGAAATCGCAGGGATCTTTTCCCAGCGAGAACAAAAAACAGCAACTTTATTCCACCCAGAGGCCTTTTGTGGCATTTGAATTTTGCTTTTAGACGAGCCGATTCCTTGAAAGGTCACGTGCCCTTGACAGTTCCGTTTCCGTTGCCCAATGTCTCCTGCTGCTATTTTCGGCGAGGTGCGAAGTAGCTTTGACACAACCAAGACACGATGCGACGGTGAGAAGTGTCAATATCGAAGGGACGTTACTGCGGTTCTACGACTGGACAGGGCCATATTTGCAAGACCGGAGTCAAGTTATATAAAGACTTCTCCTTCTGGTACCGATACACTATACAATTGCGACATTTCACACCGGTACTGTGCGTTGTTTAGCGGTGTGATAATGCACTCCGTGCGCTGTCTGTATGCATTCTGTGTAATACCTAGTTATCTAATTATGTCTGCACAATTGTCACACATTGCCAGAATTCGACCACCGTTTATCGACTTCTGGCCGCGTCAAACAGGACCAACCAGCGTCACACGGGTTCAACCAGCGTCACACGGGTTCAACCAGCGTCACACGGGTTCAACCAGCGTCACACAGGTTCAACCAGCGTCACACGGGTTCAACCAGCGTTACACCGGTTCAACCAGGGTCACACGGGTCCAACCAGCGTCACACGAGTTCAACCAGCGTCGCACGGTTCAACCAGCGTCACATGGGTTCAAGCCGCGTTAAGCGGGTTCTACCTGCCCCAAACGGTTTCCAACTGCGTTAAAGGGATTCTACAGAAGTTCAACGGATTCTAGGCGTGTCCTATCTGTCGGTATACAGAGCCGGGCTGTGGGAAGTGGAGTCAGACTGGGCTGTAGGTGAATTCGCCTTTCCCATTGTCGTTACCCTCTACACCAGAAGCCATCTTCATCGAACCAAGCGATCAAAGTTTAAACTAAGCCCCAGAGAAGAATACGACGACAAACCTTCTGTCAGCCATGATGCTATGGCGCGCCGCGTTTTACAGGTACGGTCAACTTCACGGGTCTTCGCCCTCCGCAGGGTAACATCGCGGTGGATTTTATACGGTGGATCTTCTATCAAGACGTCGAAGTACCGTTAGTTTTATTTTCCATTCACCCATCCATCTTCTTGGCTTACAGACGCTGCCTCCCGTTGAGTCTCGTCTGAACAGATTTAACTCCCGGCCTTTCATCTCAATTATCCGTTGAACAACGTACGATTAGATGCGTGCTTTGTTGTCAGTACCTCCTTGCGGATGTGAAAGAAGACGTAGAGAAAGCTGCATCCGATGAAGGAGATGAGATTGTGGTGGCATCGTCACTGTGAAGATTTTCATCGTCGATATGTTTAAACTCAAGGTATCAAAACGTTCACGCTTACCGCAACTTCTCCAAGAACCCAGCAATAAAACACCATCCTCCGAGGAAGGTTCACACAGCAATCGATTTATGTTGCTCTCGGGAAAACGAACTGGAGTTCTTCTACAGTTTTGGAGGTTAAAGGAGGGATTAATGTTTAACTTAATACAAGTGATTCGAGATCAATGAAGTGCAGGTTAATTGGCATGTGGGATACGGCTCTGTGCGTGGTCCGTACCGCTCAAGTGGCTCATTTGTGTGGCAAGAATCACGGAAAGGTGTGTGGGGTCCTCCTTTATGACCCCGGAACTATAAGTATTATTTTATAAGCATTCCCATTATTGTAATTTTCCACTTCTAGTAACTGTATTGTAATGTTTTGCAGTAAACCATGATTGTAAACATACCTAGAGTCGCAAGACTTACTGCTGCAGGTACTTATTGCCCAAAGTGAGGATGAAAACCGCTCAATTGACGGAGATGAGTCGGCATCGGACAAAGAAGTAAAAATGAGTAAAAACCATAAGTGATTAGAATATCTGTCATAGATAAGTAGAAAGCAGTATAGATATGATAAACAAAAAGAGAGTCATTACAAACGTATTTTTGTATAAAATATAATGGGGTCATAAACGACCCCACTCAGTCTTTCAGCCTTTTAACAGATGTAACACGGCTATCGATTTGGTAAACCAAGCCAACACCTAACTCAAACATTGTCACACTGGCTGCCAAGACCAACGCTACGCTATCTAATTGTGATCACATGTAAACCGTAGCATCATTGAGCGGCTTCCAACATGACCAACTACTCCTTCCGGCGACAAAACTACAAGACGGACGTGGTAGTCCCCAGGTTATTATACCGAGTGGATTGTAAACGACGATGTGTGCTTACCACGCCGACCCATTACACGCTGAAATTGTGCCATTATCGTCCGCATAGGGAAGTGGCTTCCGATAAGACGCGCAGAGGAACGTTATGTGGAATGAGAATTGGTCGGGATCTATCTGAACGTCTATAATCCGTATCATCTACTTTGTAAAGTCCTTAGTTTTTGTGTAATTGATGCACACCCGCATTTTCATTTTGTTAGTTTTTGGAATAAGCCCGACTTCCGGACACTTGAATCAAGAAGTGTTTTGTGTTAATGAATGACAGCAGGCGTCTTGGTGGACGGTTATTTATTCATGGCAGGGAGGCTTTATGAGTGTGCGACGGAATAAAGTTAACAATGACGGGAATGACACCGGGGGAGTGAGGAGTTGCTGTGTGGGGGTCGGGAGTGGGGTGGGACGCCGGTCTTGGTAAAACTAGATAAACTGCGGGGGCGGGCGCCCTTTGCGTGGCGCCAAGATGACTAAGCATGACGTATTCAAATATTAAAACTAAAGGCCGGAAGGAGACGCTAACCCACGTCCGCCTGTCTGGGGCGACAGGGCGGCGCGGGCTGGGCAACCAGCCATGCGACAGTAATATTGCAATGCCTCCTAAACTGTTACATCCCCTTCATCGGTCTGCTTGGTTATCCTTGGTCGTGTATTCTTTGTTGTAAAATGTTTTAAATGTTGTATATTTATAATTTATCGGAAGAATGCAGAAAGCTGAAAAGTTGGATGCGCATCGCAGCTTCCAATATTGACTCATATCATCAACAAACTTTTGGCATTTTGTTTTGATGGAGATTACTCATACCCACATATTCATTCATGCAAACATGTTCCATATTTACTAATACCAGCACCAAGAGCTTGATTTAAGACACTGGGATTGCCAACAGTATTGACATGCACGATAGTGGCAACGGACTCTGGATACAGGCGACTAATCTGACTCGTTGGACGCTGATAAACGCTGCAGCGAGGCCAATTCGGTACGTTTCCATGACGTTTCCATGCCCCCCCCCCCCCCCCACCTCGGACACCCGCCATTCGCACCTGCGCCCCCCCCCCTCCATCCCTTAAGCATACGCCCTGGACGCGTTCCGGTCTGCTCGTACAGTATAGCTCGGATAGCCGGTGATACAGGCGTGCATGCCGCGGTCAAGGTCAACTTAGACAGAACCTTGTGAACTGTTCTAGACAGTCTCTCTGATTCATGGTGTGTTTATAAACGTGTCCTTTTCTCTTTCCCTTTCTCTCTGTCTTTCTTTGTCTTGCATGTGTCTCGGCTGCGGAGACGCCGACTTCTATAGGTCAAGGTCACCAGACGTCAGAGGGTGCGTCATTTATGCATGAATTGGAACGTCTAACACCCTCACTCTGTGGAAACGTAACGAGTGCCATTTTTTATAATCACAAGGAACTGATATATTTGTATGTCAAGTGTTATGCTCTTAAATATTGTCTGAGAACGCTGTTAACAGGGTCACCATGTCATAGTCCTATTGTGACAGCAATAGGCTTTTCATACTTTTGACGAGATACTGTGACTGAGAGTATGTGTGTGGGTCGTGTGTATGTGTAAGAGTGTCGGCTCATTAGCATATTGCCATGCTGTCCATTAATGAGCATTAGCTATTTTAGAGGAATGTTATTTGGGTCGTGTGTTTGTCTTGTCTGTCCAATCTTCTTGTCCGGATTAGCGTTTTGTGGCCCATCCCAATTAGAGAAGCCCAATAAACACAGGTTCGATGCCTCTGTAGGTAGCATTATCCGGTTCTTCCCAACACGGAGCCAATCTCTGTGGCTGGATGCGGCGGAAGGTATGTCTGCTGTATAATCTTAGCGTATAAGTTGTGTACGAGAGTTGTATAAATGATTAGTGTCGAACTACGTATGGCCACAATATAACCATATTCGCCATCCTATTAAAATATTAATGAGGACAAATAACGTAAAACAGTTATTATTAAAATAATCAGCCAGTTTTGCAAAATTCTCATGTTGCCCTTTTCAAAGCACCTGTCCAAACTGCCCACGTTTGTATAACAGTCCCTCTCGCAATCGCCACGTGAACCTACGTAATGTAACTGTCCGCAATGATTGTTGAATGGCCAAACAACCTTGGGCTACATTGAGTGTATCGCTGACCGTCAACGCGACGTGACGTCACAGGAAAGAGATGTTTAGGGTCATTACGTCACGACGTTTTGCGTCTGCATCAGTCACTGCACATCATGTGTCTGCTACAGCAAATCTAATGGCGGCATTTCTTTATCCGCTGGCGTCCTGCCAATTGCAATTGCTTGAGCTCATGCGCTTGGGTCTTGAGAGTGTCAGATATCAACTGGAACAAACCGCCAGCTCTCCTTTGATTTATCTATTATTCTCCAGTATGGCTTTCCTGGACCCGCATGTCGTTACAAGGCGGCTTCACAAAGTGTTATTTTTCAGGGGCGGATCAGGAGGACGGGGCGACCCGCCTCTCCCCCTTTAAGGCAGAAATGTATACCATTTAACATATGAAAACCGAAGCCGCGCCCCCCCCCCCACCCCCCTATCAAGCATATCGGGATCCGACCCTGTTTTTTCTATGATAACCAGTACAGTTTTAACACGTGTCGCTAAAAATCGGGAAAACCGAATATTGCAGAGGAACATTTCCTGAACTCCTAAAGAATGGGTCTGTCGCTATGAGATATTCGTGGCTTAACCACAAACCCCGTCTGTCTTCACCTCTGGGAAGATCCGAGAAAAGAGGGTCGTTAGGTGGAAATTTATAGAGCTGAACTTGATCTGGGCCCACTTCATCAGTACTAGATTGAGACAGAATACGTTTTCCTAATGCGATCTGCCAACATGAGTTGTGGCGCCGAGACAGAGGCGTTAGCTTTGTTCGCCGACGAACATCTGACTGATTTCCGGGAGCGGGTCACATGACGACCATGTGACTGTACGGGCGTCTCGTCGAGGGAGGGTCCCTGGCCTATCGACCATGTCTATCACTGTAACCCAGCCTATCCATTAGGTCTATCTCTGTAACCCAGCCTATCCACCATGTTTATCACTGTCATCCAGCCTATCCATCATGCCCACCATGCAGTGTCATCCAGCCTATTTCTTCCATTGTCACCAGGCTTTCTACTATGTCCACCACTCTCACTCAGGCTGCACATCCATGTCACCCAGTCCGTCCACCATGTCTATCACTGTTACCCAGCTTATCCACCATGTCCACAACTACCACCCAGCCTGCCCACACCTGAAACCCAGCCTGTCCATCATAGCCACCCCTGTGGCTGTCATATCCACCCCTGCCACCCAACCTGTCCACCACCGTCATCCAGCCTGTCCATCATAGCCACGCCTGCCATCCAGCCTATCCACCATGTCTATCCTTGTCACCCAGCCTATCCATCATGCTCACCATGCAGTGTCATCCAGCCTATGTCTTCCACTGTCACCAGCCTATCTACTATGTCCACCACTCTCACTCAGGCTGCACATCCATGTCACCCAGTCCGTCCACCATATCTATCACTGTTACCCAGCCTATCCACCATGTCCACAACTACCACCCAGCCTGCCCACCCCTGGCACCAATCCTGCCCATCATAGCCACCCCTGTCACCCAGCCTGCTCACCCCTGGCACCCACCCTGTCCATCAGAGCCACCCCTGTCACCCAGCCTGCCCAGCCCGGTCCAACCAATTCAATCAACAGTGCCGTTAGGACGTCGCTTTACGCCTTGGAATCTCGCCTGCCTCCGGCACACCACGGCGCGACAGTCCGGCTCATGATAAGGACCCATTAATGTCACGGGGCGCCACTAGGGGGGCCTGGTAAATCTCGCCCCGAGCCTTGTTACCTTCCGCTGGTCTGACCATGTGACACGTGACATTCCCTTGCCCTAACATCAAATTTTCACCCCCACCCCGCAAACCCCACTTTTTTCACCCATACCCCGCCGCCTCCATACCCCACATCTAACACTTTCCGAACGCTATTTCTTTTCATTGCCATCAAAATTTAAGCTTCCTCCTGACGATATACACATATAAGGCTCCTCACAATACCGAGACATAACCCGCACCATGGTCTCAATAAAAGACACATTTTACTTTTATCGAAATCTAAAGGGTCTGCAAGTGAATCGCACATTACATCTACAAAGACGTTCCAGCTATGGCACCTCCACAGTGTATGGTAGATTAACATGGGTGTGAATCTGCATTGTCACGAATAATCATTCATGCTAAGTGGTGAATAAAATATCAACTTGACTTGACTTCTTGACTTCATGACTTCCACGGCCTTACCTTTATACTCTGTTGGTACGGATTTAAATCAAGGTGAAAATTGAAAATACCTTATATTTTTTCACAAAATTCAACAGCATACACATCTTTTTTTGTTGCTCTGAAACATGAAAAATCTATTCCGCATCACGTATCACACAATTATTATCTGCAACTGATGAGCCCGTTGTATCCAGCCCATCCGTGTAATTACATATATATTCGGTGATATTTCATGGACAATTGTCTAACGATATGGTAACATTTTTGTTGCTGAAGGCCTGACTAACAGAGCTAGCCACTGGTCTACTGGTCTACCACAGTTCAATCCAGTAGCCGACGATTTCCTTTGGTTGCTTCCTTGACCTTTGAAGAAGGCTCTCTGGTGTGGTACATTAATCAGCACAAGGCCCAGAAGAAGGTTGGCCCGTGGTTCTTGTCTTCAACACAAAAAGTAAAGGCCCGGAGAGAACTTCTTTCCGAATGGGTTAGCCTTGCACATTAAAAGGTTTACGGGATTATAATTCGCAGCTAAACAGCGAGCATGCAGTAAAGAGACTTTTGGTTTCCGTTGCGCCGCTGCAGCTAAATGTCACGTGATCCAGGTTCCAGTCCCCGGAGTCCAACACCCCATTGCTTCCATTGCCAACAACGGCTGTCCCTTCTAGCGCTGTAACTGATGTTAAAATAGAAACACACATATGGCATTACACATTTTCAACAAGATGTATTTGCAGCTGAATCTATATTGTATATTTTAATATTGTTGTACATATCTGACCATGACCTTCACCTGTCCAATGATATATATTTCAGCAACTTTGTCGACAGCAATGATGTTTTTATGTCATTTGTCGAACGCACAGTCATAATGCGATCATTTTTTTATCCCAATGGTAGCGCAAATGACCTGTTGCGACTACCTGAGGTTGCACACATAGTCACGGGATAACACGGTTCAAATAAAAAAATCTCGTTCTACTGAGTTCTACGAAGGCCGACCGGTCTGACTTAAGCGGGTTCTTCCTATAAAGCGGGTTCTGCTTGGGGTAAACGGGTTCTGAGATAAAAAGGATCGAAGTTGAGGCAAGCGGGTTCTACTTGGGGTCTACGTGTGGCGAGCGGGTTTTATTTGGGTTAGAAGGATTCTATTCAAGGCGAAGGAGATGCAGTCTTTTTGTATGTAAATCACGAACTGGCGGTTGTTAGATTTCTCCCCTAGCTCTTGGGGCTTGGTTCGTCATGCGGAATACGGTGGCATGAAGTACGTAACGCTGGAAGCCTTGCTACCCACTTGCCTAATGCTGTTAAGCCAACCTTGTTGTCTGCACCTTTAAATGTCCAGTGGAGACTTGCCCCTCTTTAGATAAGGAGACCTCGCCATCAGCCTGAACGATCCCGGTTAAATCTAGCAGAAAGAAGGAATAATGGACAAAACCTCTCTCCATCATATTAGGGCCGCGTAACTCGATGTCATGTCAGGTCCACATAGGTCAGCTGGAGACTCACAGGTCACGTGGTTGCCAAGACTGCTTCGCCGAGGAACTTTCCTTACGAGATTAAAAAAAAACTCGCGCAGAGAAGCGATGTCGACGAACCCTTGGCTTTGTACACCGCCCTATCATCCATCATTCTATGCTTAAAACCACGGCCCTTGGCTTTGTACACCGCCCTATCATCCATCATTCTATGCTTAAAACCACGGCCGTGGCCGTTGAGGGAGGCTGAATGTTGCATCAAAAGATTTATATATTGGCCTTTCCTTTTTAAGCCATTCTCTTCAAATTATTAACCGTCAGTCGTTTACATCCCACGTTTGACTTCACCGGATCCTCGTTTATCTTACTGACAAATTTTTCATGGAATCAGAATAAAGGTAATGGGAATTCGCTTAATACCATCTAGATATTCTTACATCTAGGCATCCATTGCAATGTTGGCGAAGAAGAATTGTTATTAAAACAATTCTATTTATTTCTATTCTTTATGCATTATCACACAATAACAAAAACAGAGAGAGTGAAAAAAGGTTTTTTGCTGTTAAGTCGAGTGATCTGTGACTATTTGGGTCAAGTACTTTGCTTCTCCCTCGTTACTTGTTTATATTTTGATGCGTCTCTCAACATGCTGAATTCCTCCTGCAACGTTATCTATGACCTTTGAACTCGAGGCTCAGTCCTCTGGTCAGTATTCCCTGACTCTCTTTGCTGAAGTTTGCCGTTTCTCAGGAATACAAGGACCACTTTAAGGGTTAACCATAATGAAATATCTAGCTGCTGAATGTGAGAGAGATCGGCCCTCCCCGTTATCACTCCGCCCATCGCAGGGACGCAGTACAAGGTCCTACCTTCTTCCTCAGATTCCTCTTCAACCTTGGATCCCAAGGACATGGCGGTGGGTGGCTATCTCCTGGCGATGTAA
The DNA here is from genome assembly GCA_964019135.1 of Arenicola marina. Classification (NCBI taxonomy): domain Eukaryota; kingdom Metazoa; phylum Annelida; class Polychaeta; family Arenicolidae; genus Arenicola; species Arenicola marina. The sequence goes on from OZ025249.1 coordinate 29,317,978, forward strand.
CCCTTGACCAGCTCCGTAGAACCACATTGGCGCTCCTTCGTTGTGTGGTAGTTGAAGGCAGTGACGTCATGGATATTTGTTGAGCTGGGAAATTCCATGCGTGTCTGAAAGTTTAGGTCTCTCAGCCTGGCAATGTGGTGGATATCGCATCTTTGTAGAGTACTATAGAGTATTCTCATAACACTTTATAACTTTTTATGATATTTGGTATCATTTTAATAATATTCCAATTTCAATAATTAAATCGCTTCCAATGAGTAATTATATATATGACATACATGTTCGAAGAAATATGAAAACGAAATTGTCAAGCATAGCTTGAGAAAGACGAAAATCGGGGTAATAGGTGCAACTTGAACATTCAGGTTGAAATTCCCCAGTAATCATAATCGAAATCACAAAATTAGCCAGAAAATGGAGAACACACCGACATATCTCTCAATGAAAGATAATGAGGAGCTGAGTATCTTGGCACTAATTGCGCGTCTCTAACTGTGATATTAAATGTTTTTGACGTATGATGTCACCGCGCCGTCAGTGATCGAGGCTTTAGAATGAAATTGGCGATGTTAAAATTGTATTCTGTTTTGGTGTCCAAATTACGGGTTCGATTTCGATGGCATATGGCACGCATGATGCCACTAACATTGGTACATATTCCACCACATATGCGTATCCGGAAAATAAGTGAGCAAACACTTCTTTTCAGCGGGTTTGGAGACTTCTGAAAAAGTATTTTTCTTTTTTTTTCGTTTTTATACTGGAAACATTTGTTATAAAAGAAACATTCGGTCCGCGGGCGTCACTTTTTAAATATAGAATTGCCGAGGGCTAGAGACAACATTGGGGTATAGCCCGAAACGTCATCTCGATCCGTCTTTAAGTAGCCGCACCGAGTCTTTATAATGGGATTGGTCATATTAATGTTTGATTATTTCTTTGCGACCAAACTACTGTTTGGATTTTGATGGCATTTGGCACACATGATGTCAGTAATATTGGTACATATTCCACCATATATAGGTAATCTACCTGCATGCATGTAGTCACCGCAATTGTTTATAATTTGTATTAGGTTAGAATTTGATCAGCCAATAACTTCAAAACTATAAATGTTAACGGTGTTACGTGGGAAAACATGTTTCGCGATATTGACCTTGCTATGACATTCACCTTGGATGCGTTACCTGGACCGATATAGCACTTCGCGCCCAAATAATAATGTCATCTTGCACGCAAGGTGTTGTTTGTTTGACTTGTCCTCTTCGTGGAGAAATTGAGGAGACCATCTTCCCGCCATTTTCTCTCGAAAATGTTAAGACGATATATAAGGTATCTATGAGCCGAATACGAAAAATAATTTTTCTGCGTCATTATATGAAAACTGTGAAATTTGACAAATTTCTGTGACCTTGACCTTTGACCTACATTGCCCATCTACGAACGATTGCCATTCCGCATCTTTTTGGAAATTTTGAAGTCGAATTTTGAAATCTTTAGGCATTCGACAGATAAGTCGTGGCCAGACAGACAGACAAAAACAAGCACACCGACATAAGACGTAAATCGTAGATTTTCGTCTTAAAAAACACATCCGCCAGCTACGCTATGTCCAAACATTTCAATCATCAGTTTCAAGCTTCTCGTGATGTTCGACGTGCGGTTATATAAAACGATATCGAACCCAGGCTGTTACTGTTAAGACAAGTGACGAAGTGGCGAATACGGTAGCAGGTGTAACAGTCGGAGTTGGCTATCTCGGTAGGTTTCCTGACCACGTGGTTGGACCCCGGGGCGCCGGGACATCCATCACGACGTCAACGCCCTCTAGCGGTCAGGACAACCAGGCACGTGGCTTTATGAACTATTCTTTATCGAGGCTGCTGCATCGGGCCGGGGAGAAGAAGAAAGTCGACGCTGGTCAAATCATTGATTTTTGCGGCAGATCTGTCCGGAGATTCCATTAGGAAGGGCAAGATTGCAATTATTGCCCCCACGGAGAGACTGTGCGCGGTGATAGTGTCTTCGCCTGGGAGATCACCGCCTCACATCTGTCTTTCTTTCAAGACCCGTTATGAACCTCAGAGAGTGAATTGGCCAGTGGGCTCTGCTATTTTCGAAATCACTTTCGAGGAACAATTGCTTGGGATCCCCCTGGGTGGCCACATGCCATATACGTGAGCCTCGTTTTGGCCTTTCACGACGAACTTATTACGTGATTTATAAATCACCGCTCTGTGATGTGTTCCATTTTGTGATTCCAAGTAAAAGAAATGTAATTTCCTGAGTATCTGCCAATACCCTTTTTTTGTGAAATTTGCATCGAAATTGAATTGAATTGCACTTTTATCAATAGGCAAAATAACCGTCCCGTCTGCTCTTTTTTCAATGCTAGAGGGAACCAAGGATAAAGTATTTTTCTCTGATGGGTAAAACAAATCCTTTACCAAAATTTTCTAACCTGATTTTTTTGTCCTATGAACATTCCTCATGTCTCAATCGTATGAAATCATAAAGCCCCATGAAACCAAGTGAACATCCAGAACGATTCTATGTTGCATTTCTGAATTACTTCGTGTATACTCTCCATGGACTGAACGTGACGGTTGGAACTTCCACTGGCCCTGTAACCCCCCGCCTCCCCCCCCCCCCCCACATCACCACTACTGCCCTCTGTCTCTGTCTCTTCCAATGCACGGGACGGCCGCTCCGGTCACGCACACCGCTTTGTGCCCGCACTGAGACTATCTCCCGCTTTGGAATATAATCGAATGCATCCAGTCCGCGGCTCTCTATGTATGTCAACACCACGAGACACTAACTAAAGGTGAAAGGGTGGGCGGCACTGGGATTACCCTCATGTGTCATGTGTTATGGTTAGGGGTCCAGTAAAAAGCTGTGTATGAAAGGTGTATGCAGGGTCATCACGTTCAAGTGACCATGCGTTTTATTAAACTGAGCGCCGGGGAAGTACAGGAAATGGAAACACCGCGGTGGCAGACAGAGCAAGAAACACACATACAGAGGGGGAATAATTTAGTTGTCGGATGACAATGTAGAGCAATAACTGGACGGATAAAATGGGGAGAGTTAGGAAGCTTTCTGGCCGACCAGAGCGTTAAAGTTGGAGGAGAATGACCGGAAACAACTGACACCACACAGTTAGAGGAAGCCACCAGTAGAACACGAATCAAAGCCGGAGATGATTTCAGAAGAAAGGTCAATTAATAACTACGCGTGGGGTCTTAGGACAGAACAATAGGGTGCCTTTATGTGTAGTTAAATTAAGATGAACCTTCCCGCCATCCCGGCACCAAACGGGCCCAATTGCAGGCTCCCCTTTACAATAATTATGGTGCACTGTTTCATTTACCGGTTACCTATTAATTATCTTTTCCCAAAGGGGTGTTTTGGCGGACCCGACGCCCACACTGCCCTGTAATCCACTACAATGAAGGCTGGTCAGAGCGGATCAGAGACAGATGCGTATGAAAGACAGAAAGAAATGGGGAAAGAGAGGGAAAAAAGAGCGGGCCAAATAAATAATATAATAATAACAATGTTTTATTAAATAAAGAGAACCAGCGACATATAGAACGAAAGCGGAGCGAGTGAGAGAGAGAATAGGGAGAGAAATATGGGGGAAATGGGTAAAAGAGGGAGGGGAGATAGGAAGAGAGGTGGCCAGACAAATCCTTATTGCCCTACCAAATGACAAACATTCAGTCTCGTCATGAATTAATCTCATATTGCTTCTCATTACTTATTCATGTTCACGATCTATGCAGAACTAGTAACAACGATCCCCCCCCCCCCAGCCTCCACGTCCCCGCCCCGCCCCCGGCGCCGTCCCCGCCACCGCCACCACCCCCACTTCATTTTATTCATTTAACCAACTCTTTCCACAAAACTGGCTCTTGGAGGGTGAGTTGAGGGTATGCAACCAGACAGTTGTGGCCGCTGTGAAGCCTCCCGTGGGCTATCCGGCGCCTACAGGCTGTGCTCTTCATGTCCCCATCCAGGGTGCTCACCCACGCCTAAAAGTCATTAAAATATTAAGAGACTTTTCTTTTCCTACATAAACCTTAATATTTTTTTCTTTTTTTTTCACGCCGTCCCTGGGGAACTGCGACAAAGAGCGGTGTAGAATATTGGTACGTGTTTGTCGTCTACCAATAGAGTAGGTTCAGGTCCCATGGCCCATGAAGGGTTATGGGTCTGTTGACGGCGAGCTGGAGCGTTAATGGTTGATGGACAGGTCTTGATGGCGCGCCCCAGTGCATGATCCATATTCATAATGGCAGCGGTAATGTCCCACTCGAATAATATCCATAACATAACCGAGACCAGCCGCATAATTATACCTCTTGGCGCCCGGCGGGAAGCGATCAAACGACCCTTTAATGTCAATCAATATACCGTCTTCGTCATGGTAAAATTACAAAAAGTAAACTAATGAATAATAATTAATTGATTATAACGGAGATCAACTTCGCGATAGTGGTCACATAAGCCATATAATGAAGTAGATATGCACATTATAGGGATCAGTAGGCTGCCGGGAAATTAACCGTAGTCTCGCGAAATGCATGCCGCAATATTTAATGGATTAGTGATAGAATAGCTATTGCAATAATGGATATTGTGCCCAGGTATTTAGCTTTGTTTTCAGGGATGGAGCGGTAGGGGTGAGTTGGCACTGAAGTGATGACGTCATTACTTTATTCGTCCAGGGGACTCGATCGGTATTTAATTGGCTTATTTCTACAGCCGGGATTGTTTCTGCAATAATATTGATGTTCCCAAGACACCCGAGGGAGAATATAAAAACCAGCCTGAATTAAATACAAGATGAGATTGTTAACTGTAATTGGGTGGGCGACGCTGAAAATGTAAATGCCAAGTACTTGGAAGTTCGTCTCGTGTCGATGTCTCATCCACATAACACACCCACCAATCACCACAGTGTCTCACCCACACAACACACCCACCACCACAGTGTCTCACCCACACAACACACCCACCAATCACCACTGTGTCTCACCCACACAACACAACCACCACCCCCACAGTGTCTCAGCCATCTAGCACACCCACCACCACAGTGTCTCACCCACACAACACACCCACCACTACCACAGTGTCTCACCCACACAACACACCCACCACCACAGTGTCTCACCCACACAACACACCCACCAATCACCACTGTGTCTCACCCACACAACACACCCACCACCCCCACAGTGTCTCAGCCATCTAGCACACCCACCACCACAGTGTCTCACCCACACAACACACCCACCACCACCACAGTGTCTCACCCACACAACACACCCACCACCAGTGTCTCACCCACACAACACACCCACCCCCCACCACATTGTCTCACCCACACAACACACACACCCATCACCACAGTCTCACCCACACACCCAACCATTACCACAGTGCCTCACCATCGCCTACACCCACCCACCACCAGTGTCTCACCCACACCTACACCCCCACCCACCAACAGTGTCTCACTAAACACCTACACCCCCCCCCCCACGCCATATCCACCCCACACCTACCTCTCAGTCCCAGATGCCGAATTAAACTGATTACTGAGCGTGCCGACCATGTTTACCTACAAATTACATCACGTGACCCCGCCCAGATGACCAACCAATTTGAGAGACAATCTCAGCTTGACTTCAGTTCCCTCGATCCCCCTCCCCCCATACCTCCCCCTCCCCAGCCGCCCCCCCCCCCCACCTCCCAGCATCCCCTTCTCCTCCCCCCACCACCAGTTTTCCTTCCTGACTCCTCACTCTTCCATACCTGACAGCCAATTTGAGGTGTTAGTGGTCTTTGCTCCGAGGGCCTGGGGCTGGGGATGAGGCTGGGGGTGAAACGAGGACCGGGACTGAGGGTGGGCTGGGGTGGGGCTGGGGTGAGGCTGGGAGGTAAGACTGGGGGTAGGGCTGAGGGCGCGGATGGGGGTGAAGCTGGGGGTGAGGCTGGGGTGATACTTGGGCAGGGGTTGGGGGGCGGGGCTGGGGTTGAGGCTGGGGGTGGGGCTAGGGCAGGGATTGGGGGTGAGGCCGAGGGTGGGCCTCCCTATGAGACTCCCCATTAGGGCGCAGACAGAGTGGCCGGGTCATATCGATTTAGGCAACATCTCGAGCTGCACCCCCAGGAGGATGAAGAGAGGAGAGGGATCTTCAGTGAAAGCCATCGGGAGTGTCTGGTGGCTTGCAAGAAGACACTCGTGTACAGCGTTTTCATCTTCCATATACCAGTTTATATTGTGTGAGCTGGTTTTGACACTTCCCCCTCGTGGAAGGTGAGATAGCCCACGGGGTTCATTACATGACACACTTGTATAGGCCATGTATAGCTGGCTGCCAACATCTGCTAACCCCTGATGATAAACGGAGACGTTCAGCCGAGCCCTCCCCAATCCTATCTCAGTAGCTTTTGATTTACTGACAAGTCGTCTGACAAAGTTATCGTTATCATCTATTTGTCAATGGCTGAGGTCTTATCGCAACCGTCATCTGCAGCCTACACTATAATTATGATTTGTCTTTAGTTTCAAACTCCATATTCCTATAAGTTTTTTTCTGAATGGGTCCCAATCAAGAAAACCTCATAAAAGAATATTGTTATAACGGAATAGATTCCATAAAACTCCTTCTACATACAAATTACCATCAGCCAAGGGACCGAAAACACTATAGTAAGGAAGCCATGGGCTATCGTACTCATCATTTCCAGTACTTAATAAAACGCGATATTTTGCGTGCGTAGCGCTAGTTTGTGCTTTAGTTCTGATTGGGCTTCATATTAACGTAGGATGGCGAGCGACAGTTATGGTGGATTCCGTATTATAGGAGATTCAGGACTGGCGCCGGTGGGGGACCATTCTAAGGCAGACATCACGCGAGTGGCTTCGGGATGTCTGAAGCTGGTTTATCGAGGGTCATTCACAGAGAATCTGATTCACTGGCAAACAGATGACCAGACATAATGTTTTCTGTCTGTCGGTCTTTCACAAGGTCTGGGTCCCTGGGCTAATTCAAAGACGGATGGGCAATACTGCCAAGAATGGATTCTATTTTCTAGCTCGGACTATTTATCGGGTTTTGAACCTGGTTGTCTGCAATCTACTTATTCCCACGCCAAGCTTATAACTCTTACTGTCTAAATAACAGCGAAAGCTTCATTTCGAATTCGCAATGCAATGCAATTGAATCCTAAACGCCAATTAAAATCTTCCGCTGAGCACTAAGGTCCAGCGTGAAAAGAAAATTGCCGTCAAGTATGATGTGAAATTGTTTAAAATTGTTGCTAACATTGTCGGATTCAACCTGATTAAAGTCAAAGAACGACCTTCGCTGAGAGAACATGCAACCCAAAGAACGAGATGGTGCGGTCCACAAAAAATGAGTCGTGGTGGTTTACACCTAGGACGGGGCACATTTTGCATTGGTGGGGACCATCGCGCTAGACCCGCCCGTGTAACTATTTTCACCAACGATTGCTGACAGTTTTGCCATTCTAGATTACCGGATATATATTCCATATATCCTGGGCGAATGAGAATGCGACCTAAGTGCCCGGCTGACTGACGCGCGCTGAGCTCGTATTCCCGTGACCTTTCCACCCCGGACCTCTGTGTTTTATAATGGGCCCGGCGCCCTGAATAATGCACCTTGTCCCCATGGCGAGGGGCGGCGACCACAGAACCGCCACAGCCCCGGGGGGGGGGGGGGGGGAGCGACCCCAGGGGCGGCGACCACAGAGCGGCACAGCCAAGGGGGGAGGGGGTGGGGCGACCCCAGAGGGGGCGACCACCGGGCCTCAGTCTCTGTGACCAGGCCCCCAGCCTCGCCGGCCTCCCAGCCTGTAGTTATATAGGTAGACGAGATAGGTACGAGATAGGTACGAGATTGGTGAATCCTTGATCTGGTCGCACAGTCAGGTTGCCATGGTGACCAACGACGCGTGATTTATATTCTCTTGTCTTTGAATGACGAGTAGGAGAGGAGGTACCTTGTCTTCAAAGGGGACGTATCACGCTGACCAATCGAATTCTGCCCCCCCCCCCCCACCCCACCGTCCCCGCCCGGCCGCAATGCGACGCACCCGATCCAAACCACACGGGATGTAAAAGGAGGGTGGGGGGGGGGGGGTTCTGGATTATAATGAAGCAGCTTGGAGGTCCCATTAAAACGAGGTCATGTCACCATATCAAGGAATAGGTCACGTTACGAATTACTGGGGAAAAGCTCACAAGAAGAAAAACCGGTTATGGCGCGTTTCAGGCATCAGGTTTTGACCCGTTTGAGGAAGGAAAAAGGAAGTGAAAACAAATGTAATCATAGCCCTGGATCATGAAGATGTTATGGCCTGGGGGGAGAAGTAGGTCATGACCTGAGTAACGATATAGGTCATGACCTGAGTAAAGAATGAGGTCATGGCATGGGTTGAGAACGAAGTGATGACCCAGGGAGCGAATGCGGTCATGACACGGGTTTAGAGTGAGGTGATGACACGGGTTTAGATTGAGGTCATAGCTCGGATTAAGAATGAGGTCATGACACGGGTTGAGAATAAGGTCATAGCTTGGATTAAGAATGAGGACATGACACGGGTTGGGAATGATGTCATAGCTAGGATTAAGAATGAGGTCATGACACGGGTTGTGATGAGATCATAGCTGGGATTAAGAATGAGGACATGACACGGGTTGGAATGAGGTCATGACACGGGTTGAGAATGAGGCCAGCGTTACGAAATGGTTTCAAAAAATAGCTTTGATGAAGCTATTCTTGAAGCAACCCCTCGGATTAAAAATGCAATCAGTAACCTAATATCTATTAGAAGGTCACGATCCAGATAACCTTGACGGTACTAGCCATCAAGATCATTCAATATTTAATTTTAGCGCGTTTATATTTTCATAACGCATATGGCATGACCTTATTGGAAGAAATGTCGGAGAACACTTGCGTTGCATTGCTAACCCTGAGTGCTGCGAGCGGTGTCATGTGTTCAATACGTCACGACCAACATATCCGCAGTATCCGACACAGTGTGTCCCAAGGTGGAGTCGAGTTAACGATCAAATGTCAATACGCAAGGTCAACCTTGTTGGAGCACCTCATACTTCACCAAACTCAAATTACAAACAAATCGACGTGCGCGGTAATTATCGTATCATACATATCTCATGTTTTCAGTGGAGCCAATGGGTCAATAATAATAATCAATAATCTAATATTCTTCATTCGTATTTTGGAACAATGAGCACAGTTTTATCAAAGTAACCATTTCGTTACCCATGACTCGTGATTTTCTGTCTTTCAAATGCAATGCAACAGAAACATATATATACAAAAAGAAGAATCATTCACGTCGAGAGACAATGTATTTTTAATGATTTTGGTTTTCATTGTAAGCACATGTTTTGCTTCTTTGCAAAGAGCAAAGCTGTGTGGAGTACCTGAGTGCATTTTCTAAAACTACATCGTTCACACTCTGCAAATGGACGAGTGTGTTCGGCACTAAAAGCCTCTCAAAGGCAGGGGTCACTAAGTACATGTTCACCTAGGAGACTTGCATCGTCCTGGAATACTGATATTCCATCCTCACCATGGAGTCCACTCTCCCACAAGTAACCCCCTGTCACCCTCCAACGCCTGGTGACCCCAGAGCTGCCGCCACTCTCCACCCGCTACTCACTCCGCTACGGGGCGCCCTTGTATGTATCTGTTGTCGGCTACTTCCGCAATAGGGCTATACAGTTCTCGCGATCGGGCCGCGAGACTTCAGTTTTGGGGACAAACAAACACACGTGCTCCATGTTGAAGTATAGGCAGCTATAAGTCAATTTCTTTCCAGGTTTATTCTAAAGACTATGAGTACCATTTCACTAAACATGGCTATGGGAGATATACGTTAAAATATTTCGAGGCGATGAAGCGCAGAACTTTGGGAATATACAAGGAAAAATCCGTCTTCAAAACACTCGAAAGCTAAAAATAGCGTTCTAAATTTATCCCTGCACCCGGGCTTTCGCAAGTTCCTCAAACAGCGAGTGACGTCACAGACGTTCGCGTGCCTCCGCGGTAACAAAAATGGCGAGAGCTAGGGATCGACTTAACCATTCCGCTGTCAAAATGTGCAGTGCATGGAGTAACAGCACACGGATGCGTCGTTAAACCACATGGTAAAGATACGATAAGACCAGTTGGATGTTTTCGTATTACTTTTGGATCACAAAAAGACCAAGTATCTTCATTTTTGTAAGTTTTCTGTTTGAAGCGTAGCGCCAACGTTGTCATCGGGGAGAATCCGTGTGACGTCATAATGCCTCGTTTTCGTAGGAAATGCAAAAAAACGTTAATTTCTCAGTCGTATTGTCCCGTCGTAACAAATATTCGTCATTGTGATGGCGCAAACGAATAAACAATATGTCGTCTATCCGTCTTGTGAAGCTATATTTCTTAAATTTTGCTCAATCATATCGCTAGGCCTTCCGCAATGGACCCACCCCTCGGCGCCTGGCTTTTGCGCCGGTAGTCTGGTTCCCAGTTTCTCTCTTTGCGTAACAAACACGTCACACCTACGTCACAGATAGTGAGGATACCAGTGTGCGCAGAGATTCTAAACTCGTTCCGAACTCGTGCTTCGTTTGTTTGTCCCCAAAATGACTAAACCGGAAGTCTAAGCGAACGAGACTTTATAGCCCTATAGATTTGCACCCTCGTCCGCCAGGGCGGCGCAGCGTATTTGATAGGACAGAGCGTCGCGGATTTATACAAGTCAGTGCTGGGACACCAAGCCTACACCTAATAACCCACGGTGAACAAGAGAAAGAGTTCGCACCCAGTTATCGTTATTTCAAAAGGATACGGGGAATAATTGTTGTATTAAGTAGGAGAGACTCCGAAATTGAAAGCCAGAAATTGTCCACCTAGCGGATGGCAGCTTGGGTCTTCCCCCTCCCAGTCTCGGACCCGATCTTCTGTGTTGCCTGAGCTATTAATAATAATAAAAACTCTGCCACAGTCCACACAGCTCGGGTCTCCATTCCAACACCGAGAGCAAACAGGGCCGTGCGTGGGATGGGAAGTGAACTGGACTGGTCGCTACTGCCCCTTTCATCTCTCACCCCTCCGCACTGCCCTTCCCTCCGGGGGCTCACGCTCATCCCCCTCTGCGCCCCCCCCCCCTCACCTCCACCCACACACAAGTCAGAGCGGGAGGTCCGGTTGCTGCGTGGACCGTAGTCTTGGCGGGCAGTGAGTCGACACTAATCTGGCAATAATCTTGCGGATGGGAATTAAATCTATTCGATCCGTTCGTTGTTTGTTCACAGTGTCGCCAACTCACCTTGCGTGGAGAGCGGGCCGATAGCCTGAAGGCTCAAGGTGGAGCTATGTACGTTGCACGTACATTGAGCAATGCTGACTGAGACAGCGATTTCCCAGTGGTGTGAATGGAACCCGCAACCGGTCTGGGCCATTCTAGCGTGGACAACCCCAAACTCTTCAGTATCATGGTGAACTGATGGAGGAATCGTTTATATTTTACTGTCCTCACCCCTCGGCCCGCAGAAAGTAGACACAATCGTCTCAGGTCTGGTTTCCTAATAAAATTATTTTATGTTGGGTTATAATGTTTCAAGTGACATAATATACAGCTATGTAAGTAAGTAGACAGTTTGACTGCACGGTGATCATATGGCGACAATGGCAAGATTATTGTAGAAGATTAGCCATGTGTGCTGGGATAACCAACCTTCTTGACTCCAACAGACTGGGGGCGGCCCGGTAGCTCAGTGGGCTAGAGCGCTCGCATTGAGTGCTCTGGTCACCTGAGAGCCTAACGGCAGGGGGGACATGGCTCCACTCTCCTTTCCTTCTCCCATTGACGCGATATGACCAAACCTGTTTAAAACGTCCTGAATATACAATTAATCCAACAGACTGCAATTGGATCGGCCGCTGTGCAGAGCACATTTTACGTGACCCCCCCCCCTCCCCCGCGCCGCCTGCACCCCAGCCCCCATTCACCGCCCCCATTTCGAAAGGTATTAGAAATTTCCTCGTTGAATTCCCTCACAATGCTCAATGTCCAATGGCATGGCTGATATAATTACTGTATGCTATGGATTAAGTAACAACGCTAAAGTAACAACCCAGCAGTGACCCTCGCCCCCCCCCCCACCAGCCTCACCGCTTTCCCCCCCCCCCCTCCCTCCAGCCAGCCACCTTCAATATGACCACATCCGTTGCATCTTTGCACCAAGCCTCTTGGTCTCCCGGCAGAGGGCGTTCCGCTTAAGCTATAGTCCCACTGCTCCACGTCAAATTTAACCATCAGAATTATCCTGTGTACGCGAAAATTGAAAATGAATGAACAAATATTCGCCGGTAGGCATCAAATACATCACTGTTTAACATTTACAGTGATGGTACCGTACCAGACGAATTCACTCGATTTTGATTATTTAGAGGGCACATTTCTTTTAGACTTTGTTTTCGAGTTCGTTCGAGGTCAAAAGCGTGAGCGCTTTGAACTTTGACCCTGTGTTACTTTTAAATGTTTTTTTGCGTCTTCGATGGTGATCGCACGACAAAGAAATATCTATATTTTTCACATTCTGCATCAAAACCAAAAAGATCAACCTGAACAACCCTTTAAAATCTTGTAAGCCCAGCACGGTTGAGGTCAACCGTGAGGTTGGGGGTTATGTGGGGGAAAGAGGTGATTTGAGGAACGAGCTCCCTCAGCTGGGAGACTGTGAGCCTCGTTGCCATAGCAGCGCACGTCTTTCCCACCAGAGGAACCCTCGAACCAGCCTCTCCCAAGGAACCCGCGAACCAGCCTCCCTCGCGGAACCCGCGAACCAGCCTGCCTCGAGGAACCCGCGAACCAGCCTCCCTCGACGACACCCCACCAAATTACTGGCCACACTGTGAGCGCGTCCCGCTAGAGGGAGCGCACTGTGTCGTGTCTCCGCGCCCCGTTGCTTAAAGGTCAAGGCCGCATTACTTTGTTTAGGTCCGCATTTCTTTTCATCTCTCCTCGCGCGTGCTACAAATAATGAATCCCTATCAATCAGACCTGTTAATGGACTGCGCTAGGGGCTAGGGACGGGCCGCCACCCTGAAGTCATGAGAGGCAGACCTATAGCAGGGCCTCCTACCAGCCGGCCATTTCGTTCATGGAGAGATAGGTATTGTTTTGTGACTCGTTCCTCCCAGTCACCATTGCGATCCATCCAACCATTAGCTTATATAACTACGGAATCCCAGGAGGCTCACACATTTGTTAGATTAAATTTGAAAAAACAAGATAATTTATTAAGTGAAATTGAAAATATATATTATTTTTAGTCATTTACGCGTGGAAATCCAAATAAAAATGAAAGAAGAAATCTACGGGTAAAAATCACAATGTAAAAATAAAAATGGATTTGAAAATAAAAGTGAAGCTGAAATTGATTCTTCTGAAATTAATTCTCGCGAGATCCCGCGAAAATGAAAATGAAAATGAAATTTAAAATGACTTTTTCCTTGGATAAAGTCTCGCGAGATCTCGCGATACTCTTGTGTTGCCAATGTCAAGGCCGAAGCATCAAGGCTGGGTGTAGTTTGGTTGTTGGCAATGGGTACTGTTACGGAGTTTTTTATAACATTTGCCTATAACAGTATAAGCAACCAGCAATCTCAGTCCCCCATCACCGTCAAGGTACGCCGCCTCGGCTTAGTGAATAACACCCAGCTGTCGTTTATCGTGATCCCCCTGCGACCTGGGCATGCCTCCACCTCCTTAAACACCCCCACCCCGTACCCCCGGTATCAACGCAAACCCCTCCCCCTCCCCCTCCCCTACCTCCCCCTCCCCTACTGAATAACTGAGCTACTGAATAACGGGACATAAATGTTAAGGATATTTAAACACTTTCTGTGCAATTATTGTGCATCCAGTACAGAATACTCAAATTGCGGCTAAATCACGCTAATAAACGAATATCAGTCCAGTAAAACTAAGGCCCAAGCTCATACATTGATTGAGTAAAAAAAAGGGGTTGATTTGAGTTTAAAAAAGGGGCTGTTTCCCGTCCGTTGTTCGTCATTTAACGTAGTACTACTACCTTCAGTGGATAAAATCTGCCTGACGTCCTGGTTGGATCTATAGAATTGACGTGCAGTCCGCTTAACTATACTGTAAAATTGGATACTGCTGTGACTGATGTTAAGAGAAGCGTATTATAGCCAAGGTTCCCCGGGCAGAGTTCGTTCTCTTGCTACTGATGGGAAGTTGTGGGCGCGAGACAGTACGGGATTTGTTTGCTTTGATGACGGTTCGGGCGATAAGGCGTTGGGAGAAATATTATTACTGTTGGCACCAAGCAAGGTAGCCCGCCGCAGACATGGTCACCATGCGGGATAAGCAACCGAAAGCGATATTGTGCGCGGGATAAGATTATAAGCACCCAGCGGTAGTGTTGACACATGCGATAGCGTTGACACACCTAAGAGCGACAATGTTTTATACATCCAAAGCGGACCAAGCACTGCATGCATGTCGACCTAGACATTGGCAACCCGAGAGTATCGCGAGATCTCGCGAGACTTATTTTTAAAGTAATTTTAAATTTCATTTTCATTTTCACTTTCGCGGGATGTCGCGAAAATTGATTTCAGAAGAATTTTCAATTTCAATTTTACTTTTATTTACAAATCCATTTTGATTTTCACAAAATTATATATATTCCATTTTACTTAAAAAATTCTCTTTGTCAAATTTAATCTGAAAAATAATTTTTATTTTCAATTTCACTTAAAAAGTCGTTTTTTTCACATTTAATCTAAAAAATGTGTGAGCTTTCTGGGATTCCGTAATATAACACCCACAGCACCATACCCCGCTCCCTCCCTTACCCTCACCTTTACTCCTCCGTGAACAGGTAAACGCCCTTCAGGTCAGATACTAAAATAATTTGCTGAACTCGGGCTAGATACAAATCGAGATAATAAGGAGAAGTCAACTGTCACCTCCAAGCCACGCCAAATGGCCTCCAACTGCTATTCCCTATCTGGCCACAGCAAAGCCATGTGCCTGTCTACCGGTACCAAGGACACGCCAGCCAGCAGGCACCTCGAAGCACCCCTAGGCACCCCCATGCACCCCAGGCACCCCCATGCAACCTCACTCACCTCTTTGTCTCAGAAGGTCACGAGGCCCAGTTTACCTTCTTAGGCACACAAATAGCTTCACACCAACATTGCGTTTCCTTTCATGTTGGTTGGTTGGTTTATGAAGTATTACCCTAAATAGTTATGTTGTGCCGGTACAACCGTGTTTAGGATTTATTACTTTTCTTATATTGATTCTGTTGTTATTGTGCCGAGTGTAAGTGTCAGTTAACTATAAACCCGCATGATAGAGAAATTATGCCTGATATTCTCCGGAGATCCCTTCTGCCCTTCCTCAAAAACACAATTCAAGTGCTTGGGTCACTCACAAAGCTTATCACGACTGTTCTATCTATCGCAAATATAATATTAGTTAATTTACCGCGCATTGATATCTTACTTATATATTGATAAAATATATAAATATACATTAAATGTCCTCGTTGCGTGGACGGGCGACAGTTGGCATGGGAACAGCGATCCGATCGGCTTTGAAAGACTCGTCGTGGAACATCTGTCCTCACCCGCTAAGGCCATACCATGCATACCTAATGCGTTGTACCTCCCGACACCGTACAATCCCTGGCATTACACCACTGGGAATGGCGACGCCTTCACACACAGAGACCGAGACAGCCTTGGAGACAAATCAGCCAGTTTCCCAACAGTAGTAGCGGTTGCATCTACTAATTGAATGGTGACTGGCGGGCAAGAAGCCATATGAAAGAAGAAAGAGGACCATGCCAATTTACCAATGTTCCTTTTATTCTTTTATTTATTTTGGAAATATAAGTAGATACAGGCCGCAAGAATCATTGAAGGGTAAGTGTTTGAACATACTTATAAATAATAGCCACGGAAATAGTTGCAGTCAAGCCGCGAATTTGCATAAAACGAAGACGCATTTGACGCTGATCACATGTGGGCAATCTTACTCAGTGGCAAAATCACAGTTGTATCCTTCGCTTTTCGACATGGAATTATAAAGGTAGTGTAAAATGTGTACTGTCACTCGTTAAATTGGTTTACGTTTCATCGTTCAGCCTTTCCCAGTCTCACCACCCCAGCTGGCTCTGTGACTATGCCGGGTCGTACTCCCTCATGACGTCATCCAGCCTTCCAGACGTCATCGTTGTCGCATATGGTAAACCCTTATGACGTCATCAAAATGCCGTCGGCGAACGTGGGAAGGCGGAGAACGTTTGCGACTTCCGTAAAGACGAGTCCGCAGCAGCGCCACCTCGCGGGAGAATGGGTTGGGGTTCGGTGGGTTGGGGGTCCGTTTGGGTGGCGCCGCCGTCTTGGCGCGGGGGTACGGAGTGTCGACACAGGGGGGCCAAGCGGTGTGTGTGGGACATGCGCCCGGCCACCCCGGTGGTGTCGTCCACCACCCAGTCCAGGGCTCCCGGGGTGGAGCACGTTCGGCGGCCGTCACCTCTGCGGGTTGTAGCGGCGGCGGCCGAGGTGGCACGGGAGGGCGGGATGGGGGGTAAGGGTAGGGGTAGGGGCTGGCGCTGGGGGTAAGCCCCGACAGTCTGGGGTCTGTCCTTGCCGTAGGGCGCCAGTGAGCAGTGCAAGGGGTCGCGCAGGCTCTGACCGCTGGAGGGTCGCGACTGCAGCGGCGGGAGGCGCATCCGAGACACTTCGGGATTCGAACCATTCACCGCTGCGGGTTCTATAGCAGGGGATGGTGAGGGAGAGGGGTTGGGAGAGAGGGCCAGAGAGATCGAGTTTGATAGATTGCTACCACTCACGGGCGTTATGCCTCTCTCGGGGTCACCTCCTTTCAATAGTCGGCATCTCTCCCCGGGTTCGCCGTCTTGTCTCGAAACCCCAGTAATCCTATACTTGGCGCCATCTGGGGTGATGGGGGAGAGTGCGTCCCGCGCTTCCCCGACACCCTGGCCACCCCGGCACGGAAAGTCCCGATCCCTGGTGGCAGAGGGGGAGGAGGACCCCTCGGGGTCCCGCCCCTGGCCCCTCCGCCGCCGGTACCCTCGCGCCCCTCCATCGCGCGGCGAGGGTACGGAGTGTCTCTCAGCGCGCCGCCGCAGCGGCCGACCGCCCAGGGCGTCGAGATGTTTCGTGCCGGGTGGCGGCTTGTGTGGTGAGTGTGACGAGGTGCGGGTATCACAGAGCAAGGAGCAGGCGCTGCCCGGGGAGGAGGCCGAGGAGGAGGACGACGGGCACATGGAAGAGGGGGTCCGGGGGTCCACTGGGTCATGTACCCCGGGAGTCCGACCGTAAGGCTTGCGGGCCTCGCCCGGGTCCTTCCGCCGGCTACCGCGGGGCATGCCGCGGTGGGCCCTCCCGGGGTCAGCCCCAGCCTCAGCCTCCGCCCCAGCCTCAGCCTCCGCCGCACCCCCCTGGGGCATCAGGGGGTCCCTGGAGTCCGTGGACGCGGGCCGTGAGGGTGGTCGGGGCCCAGGACTGCCGGGGGTGGAGGCTGCGTGCACGGTGACGCTACACAGCGAGTCGCTATCCTCGCGGCCGACATACAGCGGCAGGACGCTGGGCGCCGTGTTAAAGCGACCCCCGGGGTGGGCGGACGCCGCCCCCGCACTGGCCCCCGCCCCCGCCCCAGCCGCAGCGGCCCGCGCACCGGCCTCGGGCCGCCCCCGCAGCCAGGCCGGCATGTCCGGGAAGAGCGCCGCCAGCTTGTCCTCCCGCAGCTTGAGGAGGTCGCTGAGGCAGGAGGCCGAGGGGTACTTGGGGGTGAGCACCAGGTCCTGCAGGGAGTTGGTACGGCGCCCCGAGGGTAGCAGCCCGTCGGCGGCACCGCCGCGACCCATCCCCCGCCGCCCAAACGCCACGTGCTCCATCGACTGCTCCACCACCGGAAGTAAAGACGTCGCTCGCTTCCGCTCCACGTCGATGGTGAAGATCTGCAGCGGGATGCTCTTCAGGGCGCCGCAGATGTGGCTGAACTCGGACTTGGTGGACTTCATGGACGTCCTGCGGAGGGCGGCCAGCAGGCTGAAGAACGACCGCCGCCGCTTGCCCACCCCTCCCCCCACACACCCTATTCGACCCTCCTCCGCGTCCTCCCCGCTGGCGACAACCCGCCGGCGTGTAGACTTCCGCCGCGGGGGTGACGTGGTGGCCTCCTCCACGCGCACCGCCGCCGCCGCCGCCGCCGCGCTGGGCCGCCGCCTCGGGTACGCCCGCCTCTTGAAATTCTTAATCACCAAATCGTAAAAATCCGGTTTGGTCTTGGTCTTTTGTCCCTTGCGCTTATTCACCGCCATGATCTTCAGCATCTTGTCCCGCGTCTCGCAGACCACGACGCAGGCGACGACGATGACGAAGCAACCGGCGCCCATGAGGACGGGGCCCACGTAGGCGAGGTTGGACAGCTGGACCTGGTCGAGCCAGGCGACCCCCCCGCGCCGCCACGCCGCCGCCACCGCCGACGACGACAGCGACGACCCGCCCACGATAATCTCCCCTTCGCCGCTCGACGACGTCTGGTTGTCGCTCGATGTCGAGTTGCCGAACTGCACGGCAAAGTAACCGGTGACGCACATGGCTGTGCCGCCCATGAGGACGACCAGCCCGCCACAGACCGCCACGCAGGCCGGCCACATGAAGGGCACGTAGCACTTAAACTCCTGCTTCTCCTTCTTCTTCCGGGGCCGCCCGAAGAACCCTCCGACGGCCGCCGAGCCGTCGCCTCGCAGCACACGGGCTGAGATACCGGCTCGGGCAAACATGGCGCCGGGCCGACGCTACTGACCCTTAGTATCGCCCGGGTGTTCGCTACCACAGCATGTCGCGTCCCCGCTAATCTCTCGTCTCTGTTGTGTGTTGTTTTCGGTTGTTAGCGCATGGCGATACTACGCTCTCGTCTTTCGTGCGTTGTTTGGTTTTTACCGCATGGCGGTACTACGCTCTCGTCTCTGTCGTAGGTAGTTCTGGTTGTAACCGCATGGTTCTGAAAAATAAGAAAAGGGAGACGTTAATACATGTTCCGAATTATTAGTTTCACACTCAGTCTAGTACATTCATGCTGCCACAATTATTACGTATTAATAATATTAAGGCATTCATAAGGTTTTTTTCGCTATTGCAAGCGGTGCGCCTCCCACCTCCCTCCTCCCCCTTCCCCTATCTCCTCCCTCCATCCCCCACCTCTCCGGCAGTGTTCTGCCGTGTCCTCTCCCTCTCTTTCTCTCTCTCTCGTTCCCTCTCTCTTTCCGTTCCTCCCCGTTTGACCCCCCCTCTGGTTTTACTCCGCATGGTGTCTTGCTGTCACCCATAAATGATGCACACATAAATATCACCCACGTCATCGCCATCAGACTCCCAACCGCAGCGCCACCCTGCGGGAACGGGGCGCAGTCACAACGATCCGATCCGCTTTGAAGGACTGATCACGGAACATCTGTCCTCACCCGCTAAGGCCATCCCATGCATACCTAATGCTCTGTACCTCCCGACACCGTACAATCCCTGGCATTACACCACTGGGAATGGCGACGCCTTCACACACAGAGACCGAGACAGCCTTGGAGACAAATCAGCCAATTTTCCTACAGTCGCCCCCCAACCCCACCATCACCACCACCCCAATGGAGAAGCGTCTGGTCACGTGCAGCTCGGCGGACGAACTCCGATAGCCTGCGTCTCCATAGTAACGACCTTCGGCGATACATACACAATATGTATCATGGACGTTTGACGGGAAATTACAATGGCGCGGTCTATACGTTTACTTTACCCAAGATATTGAACGGTTGGGGAGTAAGAAAGGGGATATCGAGTACGCCCATGGTCCGTACACAGGCGTCCAGGCTCGGGTTTCTATGCCGGTGTATCCCGAGAAAGTCTAGGAGTCGTGGGGACAGTCGCCGGTATATATATTGTACACGCCGGCCGCAACGTCGGTTTGGGCAGTTGGGGACTCTCAGTGATCGGGGGATGAGGAGGGAGGGGTGGGGAAGGGGGAAGGGCGTCGGGAAGCGGGGGGGGGGGGGGGTGGCGGTACAATCGAAGCCTGTTGCTGAGACTGAAGGCCATCGCCATGTTAGGTGTGGTGTGCGAACGAGGGCGAGGGGGGGCGGACCTGGGGGTTGTGGGTTGTGAGGATTGGCTGGCGGGCGGGCGTAGAGGGGGGTATCGGGTAGCGTTTGGGGGGGGGGGGGGGGCGGAACAGTATGGGACGGGGCGGAACGGTACGGGACATGGCGGGACGGTGCGAGACCGGACGGGCCGGCCGTCCCTGGGTCCCAGCTGAAATCTACCGCCGGGCGGTACCTGTGTGGCAGTCGTGACAATTCACTACTGGCTGTTCATCATGGTGGCGGGGACGTCCTTTTCACCGTCTTTTTTCAGGCGGCCTCAGGGGAGGAAAAACGCGAGGTAGGCAAGGAGGGGGAGGAGTAGGGTGGGTGTAGGGGTGGGGGTAAAGACGGAGGCGCTGTTTGGTAATGGATGGAAGGAAGGGTGAGGGATGAGATATAACAGGGACTGAGGTGAAGGGGAGGAGGGGGGCGGGGGCGAGGGGCGGGGGGAGGAGGGGGGTGTAGGAGCCCGGCGGGGATCGATTGGATGCTGGAAGAAACGCCAGTTTTCACGTCGATAAATGAACATGTCGACTAATATTTCTCTCTCATTGTGGTGTGGGTGGGTGGGTGGATGAGGCGGGGGTCGGGGTAGGGTGGAGGGAGGCAAAACGGTTTGGGTGCAGGGGGGGGGGGGGGGAGGGCGTGATATCAAAGTGAGTGGTCGTGGTGTTAATAAATATATTAGTGGTACAAATATTAAAGGTTGAAGACCTTAATGGTGATAATACATGGTGATTATGATGATGCTGATGGTGCTACGGGTTGTCAATGGTGATTAACATGATGATGTGCCGGTGGTGGTAACGATCTTAATGATGACAATGATGCTGGTCGCTGAGGTGAAGGTGATGATCTTCATGGTGATAATGGTGGGGGTCGTTATGATAGAGTTGATGACCTTAATGATGGTGATGTGTCGCTGTGGTGGAGCTTACATATCGAAGTGGATTGCTTAGTGTTGCAGTAATGGTTGACCCGTGAGGTTAATGATAATTATGATGAAAATAAATTTTACGGTTAATGCTGAAAGCGTTAAGATGTGGTGTGCTGGGCAAAGAAAGTGGTGGTAGAGGGGAAGGAGTGGGTGGGGGGGGGGGGGTGAGTCCCAATAATTGCGCATGTGCAATTTGTGGGTGATGGGAGGGGGAGGGGGGTAGAGAAGTCAATCGATATCAACGATAGAGATCCTGGGTAGGCGGGCTACCGGGGGGTTACCAGGCGGGTTACCAGGCGGGCTACCGGGGGGTTACCAGGCGGGCTACCGGGGGGTTACCAGGCGGGTTACCAGGCGGGTTACCAAGCCTGCAGATAT